>PISW01002997.1:0-131919 GCA_004023785.1 Mungos mungo | reverse complement strand
GGGGTTTATTTGCTGTTCATTTTCCAGTTCTTTAAGGGATAAGGTTAGATTATTTATCTGAGACCTTTCTTCATTCTTTAGGAAGGCCTGGATTGCTATGTATTTTCTCCTTATGACTGCCTTTGCTGTGTCCTAGAAGTTTGGGGCTGTAGTGTTATCATTTTCATTGGCTTCCATGTACTTTTTAATTTCTTCTTTAACTTGGTTAGCCCGTTCATTCTTTAGTAGGATGGTCTTTAGTCTCCAAGTATTTGTTACCTTTCCAAATTTTTTCTTGTATTCAATTTCGAGTTTCATAGTGTCATGGTCTGAAAATATGCATGGTATGATCTTAATCTTTTTGTTCTTGTTGAGGGCTGATTTGTGTCCCAGTATATGATGATCTATTCTGGAGAATGCTGCATGGGCACTCGAGAAGAATGTGTATTCTGCTGCTTTTAGATGAAATGTTCTGAATATATCTGTTAAGTCCATCCAGTCCAGTGTGTCATTCAAACCCATGTTTCTTTGTTGATTTTCTGTTTAGATGATCTGTCCATTGCTTTAAGTGGGCTGTTGAAGCCCCCTACTGTTATATTATTATCCACTTGTTTCTGTATGTTTGTGAAGTTGACTCACATTTGGAGCATAAATGTTTACAATTGTTAGATCTTCTTGGTGGATGGACCCCTTAATTATGATATAATGCCATTCTTCATCTCTTGTTACAGTTTATTTTAAAATCTAGATTGTCTGATATAAGTATGGCTACTCTGGCTTTCTTTCGGTGACCATTAGCATGATAGATAGTTCCTCATCCCCTTATTTTCATTCTGAAGGTGTCTTTAGGTTGAAAATGGGTCTCTTGTAAACAGCATATAGATGGATCTTGTTTTCTTATCTATTCTGTTACCCATGTCTTTTGAAGGGAGTGTTTAGTCCATTGACATTTAGAGTGAGTACTGAAAGATAAGAATTTATTGCCATTATGTTTCTTGTAGAGTTGGAGTTTCTGGTAGTGTTCTCTGGTCCTTTCTAGTCTTTGTTGCCTTTGGTCCTCTTTGTTTTTATTTGTCTTTTCTCCCCTCAGAGAGTTCCCCTTCAAATTTCCTGCAGGGCTGGGTTAGTGGTCAGAAACTTCTTTAGTTTTTGCTTGGGAAACTCTTTATCTCTCCTATTTTGAATGACAGCCTATCTGCATAAAGAGTTCTTGGCTGCATATTTTTCCGATTCAGCACATTAAATGTATCCTGCCACTCCTTTCTGGTCTGCCAAGTTTCTGTGGATAGCTCTGCTGCAAACCTGATCTGCCTTCCCTCGTAGGTTAAGGCCTTTTTTCCTTGCTGCTTTCATGATTTTTTCCTTGCCTGAGTATTTTGTGAAGCTGACTATGATATGCCTTGTTGATGGTCAGTTTTTGTTGAATCTAATGGGAGTTCTCTGTGCTTTCTGGATTATCATGTCTGTGTCTTTCCTCAGGTTAGAAAGGTTTTCCACTATGATATGCTCACCTTCTGCCCCCTTTCTCTCTCTCCATCTTTTAGGAACCCTATGATTCAGATGTTATTCCTATTTAATGAGTCACTGAGTTCTCTAATTCTTATATTGTGCTCTTGTGCCTTAGTTTCCCTCTTTTTTTTCTGCTTCATTATTTTCCATACGTTTGTCTTCTGTATCACTGATTTGTTGCTTCATCCCTCCTTGCCACTGTGGCATCCATTGGAAAATGCAGCTCAGTTATAGCGTTTTTAATTTCATCCTGACTAGATTTTATGTCTAGATAAGAGAAAGAAAGGCGTTTAATGCTTTTTTCAACCCCAGCTAGGATTCTTATTATTGTGATTCTAAATTGTGGTGCAGACATCTTGCTTAATCTGTGGATTAAGTCCCTGGCTGTCATTTCTTCCTGTTTTTTTCAATTGGGGTGAATTCCTTCATTTCTTCATTTTGAAGGAAGAGAAAGAATTAATAAAATTAAAATTAAAAAATTTAAAACAACACAAAAAATCAAATAAAGTATGCTAGCTCGTAGGTGTGTTTTGGTCTGGTTGTTGAAAAAAGCTTGATAGAATAGATTTAAAAAAGGGAAGGAAGAAAAGGAAAGGAAAAGCATCGGAAAGAAAAGAGAGAAAAGGGGGGAGGAATAAAAATGTGTGAAAATTTTAAAAAATGAATACAACAAAATAGAATAAAATGAAATGATAAAATAGGGTTTAAAAATTTACAATGAAGTAAAAAAAATTAGTGGAAAAAATTAAAGAAAAATCTTTTTTATAAAAACAAAAAATGAAAATAATATTTTTCTTTCTGTATTCAAGAATTTAAAAAAATGAAATACAGAAAGTATGAAATACAGTTGAAATTACATCCAGTTTCTATGGAAGTCAAACTGCGAAGCCGTTTATAGTCTTTAAACCAAACAGGTGGAGAAATTTGTGGTGTTCCTCTAGAGCATGGTGGCCCAGTTGGGCAGGGCTTGGTGTAGCAGCTCCTTTCTCCACTAGATGGCACTGCTTAGTTTACTGGGCTGGATCACTGTGGTGCGCATAGGCCTTATGCACTACGGAAGAGAGGTGAAAATGGCGTCACACAGCCATCCTGTCTCTTGTATCAGTACTCTGTGGTCTTGCCCACCAACACTCAAAGCACCCCTCCTTTGTTTCCTACTTCTGCCCGCTCCCTGCTTCTACACTGTCCACGACCAAGGCATCAGCCTGCCAGGTGGCATCTCCCTCCCAAGTTTTACCTTAGATGGGGCTGTGTTTCAAAACCCCTCACTTCTGAGCACACTGCAGCTTTGACCCACTCAGACCCTCTCGTGGAGGGTCTCTCCTGGCAATGGCTGGGTCCCGGCCCACCTCCTGGAACGTTAACTTGGGTATAGATGCCCAGAGACTGGGGCCCGGTGCAAAGTCCACCCCAGAGAAAGTTCACAGGATCCTGTAGCAGCGCATTTCAGGGATGATGGTAAATCACAACACCATCTGGCGCAGGCTTCAGTGAACACTTAACATCCTTGTTCCAACACCTGTGAATGTAGCTGTTCTCTGGGATCCACTGAGACCGTTGCCCAGGGGAAGGTCGCACAGCCTGTATCACATATCCTCCCAGCAAGGGAACTGCCTCTCCCCATGTTGCCTGAGGATCCCTCAGTTCTTGCTGTCTGCTCCTGGGGACTTGCCCTTTCCACCAGAGGAGCTGTCGAGTTTCAGACTCTTTGCCCCCCTATTTATAACATCTTCATGGAATTTAAACCCTCTCCTTTCTCCTTTATCCCTTTTTTTTGTTCAGTCTACCCTTTTTCTTTCTCTCTGGCTGCTTTTGGGGCAGGGAGAGGGCCTTTCGTGTGCTCTCTCTTCTGTCTCAGTCCTCCCTCCATAAGCAAAAATAGCCCCTACCCTCTGCAGCTTCTCTCTCCCCCAGTTCACCTATCTGTGCTGTGTACCTGCCAAGTTCTGTGGTTCAAGTTGTGCAGATTGTTGTGTTAATCTTCAGATCAGTTCTTTAGGTGTGCAAGATGATTTGGTGTTCTAGTTGCATTTCAAGGCTGAGAGAGGCCAAAGAAAGTTCCAGGCTGCTCTGCCATCTTGGCCCCTCCACCTGAGCCCACAGATTTTTAACACTCTTGGATATTTAAAAAAATTTTTTTAACATTTTTTTTTTGAGAGAGAGACAGAGCATGAAGGGGGAGGAGCAGAGAGAGAGGGAGTCACAGAATCCAAAGCAGGCTCTGAATTCCCAGCATAGAGCCCAACACAAGGTTTGAACTCACCAACTGTGAGATCATAATCTGAGTGGAAGTTGGACGCTGAACAGACTGAACTATCTGGGCGCCCCCCTGAATATATTCTTATTTTGCTAAGTTACTCTAAACAGACTAACCTGTTGTGTGTTGTGCTTTTTGTTTGTTTGGTTCTTTTATTTTTGGTTTTATGCTATATGAACTATAGTGTTGTGTAGGAAATAATCTTGATGCAATAGTATCTGAGTATACATCCAGGGGCAGTGGCAAAGATATTGGAACAGAAAGTCTCAGGAAATCTTAGCTTATCAAATAACCTAACTTATCTATTTAAAAATACACAGTGAGAAGTTAGGAGAAGTGATTGAGTAGGTTTACTTAGGACAGAGTGGAAGTTCCCCAATCACTGAACTATATGACCCCTCATTTTGTTTCAACAGCCTTCCTTACTGGTGGTGAGGATAGTAAGACCAGGGTTGGGGTTTGCACAATGGGGTCCAAAATACAGAGGATGCTTGGTATCAAAATCTTCCTTTGCTGTATTGGAGGGACATAGGGGAAAATATGTCTAGCCACAGCTGTAGAGAACCAGTGACTTGTTAGATAGCCATGCCTGTGTGTGTTTGTGTGTGTGTGTGTGTGTGTGTGTGTGTTTTGCGTGCTACAAGCAGGTAAAAATGGGATACCACTATGTCTCATATAAATGTATTATCCATATGTAGGGACTCATATGTGTTTGATAATTTTGTACCTTCTTATTTTCACCAAATGCTCTACTTTTTGTCTAACACGTCACACAAACTACTTCCTTAACGCTTAGTTTCATCTCTCCCTATTGTCTCTCTCATAAGCAGAGCAGAATACTCTTTTTTGTTAATTGAGGTATAATGGACATATATCATTATATTAGTTTCAGTATACAACATAATGATTCAATATTTGTATATGCTATACTGCAAAATGGTTACCACAATAAGTCTAGCTCACTTTGGTTACTGACATAGTTAGGGAACTTTTTTCTTATGATGACAACCTGTAGGTTTCCTTTCATATCAACTTTCAAATATGAAATACCATAACATTAACTATAGTCACCATCCAGTAAATGACATCCCCCTAAGTGTTCTTTAACTGGAAGATTGTACCCTTCAACCTTTTCCACCATTTCAGTCACACTTCCCATACACAACCCATCTCTGTGGGTTATATCTGTGAGCTGGGCATTCATTCATTCATTCATTCATTCACATATAAATGAATCCTTCATTGTTTTTCTTTCTCTGACTTACTTCACTTAGTATAATGCCTTCAAGGTCTATCCAGGTTGCAAATGGCAAAATTTAATTTTTTATGATGGAATAATAGTCTCTTATGTGTGTACGTATCTTCTTTGTTCATTCATCCATTGATGGACACTTGGGTTGTTTCTACATCTTGGCTGTTGGCTATTGTTAAGTAATGGTGCAATAAATATAGGGGTTCAGATATCTTTTCTTATTAGTATTTTTATTGTCTTCAGAAAATTTCCAGTAGTGGAATAGAATCATATGGTAGTTCTATTTTTAATTTTTTGAGGTAACTTCATACTGTTTTTCATTGTGGTTGCACCCAGTTTACATTCCTACCAACACAGTACAAGAGTTCCCTTTTATACACATTTCTCCAATACTTAGTATTTCTTGTCTTTTTTATTTTAGGATTTTGACAGGTGTGAGGTGAGGTGGGATCTCACTGTGGTTTTGACTTGCATTTCCCTGATGATTACAGATGTTGAGCATCTTGTCATGTGCCTGTTGGCCAGCTGAATGTCTTCTTTGTAAAAATGTCTATTCAGACCTTATGCTGATTTTTAAATTGGATTCTTCATTTTGTTCATGTAGTTGTGTTAGTTATTTCAAATTTTTATGTAAATTCTACTCAGCTAACATATAGTGTAATGTTGATTTTTAGTGATTTGGCACATAGAACACCCAAAACAACGAGTACCCTCTCTCATGCCCTTACCCACTGAGCCCATGTCCTCCCTCCCTTTAGCAACTCTCAGTCTATTCTCTATAGTTAAGAGTCTCTTGGGGCACCTGGGTGGCTCAGTCAGTTAAGCATCTGACTCTTGATTTCAACTCATGGTCTTGCGGTTGATGAGTTCATGTTCCATGTCAGGCTCTGCTCTGACAACACAGAGCCTGCTTGTGACTCTTTCTCTACCTCTCTCTTACCCTCCCCTGATTTCTTTCTCTCTCTCAAAATAAATGAAGGAACATTTAAAAAGTGATTCTCTTATGGTTTCTCTTTTTTTCCCTTCCCCTATGTTCATATGTTTTGTTCCTTAAGTTCAGTGTCTGATTGAAATCATACGGTATTTGTCTTTCTCTGAGGAACTCATTTTGCTTACTATATAATATACTCTGGCTCAATCCACATCATTACAAATGGCAAGATTTCATTCTTTTGGGTGGCTGAGTAATATTCCATTGTGTATATGTATGTATGTGTATGTATATATATACATACATACACACACACACACACACACACACACACACACACTACATCTTCTCTATTCATCAGTCAATAGGCTTAAGAGCTCTTTCCATAACCAAGCAATGTTGGTATAAACATAGGGGTGCACATGTGCCCCTTCAAATCTGTGTTTTTGTATCCTTTTTGTAAATACCTAATAGTGCAATTTCTGGGACATAGGGTAGTTCTATTTTTAACTTTTTGAGGAAACTCCATACTGTTTTCCAGAGTGGCTGCACCAGTTTTTATTCCTGCCAACAGTGTGAGAGGGTTCCCCTTTCTATACCCACTGGCCAACTTCTCTTGTTTCCTGTGTTGTTAATTTCACCCATGCTGACGGGTATGAGTTGGTATCTCATCATGATTTTGATTCGTATTTCCCTGATGATGAATGATGTTGAGCATCTTTTCATGTGCGTTTTGGCCATGATGTCTTCTTAGGGAAAAAAAATCTATTCATGTCTTCTGCCCATTTCTTAATTGGATTATTTGTCTTTTTGGGTGTTGAGTTTCATAAATTCTTTATTCCTTTATCAGATATGTCATTTGCAAACATCTTCTTCCATGCCATAGGCTGCCTTTTAGTTTTGTTGATTTTTTTCTTCACTGCGCAGAAGGTTTTTACCTTGATCAAGTCCCGATAGTTCATTTTTGCTTTTGTTTCCCTTTCCTCTGGAGACTTTTTCTAGTAAGAAGTTGCTGTGGCCAAGGTTAAAGACATTGGTGCCTGTGTTCCCCTCTAGGATTTTGATGGTTTCTTGTCTCACATTTAGGTCTTTTATCCATTTTGAACTTATTTTTATGGGTAGTGTAAGAAAGTGGTACAGTTTGATTTTTCTGCATGAAGCTGTTCAGTTTTCCTATCACCATTTTTTTGGAGAGACTGTATTATCATTTGGATATTCTTTCCTGCTTTGTTGAAGATTAGTTGACCATATAGTTGTGGGTCCATTTCTGGGCTTTCTATTTTCTTCCATTGATGTATGTGTATGTTTTTGTGCCAGTACCATACTGTCTTGATGATTACAGCTTTGTAATGTAGCTTGAAGTTTGGAATTGTGATGCCAGTTTTGTTTTTCAAGATTACTTTGGATATTTGAGGTCTTTAGAGGTTCCATACTACACATTTTAGGATTATTTGCTCTAGCTCTGTTAAAAATGCTGTAGGTATTTTGATAGAGATTGCATTAAATGTGTGGATTACTGGGTGGCTCAGTTGATTAAGTGTTTGACTTCAGCTCAGTTCATGATTTTGCATTTGTGAGTTTGAGCCCCATGTTGGGTGCTGTGCTAATAGCTCAGAATCTGTGACTCC
The DNA here is from genome assembly GCA_004023785.1 of Mungos mungo. Classification (NCBI taxonomy): domain Eukaryota; kingdom Metazoa; phylum Chordata; class Mammalia; order Carnivora; family Herpestidae; genus Mungos; species Mungos mungo. The sequence goes on along the minus strand of PISW01002997.1, from coordinate 124,363 downwards.
CTCTTTCTCTGCCCCTCCCCCTCTCATGATCCATTTTTCTCTGTCTCTCAAAAAATAAATAAATGTTAAAAAAATTTTTTAATGTGTAGATTACTTTGGATGGTATAGACATTTTAAGAATATTTGTTCTTCTAATCCATGAGCATGGAATGTTTTTCCATTTCTTTGTGTCATCTCCAATTTCTTTCATAGGTATCCTATAGTTTTCAGAGTATAAATCTTTTACCTCTTTGATTAGTTTATTCCTAGGTATCTTCTGGTATTTGGTGCAGTCGTAAATGGGATCAATTCCTTGATTTCTCTTTCTGCTGCTTCATTATTGATGTAAAAAAATGAAACAAGTTTTTGTACATTGATTTTATATCCTGCAACTTTGCTGAATTTGTGTATCAGTTTGATAATTTTTTGGTGGAGTCATTTAGGTTACATTTAAAAAACATTTTTAATGTTTATTTTTGAGAGAGAAAGAGAGAGTGTTTGTGAGCAAGGAAGGGGCAGGGTAAGAGGGAGAAAGAGAGTCCTAAGCAGGCTATGTGCTGACATCGGAGAGCCTGATGCGGAGCTTGAACTCACAAACCATGACCTGAGCCAAAATCAGAAGCTTAACCTACTGAGCCACCCAGGTTCCTCATTTAAATTTTCTACATAGAGTATCATGTCATCTGCAAATAGTGAAAGTTTGACTTCTTCCTTTTCAATTTGGATGCCTTTTATTTCTTTATGTTGTCTGATTGCTGAGACTAGGTCTTCCAGTACTGTGTATTAAATAACAGTGATGTGACTGAACATCCCCGTCTTGTTCCTGACCATAGAGGAAAAGCTCTCAGTTTTTCCCCATTAAGGATATTAGCAGCGGGTCATCCCTTTATGGCCTTTTTGATGTTGAGTTATGTTCCATCTTTCCCTACTTGGTTGAGGGTTTTTATCAAGAATGGATGATGTATTTTGTCATAGGCTTTTTCTGCATCTATTGAGAGGATAATATTGTTCTTATCCTTTTTGTATTAATGTGGTGTCTCACCCGGATTGATTTGTGAATACTGAACCAGCTCTGCAGCCCAGGAATAAATCCCACTTGATCATGATCAATAATTCTTTTAATGTACTCTTGGATTCAGTTTGTTAGGATCTTGTTGACAATTTTTGCATCCATGTTCTTTAGGGATATTGGTCTATATTTCTCATTTTTAGTGGGGTCTTTGGTTTTGGAATCAAGATAATGCTGGCCTCATAGAATGAGTTTGGAAGTTTTCCTTTCATTTCTATTGTTGTAACAGTTTGAGAATAATATGTATTAACTTTTCTTTAAATGTCTGGCAGAATTCCCCTGGGAAATGCTTGCTTTATTTTGTTTTGTTTTGTTTGCTCTGATTTGTATGAGTTCTCTATATATTTGGATATCAACCCCTTATCAGGTAAATGATTTGCAAATATTTTCTCCTTTCTAAGGGCTGTCTTCTGATGGTTTCCTTTGCTGTGCAGAAAGTTTTTAGTTTGATGTAGTTGACTTTATTTTTGCTTTTGTTTCCTTTGTGTTGCTTTCAAATCCAAAAAAAATCATTGCCAAGACTTTTGTCATGAAGCTTTTCATCTATGTTTTCATCTAAGAGTTTTATGGCTTCAGGTCTTACACTCAAATCTTTAACCCATTTTGAGTTAATTTTCATGCATGTTTTAAGACAGCAGTCCAGTTTAATTCTTTTGCATGTGATTGTCTATTTTTCCTCAACACAGTCTCTCTCATAAAAAGACTTTCCTTTTCTTATTGTGTATTTATTGGCTAGTATGTTGTAACTCAATTGGCCATGAATTCATGGGTTTATTTCTTGGGTCTCTATTCTTTTCTCTTGATCTCTGTGTTTGTTTTTATGCCAATACCATATTGTTCTGGTTACTATAGCTTTGTAATATAGTTTGAAATCAGGATGCATGATGCCTTCATCTTTGTTTTTATTTCTCAGGAGTGCTTTGTCTATTCTCTGGTTCCACACAAATGTTAAGATTATTTATTCTATTTCTGAGAAAAATGCCATTGGGATTTTGATAGGCATTGCATTGAATCTATAGATTACTTTGGGTAGTATGAACATTTTAACAATATTCTCCTAATCCGGAGCATATTGTCTTTCCCTTCGTGTTTCCTTCAGTTACTTTTATTAATGTCTTATAGTTTTTACTGTACAGATCTTTCACTGCCTTGCTTAAATTTATTCTTAGGTATTTTACTTTTGTTGATGCAATTAACTAGGATTGTCTTCTTAATTTCTTTTTATGATAGTGAATGTTTTACTTCTTCCTTCTAAATTTGATGTCTTTTATTTCTTTTCCTTGCCTAATTTTGTGGCTAAGGACTTCCAGTACTATGTTGAATAAAATAAATGAGAGGGAACATTCTTGTATTGCACTTGATCTTAGAGGAAAAGCTTTCAGCTTTTTACTGTTGAGTATAATGTTAGCTGTGCTGTTATCTTATATATCCTTTGTTATGTTGAGATATGCTCCCTATATGTGCACTTTGTTGAGAGTTTTAATCACGAATCAATGTTGAATTTTGCTGTGCCTACTGAGGTGATGTGATTATTATATTTCATTTTGTTAGTGTGATATGACATATCATATTGCTTGATTTGCAGATATTTAATCATCCTTGTATTCTTGATAAACCCACTTTTTCATGATGTATGATCCTTTTCCTGTATGTTTGAATTTTGTTTGTTGACGATTTTTGAATTTATGTTCATCAGCCATTTGGGCCTATAGTTTGTTTTCTTCTGTTTGGTTTTGGCATGAGGACAATTCTGGCATTGGAAAATGAGGTTGGAAGTGTCCTTTCTTCTTCTGTTTTTTGGAAGAGTTTGAGAAGGATTAATAATTCTTGAATATTTGGTAGAATTTACCAGTGCAGCTCTCTTGTTCTGGAATTTACTTTGTTGGGAAGTCCTTGATTGCTGATTTACTCTTCTTATTGGTAATCAGTCTTTTCAGAATTTGTATGTCGTCATAATTCAGTCTTGGTAGGTTGTGTACTACTAGAAGTTTACCAGTTTCTTCTAGGTTTGTCCAATTTGTTGGCGTATAATTGTTCATAGCAGTCTTATGATTCTTTCTGTTTCTGTGGTATCAGTTGTAAATCCTATTTCTCATTCTCATTTTGAGTTCTCTCCTTTTTTTAAACTGGCTCTTCTGGCTAAGTTTGTTAGTTTTTCTCTTTTCAGAGTACCATCCCTTCCTATCACTGAATTTTTTTCTATTTTGTCTTTACTTTTTATTTATTTATTCTCTGATCTTTGTTAATGTATTCTGCTAATTTTTGACTTTATTGAGTCTTCTTTTAGTTAAGATGTAAAGTTAAGTTTATATTTGAGATATTTGTTTCTTGCTGTAGACATTTACTGGTATGAACTTCCCTTCTAGAACTGCTCTTGTTGCACCCCATACATTTTTGTTTGATTTACTTCCATTTTATTTGTTTCAAGGAAAATTAAAAAATTTTTTCTTGGGATCTCATCTTTGATTCGTTAGATGTTCAGTAGTATGTTTAATTTCCACATGTTTGCAAGTCTTCTTGTTTTCTTCTTAAAATTTATTTCTGGTTTTGTACCATTGTGGTCAGAAAAGGTATTGATATGATTTAAATATTTTAAACTTTATTTAGACTTGTGGTCTAATATATGTTCTATCCTGGAGAATGTTTCATGTGCATTTGAGAAGAATATGTGTGGTATTTCTTTTGGATGGATGTTCTGTATATAACACTTAAGCCTGTCTGGTCTAACATGTTGTTTAAGGCCAATGTTTCTGTCTGGATGATCTATTCATTGAGGTAAATGGAGTATGAAAGTCCCCTACTTTATTATATTGGTGTCTGTTTTCCTTTAATGTCTGTTAAAATTTGTTTTGCATTTTTAGATGTTCCTAATTTGAGGGTGTGAATATTTGTAAATGTTATATCTTTTTGTTGGATTGTCCCTCTTTTCATTATATAATGTCCTTCTTTGTCACTTATTACAGTCTTCATCTTAAAATCTATTTTGTCTGTCTAGGGGTGGCTAGGGGTGGCTCAGTTGGTTAAACATCTGACCTCAGCTCAGGTCATGATCTCATGGTTCTTGAGTTCAAGCCCCATGTTGGGCTCTGTGCTGATAGCTCAAAGTCTGGAGTCTGCTTCAGATTCTGTCTTCATTTCTCTCTGCCCCTCCTCCACTCGTGCACATGCTCTCTCTGTCAAAAATGTTAAAAAAGTAAAAAATAAAATCATTTTGTCTGCTCTAAGTATAGCTACTTCAGCTTTCTTTTGGTTTCCATTTGCATGATATATCCTTTTACATCCCTTCATTTTTAGTCTCTGTGTGTCCTTATATCTGAAGTGAATTAAAAAAAATTTTTTTACATTTATTTACTTCCGAGAAATAGAGAGAGACAGAGTGTGAACAGGGGAGGAGCAGAGAGAGAAAGAGACACAGAATCTTAAGCAGGCTCCAGGCTCTGAGCTATTGGTCTGCACAGAGCCAGATATGGGACTTGAACCCATGAACCGTGAGATCGTGAGCTGAGCCAAAGTTAGTCACTCAACTGACTGAGCCACTCAGGTGCCCCTGAAGTGAATTTTTTTGTAGGCAGCCAGTATCTTGGTCTTGTTTTCATTTTTTAAATCCACTCAGAGTGGATTTTGTGATTATAAAATTTAGTCCATTTATTTTGAAGTATTTATTGATAAGTATGTACTCCTTGCCATTTGGTTGTTTCCTGGCTGTTTTATAGTTCTTCTCTAGAGGTACTTTTCTTCTCTTGCTCTCTTCCATTGTAAACTGATGACTTTCAGAATGGTATGTTTAGATTTCTTACTCTTTATTTTTTGTGTATCTCCTAGAGGTTTTTGCTCAGTAGTTATGATAGTTACATATAAAAACTTCTACTTATAACAGCTTAAGTTGATAAGAACTTAAGTTTGAATGCATTTTTAAAGCTCCACATTTTTATGTTTTTTGGGATCACATTTTACATCTTTTTATCTTGTGTGCCCTTTAGTTACTATAGTTAGTTTTACTTTTGTCTTTTAACCGTTATACAAGCTTTAATAGTGATTAATCAATTACTTTTACCATATACTTATTTGTGTGGCTTATACTTTTATATGTTTTCTTATTAATTAGCACCCTTTCTTTTTATCTTAAAGTCCCTCTCAAATTTTTTATAAGACCAGTTTAGTGGTGATGAATTCCTTTAGGCTTTGTTTGTCTGGAAAATTCTTTATCTCTTTTGAATTATAACTTTCATTTTAGGTAAAATATTCTTGGTTGGGATTTTTTTTTCTTTGAGCATTTTGAATATATTGTGCCATTTCCTTTTGGCCTGCAAACTCTGCTGAAAATTCTGATAATTTTATGGAGGGGGACTTCTCTTATATGTAACAAGTAGTTTTTATTTTATGCCTTTAATATTCTCTCCTTGTCTTAAACTTTTAACATTTAATTGTAATGTGCCTCAGTGAGGATTTTCTTGAGTTCATCCTATTTGGAATTTTATAGGATTCCTGGATCTGGATCTATTCTTCCCTAGGTTAGGGAAGTTTTAAGCCTGTATGTATATTTTAATATTTATTTATTTTTACGAGAGTCAGAGTGAGTGGGGGAAGGGGGAAGGAAATAGAAAGAACAGCCCAAGCAGGCTCTGCTCTGTGAGCACACAGTTCAACATGGGATTTGATGACATGAACCATGACATTATGACCTGAGCTGAAATAGAGAGTCAGATGCTCAACCAACTGAGCCACCCAGGTGCCGCTAAGCCTGTATTTCTTTAAATAATTTTGTGTCTCTCTCTCTCTTTTCCTGTGGGTCCCCTCTAAGGCAGATTTTGCCTACTTGTTCCTTAAGTCCTTTTCGTTATCTTCCCTTGTTTTAATTTTTTTTGTTTGTTTTCATTGGAGTTCATTGATCCTTTTTTCTGCTCCAACTTATGTTCTCATCTTCTGTTGAACCCTTCTCATGTGCTTTCAGTACAGTTATTTATTCTTTACCTCTGTAACTTCTGTTTGATACTTTTAGATTCTCTTTGTTGAAGTTCACTGTGTTCATTCATTTTTCTGGGTTTTTTGAGCATCTTTATGCCAGTGTCTTTGAACTCTTTATCAGGTAAATGACTTATCTCCATTTTATTAAGGAAATTTTCACTAAGTTATATTTCTTAAAATTTTGAATATATTCTTTTGTCTCTTCATGTTGCTTGACTCTCCATGATAGTTTCTATGCATTAGATGAATAGCCACCTTCTGTCTTGGAGGAGCATCCTGCTGTAGATCACCCTTATTGTTCAACCCTGCCCCTAGCTCTTGGTCATCTCTCAGATCTTTGTGATTTTCCAAGGAGCCTATTTTATTTTTAATGACTCCCAGTAGATGAAGGTGTGCCGAGACATGTCAGTGTCCCAAAGGGGAGGATCTCAGTAGACATCTTTCTTTATTCAGGTGGACTGGACCCAGACCCTCAGGCAGCAGCTTTTAAGGTCTGGAACTACATACAGTCTTGTGGAACTGCAAATGTATACCTTAACATAGCTCTAGTGTCCTGCTGCTCTCTGGGGAGAGAAGCTGGCAGGTGCTATCTTTGTGTCCTCTGCCTTGCTGTAGCCAATAGGCATCGATTTCAAGCGCCTTGCCATGCTCCTGAGCGCCAGTAGTTCCCAGAGGGGAGCTTTTACACAAATCTGGTGCCCTGATTTCAGCAGCGCTGCCCAGGAAACACCTTTTGATTACGTGGTCTGGTGTCTGGGGAAGTTTATGTGCCTGGATCCCATAGGATTGAAACAATTGGGAGATAGTTGTTGACAGATTAACACTCCCAGAGCATTGCACAGATAGGGGCTGAAACATGGCCCAGTTTATCTGAGAAAGAGGTCAGTTTGCTTGTCCAGGAGCTCTGGCCTGAGGGACAAGCTTTAGGTTTGGCGCACATCTAGGAACCTATGGAGGTGTTCTCATGGAACACGCCAGTGAAGGTCAACTTTGAATTCTCACTCTGCCTTTAATTACAAATAATAATGTTGTGTAGCTTGGACATTAATAACGGGTTAAAAGATTGACAGATTATTGCACATATGAAACATAAATATCCAGTATTTTCACAGTGGATGTTCAGGGATAACCAGTTTGTCCATAGCTTCCTTCCCCCCCCCAAAATGACACCCCCTTTACCTTTTTGTTCCTAAGAATCAAGAGCTTTAGATATTTTATTTACTCATGCACTTGTCTGCAACAGTAAGCATTAACACATTTTCAGATGTTGTAGATTCTCTAATTATGTTAACCCTTTTGCAGATGCTCTAGATTTTCAAACTGAAGGTATGAACAACAACGATGCATTGTGTGGTGGTTGAGGAAGATAGTTTGAAATGAAAATGTTTAGTTATAAATGCCAGAACATACATGCATTTAGTTAAACAATACTAAAGACCCAGAAGTGAAAATATTTTCCTGATACCTAAATGCTGTGAAGATTTTATGAAGATTTTAAAGTCTGAATCATTAACTGGATATTCAGATCTTGGATTTTCCATATTTGCCTTGGAATGTAATGTGAGGAAAACAAGTTATTTTTAGTCAATTTTCATATCCAAATAAGTTACTACTACCTCATCCTATTAACCACTATGTATAAAACACAAGACAATGTGGTGCATCTTCCCTTTCTGTGAGGAGCTTTTTAGGAAGACTAGTTTTCTCCAGTCAGTGAACCCTTGCTCAAGAAAGCAGGATTACTCAACAGTATGTCTCCTCATAAAAAGGAAAATTCCTTCAGTTTAGAGTTCAAGTCCTGCTTCTGTAAAGGATGAAACAAAGTATCTTTTTTATTTTATTTTTCTCCTATTGGCTTAAAAATTTAGCCTAGGAGAAAGTGGTCATGATTTAATTCAGAAAGGATATGCCAGAAGGAAATAGAGATTCAGATGGAATATTAAATTAGGGTAAATGCTTTGTGTCACAGCAGGAACCATCAAAAACACAGGAATTTAAGAAAGAACATATTTTAATGGTTGAGACCAATCTTTCCAAAGTGACAAGGGAAGCCAGAACTTATTACAACAAATAACTATTAACACACATTCAATTCTTGATAATCTTTCATATGATAATTCCTTTGTTACCATTTAAATCTCTTAATGCTAGTACGTTATTCTGAAGTTGCCAAGCATAAGTTGCATGTAACTGAGTGGAAAGATCACAATCTCTTCATATTGCTAGGAGAGCTGCAGGGTGTGGAAGATGACAAAGTTCTTAAGCATGAAGAGCCTAAAGGTGCTTAAAACAATGTCCATTTGCATAATTGGTGATAAAATATAAGCCCATTTGTTATAAAGTAAGAAAATGGTTACCATGCCTGCTGTTGCTGTGCAAAGGATTCCATAGAGAGAGAAACTTAAGTGATATATAACGAATGACTCTTCAGGCCAGTCATTTACGTTCCATTCTTAAATGTCTTTCACAATTGGTGGTGCTCATGAAATGTGACGTACTGATTATCCTAGGGTTGGTCTATTGCAACAAACAGGGACTCTGATGTTTTCTCTTGATAAAGACGACAGGAGTTCAGGGTCCACGATTTGTTGAGAATGTCCATTGTGCTGAATTTGCCATCAGGGATCAGTACCAAGTAAAAACAATTGGTTCATGCTTGAGCCAGGTCCACAGAGACTGAAATCAATTTGTGCACATGATGAATTTTAAAAGGTTCCAGTTTTGTGTTCAAAGTATAGATTTTTAACAATATCTTAAAATCTGTTAGAAATCTGGTTAGTGCAAAAGTAATCCACCATTTCTTCAACTAGAAGATAAGGTGTCTTTTGTAAAAATAAAGCATATTTAATCTTCATTTTTTAGGCCAATAGTAACAGTGGTCCTGATGTAGCTGGTACATAAAGGTCAAAACTCATTTACTGCCTAGAAAATAGAAGAAATGTTATTAATCAGAAAGTAGTGGAAAAATAAAACAAGCAGTGCTTATGTTCTATATACGCAAGATGTATTACTTTCTAGTTAGCCTAATTTTTGAAGTGACAGGGGTAAGTTGTTAGATGGACTTTATGGATAATTCAGTACATATTCCCATTCAGGAAGGATACATGGAAGGCTACTTCCCAATTCTCAAGAGTTGCACATAGCCAGATAAAGAGTGGCAGCTACTTAAACCACTTTTTGTGGTCCCTTCAGACCATCTTCCATTTGGAGGTGAATATACTATTTCTTTGGCTTATTCTCTCTGTGATTCATTGAATAAAACCACACTTAGGTCCACCATATTTATTTCCTCTTATACATCCACCTCCTCATTTTTTCAATTGTTTACAGATCTGCCCCAAAACACAACTTTTATAATATTTATTAGTGATTCTTGTTTAAGGAAATCTACATCTTCTATGATTCTTCTAGAACTATTAATCTACAAAAGAAAATTTTTCTTCTTTACTTACAAAGGAAAATATATAGTTTTATTAAAAAGCAGTAACTTTTTCTAATAACAATGGCCAAATGTTCAAGCAAAACTAACATACTTACTGACAAAGACACTGAAATTAGTAAGCACTGATGAAATTTATCATAAGTGTGCTATAGAATACAGAAAACTTTGTATAAACTCTACCTTTTGAAAGGCATACTTTCCCATTAGAACAAGTTTTTTGTTGTAATTTGGCTTTTCACTGGATGATCTTTTCATCTGTTATATGAATATCTTTGTTTACTCATAGCTTAGTTTTTACTGTGGTAAGAATAGGTCTTAAAGTAATGCAGCATGTCCTTTATGTGAATGTATTAGGTGTTATTTTAAATACATTCAGTCCAAATAGATTGTAGGTAGAGTTGCTCAGTCGACTTTCTAGTGAATACATAGTGGCAGAAATGATCACAAGAAAAGATTGGGCTGCTTCCCTAGACACAAGCTCTGAATCTCACACACAAAAATATTGAACTGAAGATTCCACCATGTTATTTTTAAAAAATAATCAATGTGACCGATTTGCATATTGAAAAAGAACTATACACTGTTAAAATTTGAATTTTCTGGAATGTCTCCAGAAGATAGAATGAATGTTAATGATTCCTTGACTATTGTAAACTCATGAAATTTTACTAGGGATTAGTTGTGATAATCTGTGAAAATTATTTAGCATCATCTTAGCACATGGTAAAAGCTCCATTGTTATCAGTGGCAACTCCAGAATTTCTATATAAGACAGCTTAGGGTCAATAATCTGATTTGAAGTAATATAAGAAGACTTGTTTTGAACTTGTGATTTTCATAGTAAGCAGATCGCTTTTACTTAGGTTGTATTATTATTATTTTTTTGAAGTGCCTGAGAAGAGAGGCTGATGGAACCACTTGGGGATGCAGAGAATTCTCCCCCACATGTCACACCATAGCCGCCTGTGATCAATAAGTCTTCCAATTAGGGGGGACAGGGTCAGGTATTCATTCCTGTCTGTGAACACGGGGGCATGAACACGAGTATTTAAGTAAGTCACAGAGGTCTGAACTGCTTCTCCAACTTTTCCCAAACTCAAATCTTGTTCACATTTAACAGAATGCTCCTCTAAACTGCGTAATTTAGCTTTACTGTGTTGAACACTATTGCTGTTCTCCAGTCCTGTTATATTCAAAGTTAACTTATGCATTTTAATCATAATTAGAGTTTCCACAGTAAACATCTGGGGTGTGCACCCTAATTTTAGACCAGCATGGCCCCTGCTCTCTATGCAGCAGTTCTGGTTTTATATCAACATATTAAGTCCATTGTACTTAAGTGTTTATTTTTCATAGCATATTTTACTTCTTTTATCTCTTATTTATTATTGAGTTTTTAGTTTTTATCATTTTTAGCTTAATTTCTTTTAATTTTTTCCCTTAAGGATTTCAATCTCAGGGCACCTGGGTGGCTCAGTTGGTTAAGTCTCCAACGCTTGATTTAGGCTCAGGTCATTAACTAACAGTTGGTGAGATGGAGCCCCATACACAGAGAGTCTCTCTGCCTCTCTCTCTCTCAAAATAAATAAATATTTAAAAAAAAAAGAATTTCAATCTCCCATAACCTTCCCTAGACAAGCTAGAAATAACTAAGAAACAAAATGTCACTGGGGCACCTGGGTGACTCAGTCAGTTAAACATCGGACTCAGATCATGATCTCACAGTTTTGGGATTCAAGCCCTGTATGGGGCTCTATGCTGTCAGCAAAGAGCCTGCTTTGGATTCTCTATCTCCCTCTCTCTTCGCCTCTCCCCTGCTTACACTTTCTCTCTCAAAAATAAACATTTAAAGAAAAAAAGAAATGAAAAGTCAGAATTTTGCACTAAAGCTATCTTAGTACTAACTTTTCAGAGGTAATAATTTCCGTTTTTATTCCATTCCTCCCAGAACTTAAGATGTAATGAAGTAATCTGCTTGATGTTCATAGGCTTTATTTACTCCTTCAGTCTTTGTGTTTTAATTTATATAAGACATCTCAAAACTTGGAGGATATACTGAAAATGGTAGTTGGCTAGACAAATCTAAAAATATTTGTAGCCTAATTTTATAACCCCTCTTTGGTAAAATGAATACAAGTAATATATAATTTTTGGTGTATACTTACTTATTTTACTTGCTTTGATCTGCATGCACAGTATGAAATCATAAAAGCAACGAACATCACCACACCAACACTGAGTAAGACAATTTCTACCAAGCCAAGAAGGTTGATTTTTCCAGTCACTTTTTGTCGGAACATTTCTGCCTTCTCATCACCAATGGTACCAGTCTGTAATCAAATTAATGATTAGCATGATTTGAGTAGATAAGGGAAGCACAATACTTAAAACCTTCCAGTTTCATATCACTCTTTCCCCTAAATGCCTGCATTGGTGTTAGTCATCTGTATCTTTAAAGCAACCAAGTGAAATCGCTTTGCATATCAAAGAAAGCCAAAAATGCCAAGGTAGCATACATACAGAGTGAAATATATTCCCCTTCCCCATTTTGTACATGTTACATACACTACTGAACATACTACACTTCACTGATCTTCAAAATGACCTTACTAACATCTTTTCCAAAAGATGCTTCCTATTACCGAGGGAAGTGACAAGGTTTCAATGGTTTCAATCTCTCTTGAATTTTATGTACTGAATTTTCCAATTCTGAGGCTAAAGAATTCCATGGTTTATATTAAAATTATGTTATCAAGGAATAGGATAGACTGCATATACCTACTCTAACTTGGCCTTTATAAGCTTGGTTGACTTTTATTAGCAGTATAAGATTCATGGAGTCTTGAGTTATTTGTAGTTACATGTATGTATGACTTTTTCTTAAAATAAGCACTATGCCAAGAAAAAGTGCCTAAAGATGCATTTTGAAAATAATCTAAAATGATAGAAAGTGCTTTGATTTTCTAAAAGAAAAATACTAAAAACTAACACAAACATTTCTATGTGATTGGACTTTCTCAAGTAGATATATAGATTCATCTCTATGGGCAATGGAAACATATACAACTTCAAATGCTATACATGCATATTCAATTTTGAAACACCTATGAAGTTTACTGTTTTTCATGACCGAGAGATTAAAAATACTAACCTCATTAAGCCAAAGAACAGGCACAACATAGTTCTGCTTAAGACCCTTTAATGCCCTGCAATATACATTAAAAGTAATTAGGAAAATATATACTAATATATTACACATACACAACAGAAATTTCAATAAGTACTAGTGTAAATATATTTTCAGAAGTTGGTTCCTTATGCAATTTGGTTAAGTTCCTTGATTTTTGTTCCCTGTGGTAAGTCTTCTAATTTTAGGGTGGCTATTTCTCAGACATTTTTCACTCCTACAAATCTTTCTAATACAGATATCTAATTAGATTAATTTTTTCTAAGCACAGATTTTCCCTTTCAACAAATTTGACCCAGGAAAGTAAAATATGAATCCTAGAAATTATAGCCATAGAAATATTTGGATATCTAGCAAAATGAGAGATACCACCAAATACTTAAAACATTCCAAAATATGTGTAAATATCATTTCTATAAATACTAGACATAATTCTAAATTAAAACTAAAAATTATAAGCATATAATAATTTAATGACATTAAGTAAAGAGAAATTGACATTTTATATTCTTTCCACTTCTTAAGGAATGTAAGTTAGTCTGTGAAAGTAAAATACTAACAAAAATCATGTAATGATAACCTCACTTAAGAGACTCACTCAATTTTCTTTGCTGGTTTGACCAGTATGTTGATTTGCAGCCGTTTTGCAAATCGTAAAGTGAATCCAGTTATCTAAAAAGAGAACAAATTAATTACCAATTAAAAAAATTGTTATAATATCCAAAACTTTTGTTATTTGATAGAATTTAAGGTAACAGTACTACTTGAAGTTTGTGAAAGTGAACATATTAAATATATTACATATCTATAATTATATGCATATAAGCAGGTATATGTATGTATGCAGAGAAGTGCACACATAATTTCTTTGCCCAACAAAATGTCAAGTGTTTAGTTAGGTATGTGTTATTTACCCAAATAACTATCTATAATTACATGTGTATATGCAGGTACTTGCAAATGTCAAGGTTTTAGTTATATTTGTGATATTTACCTAACATGGTTTTGGGTAATCAATAACAATGCTGAAACACAGAGTGCATATGATTAGATTCCTGAACTATGCAAGGTCAGATATATATTCAGTCAAAATCCATGTATCATCTGTGTAATTATAATACTAGTTCTATCATTATTTAAGGTAACACATGACTTAAAATTTTAATGTTATATTTAACTTTTGAAGAGAAAAATATCAAAATAATTTAAAACTTTAAACTGTTGAGTTATAGGCATTTTTATTTTTCTTGACATTAAGTGAAATAGATCTTGCCCTGAATTCACATAATACCGATAAAATATCTTTTAATTCACCATAATACACAGTATCTCTTCATTTAAGCAGTATTTACAGTTATAAATTACTGTTTTATGCTTATTTTATACATATCAAATTGTTTTAAGCCAATTAGAATCACTCCCATCATTGGTATCCCTGACCTGTGAACCATTAGAAAGGCTGATAAACTTTCATATTCTAAGAAACTGAAGTTTAATTACCTTGACATTTCATAAGCAATAATAGAAAGAAATCAAGGTCATTTTGACTGAAATAATAGTAGTAACTTATCCCAATTGTGATTCAGTATCTGATTAACAAGAAGGAAAGAATGTATTTTCTCTTTCAACTTAATGAAACAAATCAGATCAATAATATATTTGCTTACAGGTTCAACATCTAGGTATGTGCTATGTTCGTCTTCATTTGGATTCAAGCCTTCAATGGGTTCTGCAATATCAGGACTTGCATGTAGAAAATGAGGAAGGGAAATGTACACAGGTTTTCCTAAAAACATTTTGAGATAAGTGGAGATAAATTTTTTTTTCTCATTTCACATACCACTCAAGAAATATTTCCATAAAAATAAAGCTTAAATTTTTTAATGTTTATCCATTTTTGAGAGGGGGGGGGCAGGGAGAGAGGGAGAAAGAATTCAAAGCAGACTTCAGGCTCTGAGCTATCTATCAGCACAGATCCTGACACAGGGCTCAAACTCAGGAGCCACAAGATCATGACCTGAGCTGAAGTCAGATACTTAACCAGTTGAGCTACCTAGGGAACCCAAATATAAAATTTTAAAAATATAAGAATGCATAGCTAGGCTTGAACAATGATTGGGGAGTGAGGTTGGAGTAGAATTATATTACCTGATCACTACTGTACAGAAAGAAAATAAAAATCTATGCATCATTCTACAAACCAGTATGTTAGTGTCTCCTGTTCTTCCTCAGGTGTTAATTTTCAGTACATAAAGATTATCTGCTGAGCATAAAATTTCAACCATTATGTTCATGTTTCAGGCAGTAATAAGTCTGTGCACTGAGAATTAATTTAAGAGGTTTTCTTTTTGCATTCACATTGACTCTAATATGAAGTAGGACGCGAAATAAGATTACAAATTTTGTTTTTAAGTTGATTCTTCTTTCAGAGACATATAGAAAACATTTTTATTTACCAATCTCTAAGGAAGAAAAAGCCAGAAATATGGCAGATAAACAAGTTGGGATGTTCAAAGTACTCTAGGAATTATTCTTATTTTACAATCCATTTGAAAGGAACCCAAGAAACCAATAAAATGAAAAGTATAACTATGGAATGGTTATGAGCCACATATCCAATAAGTAGTTAATATAAAAAATATATAATGAATTCCCAGAAAAAAAAAACCCCACCAAATAGCAAAAAATGGGCTAAGGACCTAAACAGACATTGTCCAAAGTAGAAGGGAAATATCAGTATGGTTTTACCTAATGATAACTAAGTTTCACAACACTAGAACACAACTAGGACCTGAAAAACAAAACAAAATCAAAGCAACACTTTCTATTGCCACACTTCCTTAACGGTCTTATCGCCTTCTCACTTAATTTTAAATTTTGGTTGAATATTTATTTAGAGAGAGGGAGTGTGTGCAAGCAAGCAGGGAAGGGGCACAGGGGGAGAGAGGTTCCCAAGCAGAGCCCCACGAGGAGATGGATCTCACAAACAGCAAGATCGTGACATGAGCCGAAATCAAGAGTTGGGTGCTTAACTGACTGAGCCACCCAGGTGCCCCAAGGTTGCAGGTGTTTATTAAAATTCTAGTTATCTAACGTATAGTATAATATTGTTTTCAGGAGTAGAATTTAGTGATTCATGTAACAGCCAGTGCTCATCACAACAAATGCCCTCTTAAATGCCCATCACCTATTTAACCCATCCTCCATCCTCTTCTCCTCCAGCAACCCTCAGTTTATTCTCTATAGATAAGAGTCGTTTATGGTTTGCCTCCTCCCTTTTTTGTCCCTTCCCATTTGTTCATCTGTTTTGTTTCTTAAATTCCACATATGAGTAGAATAATATGGTATTTGTGTTTCACTGATAAACTAATTTTGCTTAACACAATACCCTCTATCTTCATCCACAGCACTACAAATGGCAAGATTGTAGTTTTTCTTATGGCCAAGTAATATTCCATCGCGTGCGTGTGTGTGTGTGTGTGTGTGTAAATATATATTGACTGATCAATGTATAAAGAAGATGTGGTATATGGTATATCTTTATTGACTTATCAGTCACTGGACATACATTTGGGTTCTTTGCATAGTTTGGCTATTGTTGATAATGATGCTGTACACACTGGGGTGCATGTGCCCCTTCAAATTTGTATTTTTGTATCCTTTGGGTAAATACCTAGTAGTGCAATTGCTGGGCAATATGGTGTTCCATTTTTAACTTCTTAAAAAAGTTTTTTAATGTTTATTTTGGAGATAGAGGCAGTGGAGGGGCAGAGAGAGAGGGAGACACAGAATTCAAAGCAGGCTCCAGCTTACAAGCTGTCAGCACAGAGCCCAACGTGGGGCTCGAATCCACCAACAGCGAGATCATGACCTGAGCCAAAGTCAGATGCTTAACCAACTGAGCCACCCAAGAGCCCCTAATTTCTGCCATTCTGATGAGTGTGAGGTGGTATCTCATTATGGTTTTGATTTGTATTTCCCTGATGATGATCACTCATTATCAAGGTTTCATTTTACAGACTACTACAAATTATATCATGGACGGTGACACTGAGAACACTTACCTTCTTTGCATTTGCCGATGTCTAACACACCATATGATGTACAATTATTTGAGATAACTTTTTCTGTGCAGAAACAATGGTTATCTGGATTTTGAACTGGAGATGCAAATGCCATGGATGGAAGAACAAATCGGTAGACAGGGATTCCTTTCAGGTTAACTTCAGCTCCAAACACAGCATAGATTGACCTAAAAACAGATAAGAGATAACTTTATTCCAGGAACCAAACCACATTCTAGAGATGATTTTCTCCTCTTATTTTTAGACTATATTCTTGCTTTAAATTAGAAAGATTGGATACTCAGGGCTCCTGGTGGCTCAGTTGGTTAAGTGATCGACTGTGGCTTAGGTCCTGATCTTGCAGTTCATGGGGTTTGAACCCTGCATCAGGCTCTGTGCTGACTGCTCAGAGCCTGGAGTCTGCTTTGAAAAATGTGACTCCTGCCCCCATACCTCCACCCCACCCTCATCCATCCCCTGTTCATGCTCTATCTCAGTCTCTCAAAAATAAATAAACTTTTTTTTTAAAAATGAAAAAAAGAAAGATTGGATACTTCTGTTAGAATTTTTAAATTTTGATTTAATTCACATGAAAAAAATTTCTTGTGAAATTTAAGGTATATCAGGACACATTACCTAAGTGTAAACTATCCTTTATTCTCAAAAGCTTTCAAGAGCAATTTTTGCTTGTATATTATCATGGAGTATTTACACTGGAGATATTTCTCATAGTTAATTTCCTCTACAGATTAAATATTTATAAGACCTCCCTCACATTCTTTATTTGTGCCCAGTTTCCATGAAATGCAACCAAAATTTCTTTCTTTTAAAACTTAATCCTGGAGCAGAAGGCCACATACTCATTGGGGTATGTGCACATGAGTTCTTGATTTACATCTCATTATTTACTGAGTGCCTCCGTCACTCACTGAGTACTCACCAGCACCTAGGCAATGTGCGGGGGCTCTGTACGTATTTCTTCTAATCCCCACATAACCCTATGAAGAAACACTCTCTTTCCAATTTTACAAGTAAAGAAAATACTGAGATATTTTAAATGTTTGCCCATAATCACAGAATCTGTAGGAACAGGGCCAGAAGTCAAGTGTACTGGCACGGCCTCCAGTGCTTGTGTGAGATCTACTGGCCCCACCAATTTTAGAAGAGGCTGTAGCAGCAGAACACATTAACCTAGTTCTGTGACAGTGGCATCATCTTCTCTGGACTACATTAGAAAGGTGAGGATGGCCTTCTAGACATAACTGCTATTGAATATACTACTAGTTTAGTTAAAAAAAAAAAAAGAAAAATAATTCATGCTTAAAAATGGGAATAAAATAAGTTGCATTATGTAAAATATCCTCCTGCAGCCCTCACTTTTTAAAAAAGCTAATCACATTATAAATTCCATATTGTATTTATTCTGAATAAATTAAGAAAACTTTCCCTATGTGTATTTTATTTTTCTCAGGAAACATAATTATTAAGTGTAAGCTTCTTGGTCTGTGCTTTGTCACTTGAGGAAAAAAAAATTCTAAGTTACAGAAATACATTGGGTGTCTTAGTCTTACCTGCAAATGTCAGAGGAAAAGAAACGCAATACTCGCGTCTTCTCAACAAAAGGTGGAAATGAGGCTGCATCTGTTCAAAAACCAATCCAGGGGCAAGAAGTTAAATCTAGAAATGTTTATTCCAGTATGGTCACTAGAAACATAATGCAAATTGTAGATGTAATTTTTAAATTCTTTAGTAGCCACATTTCTCTTAGGTATATTTTGTTTAACCCAGTATATCTCAAACATGTGGCTAGCAGCTACCATAAACCATAAGTCTATACACATTTATTGGTATTTGATTTCATATTAGATTTTCTCACACCTTCAAAATAAATGTTTGCAAAAATTAATGGCAAAATTACATGCTGTTAAAACTGTGACTGTGTTTGTTTTTGAAACCTCCCCACCCCTTCAGGAGAGTTGTTGCACTTTTCTTTCTGTGAAGTTCACTTAGGACTTCAGTTGAGTTATGTTGTTCTTACTTTTGACAGGGATGCATTCATCCGTCCTAATGGCTGATTAGTATTTTAAAAATTTATTAAAATTATCTCACTAACTAGAATTTCCTCCAAATGCTTAGAAATATATCCATCACCTTAAAAATGGTTTTGTTGTGTTTATTGAATTCCTACTGTGGTTATGATCCATGGAGTACACTGGATATATGAAGAAATAACTAGATAACACCTCCATTAGCCTCTCAAATTAGTATCACTAAAATGAGCCACAGCACTGAATGTGTTTGTTGTAAACAGTAAGACTGGTCCTTCAATTATACTTCAACCTTGTGATCTTATTACATTTCACTTAAACTCTTGTGATCAGTGAAATGTAATAGAAGATCACAATGAACTTGATTCTGGCATTGAGAGCATTGGATATTAGAGTTTAGCTTAAACTCCCCAAATGGGTGGCTCAGTGGACATCGTCTACAACTGCTTTCCAAAACCTTAACCATTAAAGGAAAAGAATACATTAAAAAGCTGTAAGAATCATTATCTGAAATATCATTGAAGATCATGCAATAATTATTCCTAACAAGTGCCATGGAGATAAGTACAAGATTGCAGACTTTTTTTAAACGTTCAGATGTAGATCAATATTTTCATGTTCTGTCTCTTACTTACTGAAGGTGGAGGAAACACTTCTAAATCATGACATTTTCAGTTTTGTTGTTTGCTTTTCCCTAATGCCATCAACCAAGAATCTCTCTCTCAGTGATCATATAGGAGTCCTCTGCTCTGTCCAATCTCCCTCTGATCCTCATGTGTTTTCCTTCTTTTTTCCTCTTAAATTATTTTAACTTTAAGCCTGATGCTTATGTCCTTATAATTTTGTGATTAATGAATCCTTTACCTGCCCTGTTAAAACTTCTGAGCTTTGGACAGAATTGTTTAATAGTTTTTGTTTTTTCATTAAACCCATAAAGAACCCATTGCTATTAAGGAGAAGTAGAATCCATTTCTCTGTATTTAAGGTCTGAATTACTACACTTACATAATTACTGGAGTTAGTAGTGTTAAGACGCTTGATAATTTATTTGCAGAAATGCTTTACTTAGGGATTTCTTGAAACTTGCTACAAAGCAAACTCAACCATATTTTTGCTGTTGTTTTCTAGAAGCACGTAAACCTCAACAGTACCTTTGCAAAAGTAAATATCCCCTGTGTTTTGTTTTTTCCCCACCCTTTACGTACTTTGTATTTAACTTTCTTCATCTTTATTATATCATTTTTCTATGGGGCACCACTCACCAGCTTTGTAAACATCATGCTTCTGTCTTTGCGTCTGCATTGCTGAGAGCTCAGGTTTTAATTACCTCATGGTATTCGATCCCCATTTGCTTTTTAAAACCTTAATTCTTAAACTACTAGGTCTACACATACTTTGCTTTTGCTTTTCTTTATGAGAATAAGCAGCCAGATCTAACCATGCTGCAAATCTGAGTTCCTGCTACTTTCTTTCCCCCACTTCAGGTTCAGAATACTCATTTTTGCACACATTTTTCATGGTTATTGGACATCTAACCTGTTAAGTTTTGGTTTGTCTTTTTCTTTCATTCTGATCACCTTATTAAAAAATATATGGCTCTGTCTTGCAGCTTCATGGATTCTACTTCAGCTTAAAATCTTGCTCAGAAGTATATTTTACCTTGTAATTACCTTGTAATCATCTTCATTTTAAAAACTTTTTCAATTTTAAATCATGTTCTATACAGTCTTTATAAAACGTAGGAATATTAACTACTTCTCTAAGTTTTTCTTTTTAACCCTTTCCTTCTGTTGCCAGGAAGATAGCTCATGTAGTCAAGGTCTTATAAATCAAATGTTTCCCTAGTAATGCAGTAAAGGCCAATCCTCAAGGATTAATCTTCAGAAATCCCATCACATTAGGCAGACATTTACTAAGCCTGTGTAACAATAGACACTCCGATTTATGTCCTAGGGATATAAAGAAGGTAAGTGCACACCCTTAACACTCAGAACATTGTAAGTACAATGGTGGAATTTGTGGGAGAGAGGGAGGTGGCTTGTTAGTGATTATTGCCACAAAACAAATGCCCTTACCTGTACCATTAATCATGTCACAATAACTTGGCCAATAGGAGAGATTCCTTTGGAATAAAAAGAAAGGACATGAACAAACATTCTCTTTTCCAGAGTACCTTTCTCATATTACTTAGTCTATTATGATTCAATATTGCTAAAATAATAAAGCTTAGATGTGTGACAAATATGAAGTTTAAGAAATGTTCTAAGTCATTCGGTTCCTGTTTTGTCTGGAGGGTTCATCTTGTTGAGATAAATTAAATGCTCAATACCATTAAGTACCTGATTATAAAATAAAAAGTTCCAAATGTTAAAATGTTAACTTCACACAGCTTAGAATAGAAAGCAGTTCTGAAGAAAGAAAATGGAGAAAAACCTCAGAAATGTACATCTTTACATTGCAGATATTTTTTTCCATTGGGAGAAATGAACTACTTGGTAGTATGTCAAGTTTTCAGAATAAATAGGAAAAAATTATGAAGTGGTCACCTGATGCAAGCTCAGTGTGAGGGAGGAGAGGGGCGTGGGGAAGAGCAAAGAAAAGCAGATGTTGAAGAAAGAAATGGAAACATGTAGATCATCTATTTATACTTTTTCCCCTTTTAACTCTTGCATAAGCTGGCATTAAAGTAGGACAAAGTTTATTAATTTCTATCCTGATGTCTAAGTAAGATATATGCATATGTATCGGGAAACAATAAAAATAGTCCTAAGTTTCTCTGTATCCTCAGCTACCTTTTGGTGATGCAAAACCAGTTTTTTCCCTACTGATAACGTATCATCTAGTGAGATGTCAAGGCAAGTTGTTGCTTCTTTTTTTAAACAGAATAAGCTATTAATCATGCTCAGTCTTGCCACGATCAGTTATACTAACCTTATCATAATCTTAAACTGAGGTGGAATTTTTATTCCCATTAGAAGCACTTAGCAACTCTCCTCAAAATATCTCTGTAATATTGAAAAGGCAGAAATGCTCATGTTTCTCAGTATACAGTGATGTGATTTCATTATAATAAGCATTTAGGAGTGTGGGTTTTCTTCCACTAGATTTTTCTATAAAAAAGATGTTAGTATGGAATCTGTAGAAGAAAAACTACTACCTAAGTGAATATTTAATGGTTGTATGCCATTTTTAGATAAGGACTCAGTGTGAGGCAGTGGTTACTTCTATTAATAAAACCTTTCATCTCTTCAGTTTTGATTCCTGTATTTTTTCCAGGAAATAACTGACCTAAAGCATATTTATTAACCTTGATTAGAAGAGAAGATGACTTTCTTTTCTGACATTTATTGAGATTCTTCCTTTATTATACCTATGATAAATTTTGTATAAACCAGATGATTCATCAGGAGCTAGGGAAAAAAGCAAATCATGACTATCTACTATTCATTCTAGAATGGTAGCAAAGTAGGAATCTAATAGTAATTAAATAGAATAGGAATCATTCATTACTACTTCAAAGAAAGCCTGGTATCCATTTTTGAATTTAATATGTCAGCTTTAGAACTGTATTTGAAGTACTAATTTCATTTTTGAGCTGATAAAGGTTTAAAAATGCTGATTTATCAATATAGAAAATTAAGAAATTTTGAAGGGAAATGCCATGACAACATCTGCATGGATTCAAGTTTCAGCTTTATAGAGACACATCAAGTCGGGCAGTGGAAGGAACAGTTTTTATTTGATATGCTCAATAAAAAAGCTAAGCATGCCCAGCAAACTATGTTGTTCTACCTGCTAGTTGATCAGCTCATGCATTGCTTTTCTTCCTTTCTTTTGTGGCCATGTAACTGTGTGTGTGTGCGGTGTTGCTGGCTGTGCAGCAGGGACGGAATTCCCTTTGGATTTCTTTAGGTAAGAGAACCTGTGTATAAAGATAAAGCTGATTCCAGAGTGGGGCTGATATTTAGTAACTATGACCAGTTGTCACCACTAAAGGGTTTGGTAACACCTCACAGAACAAGAGGTTCCAGGGCTGAGATACAGGCAGATCTGGACCACAGTTGGTGCCTATACCTTAGCAGTTGTTAAATAAATATCCTCCTGCTTTGGAGTTCCCACACTTTACCTGGATACTTACTTTTTACCTTTATAGGTGTCAATTATGGCAACTTGGCTTATGTTGTCTTTCCCACTGAAAACTGTATAAACCCCATCTGCAGTGTTGTTGTACTGAAAAGATATGTACAGGAAGAAATTACTTCTAAGACAAGCCATAGTTTCCAGGTTATAAAATATGTAACTCACTTTCACATTTTTCAAATACTGGTTATTGGTTATTCATCATTATTTTATGTGGTTTGAAATATATATGCAAGAAAGTTTTAAAATTAATGGTCTTTAACATTTTAAAAAGATAGACTATAAATGGCACCTTGAAGTAAGTGCTAGAAGTTGAGACAAAGGAAGAAAAGCCAACATCAGAAGTTGCCATGATTCAAATTCTAGTCATAACTAAGCGGTAAGGCAATTTTGATCACTACTAGTATATTGAGGTAAGGAGGGGATGTTAAAAATTCTTTGAGAACAAGGGCAAACTTCTATAGGTTTTCTAAATGTTTTGATCTTTTTAGTTTTCTTTCTAAATGTTATGATCTTTAGCAAGTGGATGTAAAATTAGGCCTACAAAATTAAAAATGGATTAGCCAAGGAAAGATGTTAGAGTGGTCGGGTCAAAACATGGTAACTGAATCTCTGATCCTTTAAAGCTTTCTACACTCACATTTAATGACATAATTTTGCAATCCTAAACACTATCTAAAAGTAAAATAACAATGTACTAGAGAATATAACTAATATCACATATAGTGCAAAATAAATCAGAGTCAGAATTCCAATTTAATAGCTAGCTTGTCCTATTTATAATTCAAAACCTTAAGCTATGAGTAGATTGCCAAGTTCACTTCTTCTTTCATTTGCAAACTGCCATTTCTTTGACAAAATGCATTAAAATAGGATATTGCTGTTTTTCAATCTCATTGTGTGCAAATTTAGGCTTTTACATTTTTATTAACACAAATTTATAAGAGTTCTGGAGAAGGAGGAATGATAAGATGAATATACTTAACACAAAGAAACATATGGTATTAAACTTGATTTTTTGAAAAGGGGAATCAAAACAGAAAATAGTATTCAAAGCCTTATTGGCTTACAACGTATTTTAGACAATTGCGTATTTATCAAAGAATGGAAACCTAATTAAATCTCCACTTTTTCATTTTAAGTTTAATTGTTAAATTTAGGTGAGTAAAATTTCTGTACTATGGAACCATCTGAAATAGAGACTTTAAATCATTACAATAACCTCAAGAAAAAATAATTAAATACAAATAAAAAAATAAAAATTAGAGTACCTATTCTGAGATCAGAAATCAGGTGAACACACTAAGTTGTAAAATTATAAATTGCCAATGCCATTATATTTATCCAATTACGGTATTAAAAAATCAACATTCATATTTGTTACTCACAGGAACAAACACACCAATAGTCGTGGAAATAGGATACGGAACCAAACTCAGAAATGGATCCGTATAGCCCCACAAGAGCTCCTTCACAGTTCTTCTTTGAAACATGGCAGATTTTGACTTTTTGATAAGTGAATTGAGTAGCACTTGAACAAATGCATTTGGGTAGAGATGGGGTGCAGCCTATAAGAAAAATCACTGTTTGAGATCAATTTTAGTATCATATTTTTAACACATAGATGGATTAAATACTAGCCTTAAGATTAATAGAAAAAAAATCTAACCTTATCTTTAAAATTACTGCTCAACCTTGCCAGGACAAAAAGTGCAATTTATCTAATCCTTAGATGACTACATTTCTCTGCCTCCGTGCCAGTCGCAAGGAGACATTTAAAATTCAATCCTGTTTTTTACAATGGTATATACTTTAAGTGGTCTTCCAATTCAGTTGTTAATGATTTTGTCATGTTTCCAAATGATGCTAAATCCATTCAAAATAATGATATAGGAACATATTTTTATAAACATGACAAAGAATATCTGATGAGAGTTCTAATACTAAGATCCACTACAGTGGATTTTAGAGTATTTCAAAACCAATCCTTTTGGAGTTTGTCTACTCACTGCTACAGCCAGATTGAGAACGGTCCAAGTGTCGTCCTCCGTTCCAGCCGATAGTGAAGGCTCGAAGATGGCGCCGTTGGGCTGAACAAAAGAGACTGTGTGGTGCTCAGTATCATGGGTTATATTATCTTTGGCTAGATAACGAACTCTGAAAAACAGAGGTAGATAAAATTCAAAATTACTGTATGGCATTTGAGATGTGTTCACTTGAGACATTCATGCAACAAATAATTTTTGAGTGCATCACAAATGACGCCAACCAATTGGTTTAAAATGACAAGCCAGTGCTGGGTCTTTAGCATGTTAGAGGTGATCTCAAATCTACAAAACATAGGAGATGTAATATATTGCAATATGAGAGTTTACACAGAGTCTGGAGGAAAACCCAGAACAAATACAAATCCAGGTTTAGGACGGTCATAGTGGGAGTATTGATAGCCATTTTGGTAGCAATTACACTGAAGTCCGAATGACAAATAGAAGTTTAGGAGGAATAGGGTAAAAAGACCCATGGTCTCTTGTTAGAAATGCAAATTGTTGAATTTGGACGGATTGCAGGGTGAGAATAAGGAGCATCATGGGAAATAAAGCCTCAGAAATCAGCAAGATCTCAAGCGTGAAAGAGTTGCATCCTATCCTCAAATGTTAAGGCTTTATCCTGAGGGTAAGGAGGAGACAGTAGGAAGGTTTAAGTAGGGGAATATTAAGAGTACATTTTCTTAAATGAAAAAGAATGTTCAAACAGCCTCTTCAGCACTGACTTTTCCATGTTTTCTAGTACTTTACTGAGAATAAAAGATAACTAATGGAATATGATTTCTGTTTTACAGGCCAATTCCCCTCCCAGTCCTGCAATATATCAAATACTTATTAGTTCTCAGCTCCTGGCTGTTAAATCTCTAGGCTGAAAAATACCAACATGGGGTAAGGTGATTATTTTAAGAACATGGGGAAGGGTGATTATTATGAAGAAAAACCTTCTGCAAGTACAAGATGTTTACTGAGATAAAATAAGGTATACAATATTCATTCCACTATCATATACGTGAATGTCCATCCATGAGATGAATAGATAGCTAAGGTAAAGATTGAAAAACCATGGAACTAAAAAAATGTAGAATCATGACACAAAACTTCACTCCAGTAATAGTAAAATTGCAAATTCCTGTAAGGTACAGATTTTGAGTGTTTTGTAGCCCCAGGCATAATGCCTGGCACGTGGTGAGTTCTTGTTAAATAATTTTTGCATGAATAAACTAATTAATGGCTCACATTCCTTCAAAAGAAGGGTTCACAGTATTATAGAAAATTTATGCTTAACCTAATTTCATCAAAGGTTTGTTATTTATTCTTCTTGAAGTACTGTATGTAGTTATACTAGGAATGTATAAATATGAAAGAGCCCCTAGGACAGTCTATTACTAGCCAACTACTATGTTTTCTTATATAGTTGTATTTTAAAATTAGATAACCTACTATTAACATTTAAAGTTGAAGTACTATAATTTTGGGGAACATTTATGTATGTAAAATAATTGAAACAATAGCAAAATAAGTGACTCCGATTCTGGTTTACTTAAGTTGTACTTACAACATTATACCAGTAGATGGCACTAAGAGAAAAATCCTTTACTGAGGCCGGTATTTAGAAAATACTTTTAGAAAGAGAATATAATCGTTCAATTCTTTTGTTTAAAAGTTAAAATGTACACATTTTTGAAAGTGTTGGTTAATGAGATAAAAGGGAGAAATTTGCCTTAGATTTTGCTTCAAGTTGCTTTCTTTGTACTCTTGCCAAAGCCAAGTAACTTGAAATAGTACAAGATTAGGGGCACCTGGGTGGCTCAGTCGGTTAAGCTACGGACTTCCTCTCAGGCAGGTTATGATCTCACGGTTTGTGAAGCCCCGTGTCCGGCTCTGCGCCAACAGCTCGGAGCCTGGAGCCTGCTGGACGCCCCCCCCCCCCACTGCCCCTCTATTAAATAAACATTAAAAGGCATTAAAAAAAATAAAAGGTTAATGTTGGACATGAGAATATTCCCAAGGAATTAATGAGTCTTCACAGAGACAATGTAGATTACAATATATGTAATTAAGATCTCAATCCAGGCAATTTCATGTTTTGATCTATGTTGCACCTTGTCAATCAAAGTTTCATTGAACTCCCTTTAACAGACATCAGCCAAATGAGCCTGTGGTTATGTTTTAGGAGGTATATCCTCCTATACTTCCAATTTCAAATGTATTCAGGGTAAAATTTTTTTTTTTTAATTTATTTTTGAGAGACAGAGAGAGAGACAGCACGAGGAGGGAAGTCAAGGGGAGAGTCAAAGAGAGAGAGAGAGAGACAGAATCTGAAACAGGCTCCAGGCTCTGAGCTAGCTGTCAGCACAGAGCCCGATGCGGGGCTCAAACCCACGAACCGTGAGATCATGACCTGAGCTGAAGCCAAACGCTTAACCAGCTGAGCCACCCAGGCACCACATCAGGGTATAATTTATAGGGAGACAGCTTCACTAAAACCTATTAGCTGTTAGAAAGACTATGAAATTATTAACTTTATCTGAAAGATAATCAATTATTTTCTCATTATTTAAGGTATCCCTGCAGACACTAATGACTCCATTTTGCTGACATAAGATGAAACCTAGTTGATTAGAATTCTTTTTAACATTTTCATATAAATGAGAATTCCTTGTTTATAAACAATGTGACAATCACAGACATGTGCACAGAGACAGGAGACTTAGGGGTAATTGCTAGTCGAGCTAAGAACTAAGTCGAGCTAAGAAGAAAGAAATTATATAGACTATCTAAAACATATATTAAAACTATAAATGATATGAAATCATAATAAATATGTAATTTTGTGATAGAACTGATCAACTAAGTAACTAGTTGTAATTATCCTTGAGGGAAAATCACACATTTGTGTAACAAATGATACAGCAGGACTTAACGATGTTCCCACATGGATATCAAAAATCGAATCCTTGGTTCTGGCTAGTGCTTTTAGCACCTCAGTCTCCCTTTCTTTACTTTGATAGTTGGAAAAAACAGTCTATAATTTAAATAAGAAAAAAACTACAGGGGAGCTTGGGTGGTTCAGTTGGTTAAGCGTCTGACTTCGGCTCAGGTCATGATCTCACGGTTCATGGTTTCGAGCCCCGCGTCAGGCTCTGTGCTGACAGCTCAGAGCCTGGAGCCTGGTTCGGATTCTGTGTCTTCCTCTCTCTCTCTCTCTGACCCTCCTCTGCTCACGCTGCCTCTCTCTCTCTCTCAAAAATAAATTATATAAATTTTAAAAAATTAAAAGAAAAAAATACATACAAAATTCCAAGAGGTACCAGTTCCTAGGTCCTAGACAATCACTTCACATCTCGGTGTCAGTTTTTTAGTTTACAAAGTGAAAAGTCCAGGCTATACATTCCCCTTTAGTTCTAATACCCAAACGTTTTATTTAGAGTTGTGTTAAACTATGAGGGAATATAAGATAGGGGCATAGCATATTTGGTCTCATTTCTGGAAAAAATTTAAGAATGAAACCACTGAATCAACATAAACACCCATATGACTTGGAATTTTGTTTCTAGAAGTTCTTAGCCGGTACTGTGGTTTCACAAAATCAGTTTAATGCTGTGGTTCTCAAAATTGAGTAAGTACTGGAATCACCCAGAGGGTGTGTAAAACTCATTGCTGGCCTCTAACCCAAGAGTCTCTGATTTATTTGATCTGGGGAAATCTGCAGATTCTCAGAATTTGCATTTCTACCAAGTTCCCAGGTGAGGCTGATGCTACTGGGGTGGGAACCACACTGTGTAAACAACAGATATAATGTAAACAATTTTAGGATCTTAAACTATTCTGGTTCTTAAAATTCTGATAAGATTTTTTCTATTCATGCATATTTCAGAGTTGTCGAGAATATATGTCATAAGTGTAAAACACTGGTGTCTTCTTAAATGTAGGGTGGTTATCTGATACTAAGTTTATATTAAAATCTGTCTTTCTTATAATCATTAAATCCTTAAATCAGGATTCTATACAGGCAGAAACAAGACATTTCATTATATTTTACTGGGAAACAGAAGAAAGTGCACTGAAAACAATGGCATTTTTTAAGCGGAAGTTTTTTTCAGAAATCTATATGGTCAAGGAAAGAATGCCACTTATTTGTGAGGACTCACCTGTACGTGTAAGGACCCCGTTGTTTAACCTTAATTTTGCTGCTGTTAGTTACCACTTCCTGTGGGTTTTGCACGTCATAGATCCAAAACTGTCTGTAAACTTCTGTGCCTGTTTTAACCCAATTTTGATAAGCAATTGTACCCTCCTCGAGTACAACCTCCTATGAAAAAGAAAACAAGTTTGGGTTATTTCTCTGCAGTAAATACGTGCACCTCTGGGAGTTTATGACTTTGTTAGCCAAGGCAAGGACCAAGCTCAAGCCCCTGCTTCATGAGACATTGCCACACAGTTGCAACAGAAGTGTTTTCAACAAACTATTCTAGCAACCTTTTTTTGTCAACCTTTTACAAATGGAATCAGGGTGTAATACTGCAAACATGCCTGTTGATTTACGGCCAACCTTTGGCAAGCTTTAGAGTGACCCTATATTGCAACAGTTATAATTTATTAAGCCAATTTTATTAAACCTAAAAAATTTGCCATCAGGTTGAACATTAAATTCTCTTCTCCCCTCAGTTAGACTGACAAGACAAAACAGAAAAAAGAGATAAAAATCTGGTGGTATTGAAAGCTTTAACTTTTCTTCAAAAGTTGGACACTTCAGACGATGGTTACTTAACATATATTAAATTAAAAAGAAAAGTTTCTTGATGAAAATCACAAAATTGACTTCTCTTCAAAATCCCTCTCAATCCCTAACTTAATATATTTGTAGTAACTGAATAGGACATGTTTCCAGAAGATACAACCATCTAACATTATTATTAAGTTACTACTTTTAGAATAAAGGGATGAAATGAGATTGTCCCTTTATTATTTTGTGGAATTCATTAAAAATCATTTCTGTGCCATGTAGTGAAGATAAACGAGTAGAAAAATATGTCAGTGAGGTAATCACAAACCTCATATTGGAAATGTGTTCCCTTACTTTATATGCTGTAGACTGATGAAAAGTCACCAAACCCCTCAGGGTCAGTATCATTATCTATAAAAGAGGGAGTGTCCTTCCACGGCTTTCACTCTTTGAGCCAAAAGTCCATAAGGCTATAGTAACTATAGCAAACAAAGGTGATTTGGTAGCAGACAGTATTTCCAATTAAGCACCTTGGGATAATGCCCAGAATGAAAAGAACCACCTTTGTGCTTAAGGAAGAGGAAGAAAAATATTTCACCAAAAAATGAGCCCAAACATACCCATGAATACAGGAACAATCTGATCTATTTGTTTCCTTCACCTGGAAGCATCAGTTCATAGAATGATGTACCAGGAAAGGACATTGAACATTATCATAATTTCTAGGAGATCACACCGAGGCTCTGAGGAGCCGGGTGGCTGGCCCCTGGGTAATGGCAGATGAAGGACAGCAGAACCGTGATGAAAATCCTAGTCTCTGACTCTTAGAATAGTCCTCTTTTATACTGTGCTATTACAGTCTTTTAGTTTTCCTGTCACCTCTGCGCTTAGTTGGTAGGAGTTAGATTAAGTTTCGTATCTTCAGGATATGTTACTTATTGCTTAATGCAGAGAATAAGGAAATTCCTTGGAGATGAACAGGGCACCAAGATGAAATATTATTACAAAATCTTGTGCTGTTGCAATGAATTTTCACTGGGTTTACTGGAGCTGCTCAAGTGATGTTAGACCATTACTTTTTATGACCAATTGTCCTTAAACTTTTTGTTAGTTCCCCAAAAGTCTTATTTTCAATACTAACAAGCTCATTGTTAAGACAGAGTTACATGTAGATGAAGGATTATGGCTATTCTCCTAAATGTAAAGGTGTTTGATGAGGACGTTGAAGCTAAAAGCTATGTCAATATACCAATTTCAAGAGATTTTAAGAGAGGAAAATATAGACAAACTTACACATTACTACTTTTGCACTGTACGAATCTTAAGCCAAAGCAATATCAGTTGTTTATCATACACCTCTTAAGGCACACATTTTCTTTGGTTCTTCATGAAAGAAACTCAGCAAATGTTTATAGAATTGAAAAGGAACAGTGATGGGAGATACCTGGCAGGGCAGAAAACCTCCCTAACTCTAATGTGTGTGCATTTAACATCAAAAGACTAGAAGTGCATCATGCCTTTCTTCTAAAGGCCAGGAATCACTTTGCCTTATTTGTTGATCTGGAGATATTTTTTAAATGCAAAGATGAAACGCAAAAAGTTGAAATGAATGCATTCAGCTATCAGCTGTTAGAGTTAGGGTCATGTCACCCCATCTCTATTCAGAGGTAGAAATGAGTCCCAGGAGAGGTAGAAATGAGTCCCAGGAAAAACAGACGTCTGAGTCAATGTTAGAGAACAACATCGTAGCAGGTAATGGAGAAATCAGGTCTTTTTACTCCAATCTTGCATAATTTCCATAATGCCATGGTTTGTTCAGAGCCAAAGAGAAAAACACTGAAGCAGTCAAAGTAGTAATGCATTTCTTCTGATCCTAAGACTACTCTATGTATTAGAAAGTTGGACAGCCACTCCTTGAGTACCAAGACTAAATCATGCCACAAGTTCCTGTAATTTTAAAAGGAGCAAAGGATTTTATATCACTTGTGAACTTAAAAGGCCTTGATGTTGAGTTGAATTTGGACTATCTAGCCTATTCCTTTAATTAAATTTGAAGTACAAAGCTGATAACTGAGTACATGAAAAAGCAATATAATTCAGAATCCTCTCATTTGGCTGATGTGTACATCAGTCTCTGTCCCTGACTTTAAGCATATAGACTATCTAGCCCCAGTACTAACTGGCATCCAACATAATGACTCTCTTATGACATGATCTCCAGCTGGATTGAAAGCTATTGACTTTTGAAACTTCTGTTCTGTTACATTAATTTGAAAGCAGATGTTTGGAATAATATCTTTTGTATTGTTACATACTCACTTGATTATTGCTTTTGCAGGAAAACAGTACCCATCACCACCACTGGCAACTTTAGGGTAATTATTAAATGCCCTTGATATCTCCCTATGGGCAGAGTACATAGAGTACCAATGTGGGAAAATATATTGTCCCATTTTTCAAGGATCATGTAAAGTACTAATAGACAAAATCATGTGTAGCAGATTTTAATCTATGAGTTACCTTTCCTTATCCTATACCCACCCTGAACACGGATAGTGACTTCTTCCCTTCAAATACAGAGTAAAGCATTTAAGAGTGACACTAGATCAATGGGTTTTATCCCCAGTTTGGTGGCATGGTTAAATTTAAACTTGGGCAGGTTATTTAACCTCATTATACCTCAATTTCCTCATTTGTGAAATCGGGATAATAATATTAGGTTGAACCACATGAAATTAGTATTTTTAAAAGTCAACCATAAGTTGAATATGGTTTAATTGAACATATATCCTCCCAGTTTCTTAAAGAGATTAATAAATGTGAGCACTTAGAACAGTGTTAGCTCAGAGCTAGCATTCAGTAAACGTTGGCTATTATTATACAAATCCCATCCACCTTTTGGAGGAAGAACTCTAATATCACTTACTCTCCAGATGACTTAAATTATTTCACTCAAAGCATTGACTGTCTAAACCAATCATGTGGCAATAAATACTCATGTAGTATATGATGCACTTTTTCTTTAAAAATGACTTGATCATTTTTACATTTATTCTCACTGCAGTGATATCAAAACTTCCTTTAAATGTTCTGCAGTGTGTTTCTGCATATTAAAAAGAGTCTTACCCTCTCCACTCACTACCACAGTTTGTTCTAGTTAGGACCAAAGACCATTTCCCCATGTTCAAAAAGGTTTGTCCGAAGGTCAGCTGCGTGGCTCAGTCAGGTGGCTAAGGTCATGATCTCGTGGTTGATGAATTCGAGCCTCACGTCAGGCCCTGTGCTGACAGCTCAGAGCCTGGAGTCTGCTTCGGATTGTGTGTGTGTGTCTCTGCCCCTCCCCAACTCATGATCTGTCTCAAAAATAAAATAAACATTAAAAAAAATTTTTTTAAGTTGTATTATGCACAAGTGTGTGTGGACGCATGCATGAGTGTGCATGCATATGAAGAGACACTGAATTACACTGTTAGTGGCAGTTGTGCAGAGAGTCAAACAATGACTTCAGCCTCAGATTATCAAATTATCAATTAAAACCCAGATTTGGGGAAACTGATTGGATTTCATGTTTCTGAAACCCAGGTAATTAGCCTCCAAAATTTATGTGAGAACTTAATATTGGAGATTCTGCATTTGGCATGAATAGTAAATTATGTTGATATGTCAATAAAAATTGGGCTGGGGGAAGAAAATTATATATGCTTACCTGCTGTTTCAACACTTTAAGTAATTTTATTATTGCAGTTAAAATGCAAATATATGTAGCATTTAATTCATTTTTTGCCTCTTTTTTAATTTAAAACTTACTTTGTACTGTTTCATGTTCATACTTATGGTCTCATATATTTTCATTAGCATAATTTCTACAAATTATTTTTTCATCTGGAAATACAATGAACATTAAGGTAATATAAAATCTGTATTAAAATATGGACTTTGAGGGGTGCCTGGGTGGCTCAGTCGTTTGAGTGTCCGACTTCAGCTCAGGTCATGATCTCATGGTTCATGGGTTCGAGCCCCACATCAGGCTCTGTGCTGACAGCTCAGAGCCTAGAGCCTGTTTCCAATTCTATGTGTCCCTCTTGCTCTGCCTCTCCCCTACTTATGATCTGTCTCTCAAAAATAAATAAATGTTTAAAAAAATTTTTAAATAAAAAATAAAATAGGGATTTTGAGTCAATTATTGGCTATTTTAATAAACTAATTATTATTTCAATTTATTTTATCTGAAAGCATGTCTTACAGCTACTAAAGGATTGTTCTTTTCAAGAATTGTGGAAAGAAATGATGTATAATTTAACATCAGTCTTTTAAGAGGAAAGAAAAGAAAGCTTTAATTTCCTTCTTGGTTTTTCTATACTTAATATCATAGGGAAATTAAAATTTATTTAAAATTACTACTGTTATATAATATTCATTAAACATTCATCAAGTAGTAGTAATGTCAAGTGATAAATTATCTTTTGTAAATGGCGGCAGAACTTTGACCTTTTTCTAAAGTGCTGTGGTAGTTTCTACATTTGTGGCAGCTGATGCCACTGACTTTGCTTATCTACCTAAGATTGCATAAATCTGTTGACTCCACTCTTATCTGTTAAGAATCATAGTCAAAAGTACTGGTACTAAAGTTCTCAGCTGTAATCCATAAAGAGCATGATGTCCCTAGAAAACATCCCTTAGAAATTAAGAGTAAAATGAATGTATGTGTATATGTATAGATATGCATATATATATATCTATATATCTGTATATATGTACACACTATATACACACATATATATAGATAAATATAAAAGCAGTAAAATTTCTGGACTATTTTAGACTATTTTAAGTGCCAGTTTCAAGATGCTATCTCTTAAAAATGGAAGATACCACACAGTCCCAGCTCTGGTTTACCAATGAGATAACTATGGGATGATTTTCTGATTTTTTTTTAAATTAAACACTTTAATACTTTTAAATGGTGCTTATATATGGGTAATGATTTTCCCAATATGCTGATAGTCGATTAAATGAAGAAAGCAATCTTCAGTGAGTTTTGGTGCGAAACAAAAACTGACCAGTATTAAAATTATTATATATGTGAAAAATGACAGCTTTACCCTAAATGATAGCACTTGGCTCTTTGGGTTTATAAATAATTCAGAGATTTGACTCCTTCTGTACTTCAAACAAATAAATATTCCAACCTTAGTTTTGGGACAGTTTTGCAAACTAAAAAATGAAATACCCTGTATAAAGAAAGAAAAAGTCCCAGCATCTTTATAGGACTTTATAGGACTTAAGGTGATAAGATCAACATGGCTATATGGAAATCTGAGAGCAAAATCAGGCTTACTCTTAAATGTATCCCAGATTCTGACCATTGGAGGGATTCCAGTGATTGGTGTTAGGCTATAGATACGTGGTAGGCATGCAATATAAACTATCATTTAACATTTTTGCAAACTCATTCTTCCTTAAATCTCAGTTTTGTGCCTCTTCCTCCTTCTGGGGTCTAAATCCATACAATCCCCTTTTGTCTTGTGAAAGATTGCACAGATAACCCTTATTTCAAAAACAAGAAGAGAAAGCACTCTATTTCTCTCTTGCATTTCTCTCTTTTACCCTACCATACTGAATATATATTTTCAAGAACATTAGTGACCATATTCTAATCATTATTTACTGACTTTTCATCTGCCTCAGAGGATTTTATTTTCTCTTTTCTTGAGCACTGGCCTCACATTAACCTCTAAATTAACTATTCTTTTGTTTTTATTTCTTAATTCATAAAATCATTTTTTTCTACTTCTGAATTATGCATAAAACCTATAGTAATCTCTCTGCTTTTTTTTGTCTTGATGTTCAAGCCCTCTAGACAGCAAATCGACTATTTAGTGTTATCTGTAATCTCTAGAGCAATGATCAGAGTACTGACCTTTGAAATACACATTGATGTTTACATCAAAATACTCACAAAACCTCTGTCTTCTATTCTCCTAAGGTATCCATCTCTCCCAATAACTCAACTGGACATCTTGAAGTATTTTTACCCTTCCTCCTAAGTTAGTTCCATATCCAAACTGCCATTACACTCCATCACCCAGTTTTTCCTATGTGCTCCACCACACTAGCCCAGAGTGACTTTGTTATATAATGTGCAGATCGTGCAGAGAGCTTCCTAAAAGGGAATCTTAAATTCTTCTTGAAAGTGGCCATGTCCTACGTAGTTTTTCATTGTTCTCCTGTTTTTTTGTTTAAACCTTTTTTAATGTTTATTTATTTTGAGAGAGAGAGAGAGAGAGAGGGAGTGTGTGAGTGGGAAAGGGGAAGAGAGAGAGGAAGGGAGAGAATCCCAGGCAGTCTTTGCATTGTCAGCGCAGAACCCCATGGGGGGCTTGAACTAATGAACCATGAGATCATGACCTCAGCTGAAACCAAGAGCTGAATGCTTAACTGACTGAGCCACACAGGTATCCCCTGTTCTGTTTTTGGTATCCTCACTCTCCAACTCTTCTCTTCCTGCACAAGACTGTATCATCTAGTCTCTGCCTTTAGATTGTCTAGGTTTGGGAACGGAGTCTTTTTGGCCACATGAGTTAACAAGTCGATTTAAAATTTTCTGACTAAACTGGGTAAAGGAAGAGTACCTCATAGATCTCTGCAAAGATTGAATGAATAGGTATATGAAGCTCTTCATAGCACTAAATAAATGGAAGCCATGTGATATGAATCATTAAATGCAAGTTTGTTTATCTCTTATACCAGGAAACACCCACCAACCACTACTGACTATCACATAGTCAATTAAATATTTTTTTGCATGATGTTCAAAGCTTCATAAATTTTACACCATGTTGTTTTTCCAATCATCTCTTTTGTGGATCCCATATTTTGGCCGTATATGCTATGTTCTTCCTTCCCTCTTTACAGCACTTAGTTGCACGTCACACCTTCTCCTGTAATATTCTTCAGTTCTCTAATGCCTTTATGACAGCCCTCTTTGGACTTTCAAAATCCTATACTTTTTCAAAATCCAACACTTTCACCTTTCAGAAGTTATTGAATGTTTTGAGATTTATCTTTCTAAATAGCAAATTCCCATATAGTACACTAGATTCTCAGTTCTTTATAAAGATTTTGGTATACTATGCTTTTCTCCCAGTTAAATTTTATACTTGTTGAAGTAAAAAAAAATTATTTTACTCTGTCACTATATAAAAGTAAATTTTTTGACATCTCAAAACTATTATTTCCTCATGATCAGCTATTATGAACTTAGAGATAAACATTAGACAGTTAAAATACATTTTATCTCTTTGCACATGATTGAACAGAAAAGCTATCTGTACTAATACTTTTTTGAATGAAGAAGAAAAAGATTAATGATCAATATGCAGCCACTGAACATCAGTTGTATGTTGGGAAAAGTAGTGTAAAGCTGTGTAGTGGGAAATTATAGGGAATTTCCATGATGAAGACTTTTCCAAAAGATAAATTATAGCCAGAGTGTTAGCAGAGATACTGATTCTGTCCTTTCTCCAAAGAAGGTCCAGAAGGGAAGCAGATTTTATAGAGTAGGAAGAGTGCTATGTAAGGGAATGCCATCTCACATGGTTACATAAGCCCCACCTCACCAGCATCTGCCTGTTCCTATTGAACTGTGTCCTGAATAATAGCAAGAAAACTGGAAATTCCAAGAGAGAGGATGACATTCATTTTATATAAACACACACACACACACATACACACACGCACGCATCTTCACCCTTTATCTGGCTTCTCTACCCAAGCACAGCCACCCACATCCTGCCTGGAATTCTCCTGCAAACTGAAGCTATGTGGACCCATGCCATCTCTGTCAAATGCTAAGCAAGTAGAGTTGGGGAGGGACAGAGAGGGGGAGGGACAGAGGATCCAAAGCGGTCTCTGTGCTGAAAGCAGAGAGCCTGATGTGGGGCTCAAACTCATGAACTATGAGATCATGACCTGAGCCAAAGACAGACACTTAACCAACTGAGCCACCCAGTCACCCCTACAATATTTTCTTAAAGTTAAATCCATGGGGTTGAAGATTTGCAATCCATTAGCAATAGAAAAGATAGAAATGCCTGTTATTGAGCAAATATAGCACCTCTATATATACAGGAACTATTACCTCAGTAATGTCCTAGTGTCCTATGTCGATCTTCAATACTAACACAAGAGCTATAGGAAGACCATTTCTTTTAAGTTTAAAACCTTTATCATTTTTAGCTAAATAAAGAAATACTGAAAAATGGTACTTTCTTTTTATGAATAACTAGATGTAAAATTAATTATTCATATTAATTTGTCAAGTCGATGCTTCAGTGAAATAAATGGTATTTCTTTATATTCATACCAAGAGCAAGATGTCAAACAGGTATGAGTGGATAAGAGAAGTAAAGGTTTTGGCACCAACAAAAATGCCAGTGTAAGCTGATCGGTGTAGCCCATTTTATGAGCTGATTCTGCATGTTCTTGTGCACTGGGCCTAAAAACTCTGCCGAGGCACTGACAACCCAGCAGGCTGAGAGCTGAGGCTGGCACTCAGGTATGTGTTTTTTGTCCAGGGTTATGTGTAAAACTGAGCATACGTGCCGTAGGGCAGGATACACATTCTCCAAGTTCACAGTTACCGCTGTGCTTATGTTATCTTGTTCTTGGAATGTTCTTCGAAGCTTCAGTCTTGTCTTTTTTTCTAAAACTCTGTCTCCAAACCCCTGAAGCCAATTGAATTTGCTACCCATTGGTTTAGGACATGAGCAGATATGCTTCTTATTCTAGTTTCCCAACCTTCTCTCAGTTCAAGTCGGTGAATGGGAAGCACAATAAAAGGAAGGAGGGCGAGAGATGAATTCTAGTTCGTTTGGCAAAGTCTGGCTATTGAATGACTCTAGTTTTTGTTAAAACTACAGCCAACTCATTGCATATATGCTGACACATGTCCTACATAACATTTCTGGAAGTATTTTTGCAGAGTTAGTATAAACCTTTATAAATAGGAAATGTTTATAAAACAGTGTTATTACCTATAATAAGCAACAGTTTACCAAATCAAAAAAATTATACCAGTTTTACCAAAGATTTCTGCTTCATTATTAAACACAATCAATTTTAAAATTATATAAAATACACCAAATATACATACTTATTTCTCATTCAAAAGCTTATCAATATAGTTTAAACACAATGAAAAGCAATTATTTCTACTAACCTGCATACCTCTAAACAGCTTTTATGAGAATTTGTATATTATACTTAAGACAGTGATGCATTCATGTTAAAAGTCCATTATACTTTTAACATTTCTCTATTGTATGAAGTTGCAAGGGCTCATAATCACCTTTGTATTAAAGATACAACATTGCCAGCTACCATGAAATACAAAACAGGTATTACAGCGAAACAGGAACTGAAGACAGACTGGATCAGAATGACAAGAGATATCCTTTAGACTACTTGTACCTTTTTGATTGTCTTTTCAATAAGCATGTCTCCGACTGGCATCAGAATACCTCCGAACACAGCCAACACTGCACCAATGACAGCACCAGCGATGAGCCCACAGTTACGGTCACAGCCCATTTTCTTAATCAAGGGAAAAATTAAGGTTGAGCACCTGCTTCTTTTGAATTCTCAGGTCTGATCAGGTAGGTGGTTTATAGAGGTCTGGTCCTAGCATTAGAAAGAGATCATAAAACAGAAGTATCAGTTCAAGTATCAGTACAAGAAGATCAAAGTACAAAGAAAACCCAACTGAACAAGCATTTCACCAGTTATAAATAAGCAAATACTTTTTGTTTTATGAAACTGACTTTCTAGGTTAGGTCCTCCCCCTTCTTGCTTGTCACTATTTACTAGTGGAAGAAATTTAAAAAAAAAAAAAGATTGTCATATAGAGTATTTCTTTAAAATTCCCCTCTTTTAAAATGTTCTTCCTATGGATGATTGACACTGAAATCTTATCTAAGGAGAAGTTGCTTACTGAACTTTCTCCCTCATCTATCTACCCTCAGCCCAGGACACTTAGATGTGTCTCTGCTCTTTATCCAGCTTCACCACACGCACACAGGTCCCCACATCCTGCCTGGCCTTGCCCTGCAAACTGGAGGTGCCCCCACCCACGTCTTCTCTGTCCAGTGCTCAGCAAGTATCGTTAACAGACACTGCCTTTACTATACCTTATCACAAGTAGACAGCAAGACATGAATTTTATAAGAAATGATCCAAGGAGTCTCAGAAAGAATTAATTCTTCTAATCATTTGTAAGCTATCTGTTTAAACAAAACAAAAAAAATGGTTACATTGTGAAAATACATTGTCAGTAAATTCACACTATTTTTACATTGTCTAATAACACCAAAGTTATAATCACTATTAGAAGAAAATCTCCTTTGAAGAATACTGAGATCATGCCTGAATTTTTTTTGTAAAGTGTTAAAAACTGAAAAATTTAAAGGGTATTTAAACTTAAAATTTAAATATTTTAAAGAATGTACTTTACTTTCAATTTCATTGTTAATAATCGTTAATAATTCATGAGACTTTTGAATACACTAAAGCTGGGAAGAATTTAAAGAACATACATATTGTAAAGGATGTTTAATCATAGATATTCCTTTGCTCCTAGTCTCAGAGGGTTGGTTTGTTTTTGTTTGCTTTTACATATGCAGTTGCAATATTGTTTATTTTGTCACCATGGGCATTTGATTCACACCAGTTCTGTTACAATCAACTAATTTGTGCCTGTGTGTATTTCCCCTAGTCAGTCTAATTTTGGTACCTTTATATACACTATGTGGTTATTTCTTAAAGATTAAAAGCAAATGATGTAGAAATGAGTGAATTGTAACAAAGTTAGTAAGAATTTATTACTTCTTGTATTTTAGAACACGTTCATACTTTGGTTCTAACAGTATTTTTTTAAATGGGGCTCCTCTGTAGCTTACTTCAGTGCCCAAGGTCATAGAAAACATAAATGCCAACAGAATGGAGATTATAGATTAAAAAAAAAAAGTTTCATGCCAATTATTATTGTTGATCCTGTAAATGTAGTAACAAAAATTTTACTTTGCTAAGGTCTCAGATTTTCCCTCCACAGCTTTGTTGCAACACAAGTGCCACTCTTATATTATTAGAACTTATTTCCACCAGAGAAACCACTTAGTTTTTAAGGAATATTGCTTGCATAGCTAAGATAATGAGAAAAATTAGACTTTTCCTCAAAATGGTGAAAGATAATGTTACAAAGTTTTCTGATGGCAATTTTATTTATCTTTACCCTTTACTATCTTTGTGATCTCCCTTTACAAACCATACCTTACAACTAAGATACTTCCACTGTCAAGGAGGGTGAACTGAACTCATTCACACTGAGGTTCTGGTAGCTAAGAAGTGTGAGGACTATTAGTATCACATGTTTTTTGTTTTTTGTTTGTTTTCAGTGTAAAAGGACACTCTATAAGCCTAAACAAGAGTTTTGATTGTCCTCTGGACTTCCATATCTCACTGAGCAAGTGGTGTTTGCTTTGTATTGTTTGGCGGTGGAATGTGAAGAACAGATTCTTCTGCCCTTTGAAATCATGTAACCTGCTATCCATCAGGGTGGTCTGTATACTACGGACAAATACTCATATTCAGGGGAGCCTATTAAATAATATCTTACTGACTACTCATTTCATACCCCATTCTCTACCCCTCATTTTCAAGTTATACCTAAAGGATCAATCATGACAGGGATCTAACCTAGTATAGTTGAGACCAGTAGACTAGTAGAGCTTAAACCAAACACTGATGTGCCACTCATCCTGCCAGACGACGATGGGCACATCACTTAATCTCTCAGGACTTCAATTTCCTCACGTGTAAAGTAAGACACGAGGATGAGATCAGCAGTTTTTATTTTAAGTAGTTGAACCGGTTCTTCATATCCTTACATGGAAGACCAACAGGCAGAATGACTATGGAGTACAACAGTGGTGGCAGCCCTGTGACCTTGATTCTCAGCTTGGTCTCCTCACTCCCACCTGACACACTCCTTTCTTTGAGGAAGCTCTAGGAGAATCTCTTTGGAAACCTATGGCTTTGCAAAACTAATTAAAAATTGGGAAAGGAAATCCCTGGAGTCAGAGTACGGTTTTCTTTGTATGATGTCATACATTGATTTTTTACTGTTTTTAAGTGTTTATTTTTGAGAGAGAGAGACAGACAGAAAGAGACAATGAGTAGGGGAGGGGCAAAGAGAGACACACAGAATCTGAAGCAGGCTCCAGACTCCAAGCCGTCAGCACAGAGCCCAATGCAAGGCTTGAACTCCCACGAGATCATGACCTGAGTCAGTGTCAGCCCCTTAACTGACTGAACCAACCAGGAGTCCCTCATGATTCTATTTTTAAAGGGCAACTGAAGGGGTGCCCGGGTGGCTCAGTTGGTTATGCATCTGACTATTGCTTTTGGCTCAAGTCATGATCACATGGTACGTGAGATGGAGACCCATGTTGGGCCCTGCACTGATGGCAAGAAGCCAGCTTGGGATTCCCTCCCTCCCCCTCCCTCCCTCCTTCTCTCTCTCTCTCTTGCTCTCGCTCTCCCCTCCCTCTCTCCCTCTGCCCCTCCCCTTGCAAAATAAGTAAATAAATAAATAAAAACATAACTCATTAAATTATCCCTTTTGGAAAATTATTTTATGTTCTATATAAATGTCACTAAAAACCTTTACTCCTATTAATGTCATTTGCAACTCTGATATATGTGTTGTTACTAAAATGTTTTGTGCACATATATGCCCTTTTCTAGATTAGGTGCCATAACCTAGTTGTGAATTGGACTTTTTCCATAATTACTCTCCTTTATTCAAATAGCCTGTGTACTACAGAGGAGAGTTGCTATAAGGGGCAAAGAGTCCCAAGAATGTCCACTGAAGGACCCACGCAACGGCACATGTTGTCCAATTCCTTCCTTTATAAACCTAGAAACTCATGATTGTGAGTTTTAAGCACCCTGAGCTCCAGACATGTCAAGTAATGGGCATGCCTGGGTCCTACATAGGCTCTGTCTGCGTTAAAATTAAAACGATGTGAGATAGTGCACTCATCCTACAGCTGTTGAGTCAAGCTCACCAGAATAAAAAGAAGTATCAAGTAATTTATTCTGTTGAATCACACCATTAGATGGTTGGTGGGATAACACTGGTCTGGATGATATATAAGCAAAGCTATTAAGTATTAATCTAACATTACTTCACACATGTACTACTACTTTTGAGAGAGTGACTGAGTTTATGTACTTTTTTTCAAATTTTTAACTGATTGACTCACTTCTGTTACTTTGTTGTAAGTTTTCAACTTTTCCCCCTAATAATACACAAGATATTTGACATTACTTGGGTTCATTTAATATCCTTCAGTGCCTTGATATCATGAGTAATTAAGTATTTTTATTCAACTCCTCCTTTAACTTTATGCTTCCTAGTATTAAATTTAGTTTTATTCACCTGAGGGAAAGGAGGGCCAAAACATCATGTAAGACACACGCTGAGTATGTAAGAGAAAAGTTCAGGTTACAGCACATTCTATTCACCAGTTTTCCACCAGTGTTTTTCTTCAGCAAAAAATAAAAGTGTAGTTTGTCCCCATTCTTTTTTCAAATGTAGCTAAGTCTTGTAAATTTGTGTCTTGCACACTTGGTTTTTTTAATAACAATTTCCTTACATATTAAAATAGTAATTTATTTCACTTCATTAAAAATAGACAAGACATTGAGATCTGCAATAATATACTGCTTGCTTCAAGTACATAAATTCAGAAGGCAAAGAATCATCACAGGTACAGGAAAGAAAAAGCAATTGTTGAGACGTATAAAGAAAAGAAAAGAAAAAGGCATATTTTAAAGTATCACTTATCACATACCTTTCTGGAGTCTAGAGAGAGATCAGCTGTATCCTATCAGTTTATATATTATAAATCCTATTCCTTTTGTAGAATTTGTGAGTATTTTTATCCCCTTGAGTTATCTTTGAAAGAAGGAAAAAGAGTACATTTTTTCTTTATTTTTTCTTGTCAAATCAGTGGAGTGTTTCCAGAATGAATTAATGGGCATTATGCCTTTCCACCATATTGGAAACCTGGTGGTAGAAACTGAGAGACTGAGCTATGAGAAACCTTTCTAATAAATAGATAAGAAAATCAGAGAAAATTCCTAGAGAATCTGTAATTCTTGCCATGTGTGGATAAAGCTGTATTCTGTGGGAAACTCCATCCAGAAAAGGCATGACCCAGAGGTAAAATTTCCCAGGATGTAAACTGCAAAACTTGAAAAAGCTTCAGATTACAAGAGTATTTGTACCATAAATGAATGCCAGGACTGAAATGACATTTTCTTCCTCATGAGTG
Source organism: Mungos mungo (assembly GCA_004023785.1). Taxonomy (NCBI): domain Eukaryota; kingdom Metazoa; phylum Chordata; class Mammalia; order Carnivora; family Herpestidae; genus Mungos; species Mungos mungo. The sequence continues at coordinate 80,302 of PISW01002997.1, read as the reverse complement.
AGTATCTCAGATTTCTTACTGTATCTGTAGTTTCCTTCCACATTTCCTTAGAATTGAAAACCAGACCACACACTTCTTTTTTCAACCACAAACACATTGCACTGTTCTTTTACTACATGGCCTTTTTCACCTAATAAACACAGTATCTGCCCACAGAACCCACTTTTTGGAGTTTGGGGGGTGATTAATTTAACAAGTTGGGTATAAATAATGAAAGTTAGCTTTCAAAATTAAATTCCTTTTCACATTCTGACCCCACACTCTATCTAGGTGTGTTTACACAGACATGATTTCCTAGACATGAGTAAGATGCAGATTCAAATCCCAGCTATTTGTAATGGGTGTAAATCAAAATTTTAAATCTTATCACATTTTATTATGTAGAAACAGAAGGCCATTAGATCAGTATTTTATAAATTTCTGTTTAGAAATAGAATTCTTCACATGCAATTCCGAAATATAAACAGAAAGCCTCTGGTAAAAGGGGACAAGAACTGTGGCCTTTTCCCTCTGTGTCACACTTCACTTGGGTTCTGAGTCATCCTCACAGAACCCAAGGGCTCTGGAGAAGACTCTTAAATAACTAGATGAGAAGTTCTCCAATATCTTTTCTTACTGAAGTTATCACAGTCTTTTTTTTATCCTATTAGAATAGGTGGAGCTAGGGGTGCCTGGGTGGCTCAGGCTCAGGTCATGATCTCATGGTCCGTGAGTCTGAGCCCCGCATTGGGCTCTGTGCTGACAGTTCAGAGGCTGGAACCTGCATCAGATTCTGTGTCTCCCTCTCTCTCTGCCTCTCCCCCACTCATGCTCTGTCTCTCTCAAAAATAAATAAAAGTTTAAAAAATGCTTAAATTAAAAAATAAACATTTTAATGTGAAACAGTAAGACACATCACCAAATTATACTTTCAAATATTACAATTTAAAACTTGGTGGTAGTCTTAAAACAGTAAGTATATTGGACTTCATATATCATACTAAAGATCCTTCTAGAAAAAGCCTATCTTTTGGAGTACTTGCTTACAGGATTACTATAGGTTTGAAATGATTCTCTTAGAGTCATGTTAGTTTAAATAGATTTGTCCAGAGCTCTTCTTGATCTTTGAACCTCAGACAGGAATGCTATTTTTTCCCATCCCAAATTATAGTATAAACAGTAAGATGCCATATGATTTACAGTGGTTCAGACTCTGGAATTTGAAGTCAAGTGATTTAGGTTCAATTTTGGGTCCTAATAGCATAGTTTCTCTGTGGCTTACTTTTCTCTAAAACAGCTATATCACTCATCAAATAAAATTGTTAATGCCAAATAAAAGTAAATGAGATTGGTATAAAAATTCTTATCATAGGAAATGTTATTTTGGCATCATGAAATGTTATTTTGAACAACCTTACTATTAAGCAGTATAGTGTTATTTCTTATCACCAAATATTTTTTTAGAAATCAAATATATACAGTCTACACAAATAGGAAAGATTGTAAAACACTTACGTTACAATAAAATCTGATGAAATTTTTATTTTTATGTATAGAAACTTAGAATATCACCAAATGGAGAGACAGCTGCTAGCTTAGAAGATGCTATTTGAAACTTTTAGCCATAACTTGGGCCAGTGAACTAAAATCGCTTACACTTAAATCAAAATATAGTTACAGAATTCCTTCAGAAACAAAAAACTCCCAAGATTCAAATGTGTTGGAAAAACATGCCCAAACATTTTCATAAAAAATAAGGGAGGCAATTAGAAATTCCAAAAATTTCTGTTCATTCTGTCCATGTACTCTCCAACTGTAATTATGATATTCTTCCCAGGCTAACCTCCTAGCTGACGGTTGTGTATTTGATTCATTGTTTTGGTTTAATCATGCTTCTGGTAAATGAAAATTTTCTACATATTTTTCTCTCATAAAATCCAATGGACCACTGGACTCTGCATAATAAAACTTTTTAAAATTTTCATTTTGGTTATTTTATGAGCCAATATTGAAAGCAATGTTTATTTTAGATTCAAAAGACATTAATAACTTAAAACCACATAGAAGAGGAGTGAAAAATACATGTAAACATTTTTAAAACATCGTTCACTAGGTTTCTTGGTATCTAGAAACTGTAAGATTTACTTCAGAGAATTTATGCCATTTACAGTTATATATGAATTAACTTACTGTAATTAATTTGAAACTTTTAATTTTTCTAGAATGGTCTTTTATTTAAACTTGGTATCATTATTCAAGGAAATAATTTGCTTATATTTGTAATAAGCTTCCTAAATAGCTAGAAGTATTACTTTACCATATATACCATTCAGGTAGTGATTATATCTTTTTCATTAGGAAATACGTAACAAGAACGTATCCAATATACATATTATGTTTAACCATATTAACAGGTCCATGAAAAATTAATGAAATTCAGGTAAAAAATTAAACACATTAATGACTGTAGAGTAATATGTAGTTAATTGCATGCTAGCAAGCATATTGACATGAGTGGTAAGTCATTTATAACTAGTGCATTATATTAATTTTATGATAAATTTTATTCCTAATTTAAAAACCAGGTATAAATAGCCTATGTGTGCAATGAAAGTTTTACAATATCTAATTGGATTAAAAATTATTTTAAGTATTAAAAATAAATGTTTATAGACAGGCATTAGACTTTAAACATCAAAAAATAAAATGTCATTGACCATTGGATCATTTTAATACTTTTTAAACATACAATGTAGAAAGATTGGCAACTTACAAGACAACACAAACCCGATTTTTAAATAAATTCTAATGACTTTGAATAAAACAGTACAAGCTTTTTGTTGTTACTGCTCTACAACTTCTTAAGAGTGCTTATATAGTAGAGTCATCTATCATTTGGGACATAGAAATCTTTTATATTAAAAAAAAAAGCATATGGCTTACCTTTAAAAAGGCTAGGAAGAATTTTTCGATCAAATGCTCAAACATTTGAACAGACGGTTCTTAGTAGGACCAAATGGTATTCTGCAGAAAAATCCTACACTAAAATCCTCATTACATAAAGTGTGTGAGCTTAAATATGCTTAAAAAAAAAATAAAAAGATACATCACATCCCAGTGTGTGGTTTGTTGCCAGAGGAATTAGGGAAAAAAAAGAAACCCACACATATCACGCTACTGTTGTGGCTCTTACTGGTCTATTTTTATGGTCTGGTGAGGACCCATTCCCTAGATCTGAGATACTCAGCAGACCTTTTTTTTCTTGGCCAGTCTCCCATCCAAGTAAGTCAGAGGCCAGAGAAACAAAAGGGACTGACTTGCTAAGCTGCCTCTATGTATTCTGTTTTACTGCACAATCATTATTCCAGATGACGAACAGCGTCCGGAGGTGGAAAGTATAAACTGGGAAGAATAGGAGTATCACTTCCTTGTCATGAGTTAGCTTACAAAACTTCATAATGTTGCCTAAAATGTACTTTTCTATACAGCATTAATTTGACGTACATAAAGACTAAGGATTTTGAAAACAGAGACCCTATCAACAAAGATGACAAACAGACTTTAAAAAAAGGAAATAGCATTTTGTTTTAACTGGAAATTCTTAATTGTTTATCACTTTTAGTTTTACATAAGTTTCATGAGCAGAGGACAATCTCCCTATGAAAATAAAAAATTTAATTTCCCTTAAATTTCTTCACCCAAAATACAACTATTAAATAGCATTTAAACATATTCCATAAGATGACCTTTTAATCTAAAAAAGCATAAATGTAAGTTACTTTAAAAGAAAGGTATTATTTTAAAGTTAATAAAAATAAAAAGCCTTGTGGGGAAAGACCCTCAATACTAAGAACCCATTCTTACAGATTAATTCTCAAAATCATGGGAGAGATCAAAATCTTTAGACAGTTAAACTGTCATCTATCAGACAGGCCAGCTGAATAAATGTCTCCGAGTCAACCTTGGAATAAAGCAAGCTAACAATAACAGGCAGAAATATATTTAGTCCATTAGATCATATTTAAACCAGCTCTTATCAGTGGGTTGGTCGTGCTGGCCCCTTCCAAGTATGTGGTGAATCTTTTCATTTGTTAGCAGTGCAATACAGCTGAAAAGGAATTCAAAGTGCTTTTTCCCTCAGGCATTACTTTATTTTTCCAAGGTATTTTTACTGACACATTTATTTAAAAACTAATACTTAGGTGTTAATACTTTAGGCATATTGGAACTTACTTTTTCATACTTTAAACCACTTAGGATAAAGTAGAAATGGCCTTGGACAATCTCCATGTGATTTATGCTATTTGCTTTAAAAGAATAACTTACACAGATTTCAGGTAGCTTGAAGAGGATTTCTTTAAACTGTGATTTCTGACTTTTGCTATATTAGTAAAAAGGTAGAAAAGGGCTATTTTAATGAATATCTTGATTAAGAACATCTACTTTATTGTATTGAAGCTGCTTTGATATATTTTCTTCTCAACTTTAATTCTAACACACTCACGCCCCCTGCCCCCCATACGAAAATTGAGAAATAGCTCACCAACACAGGAGTTCCGATAGTACCTGTTTTGAAGAGCATATTTTAAACATTGAAAGGACCATTAAATTATGATGAAATTATGAGTACTATTAGAGAAATATATTTCAGAAGAAATAAAAGCACAATAGATGCTTTAAACTGACTCTCAACTTACTCGGATCACTCGTCAGTAGCCTAATGCCATCCAAACCCTCTGACTGTCTCTGGAGAGGAAAGTGTCACACACTCCCAAGAGCAGGCCAAAGAATCAAATTTACATTCCCAGAGGCGGCTGTGTTCAGTCTCAGAGACAGGGTTCCTGAGGAGCTTTCCAAGTCTTATGTGCTAACACCCAGAGAAAGCACAGCTAAGTATAATCTGCAATCATTTATTTAGATTTTGAGCAAAATATATACATTGAACAGTAAGGCCGAAAAATGCTACACCCATTTCTGAGTAAAGAATGTTGAGGTTTTCATTTTAAAAAGATTAGGTACCCACAGTATTTTGAAAAGATATATTTTATCTGAGAGCACCCCTTGCCTTATGTTAATCCACTATGGCACTACAAACATCTAGTGTAATGAAGGATAAAATTTTCAACATAATAAAGTCAGCTTAGACACAGTTCTTTGGGAACCCTTCTTTGTGAGAGACCACATCGGGTTTGGGACTAGACAGACAAGTGAAACCTGAAGTTACTGGGCACAGTTCTATTGAGTGGGGGTTAGAAGTTCAATGACCACTTACTCTTATTTTTTTAAATAAAAAAATGAGCAAAACTAAGAAGTTCTTAATAAGAACTAAGTAAGGGGAATTGACAGGGGCCTGATTACTAGACACTGAAACTCAAGCCCCTTCCATTCTTTTCTCCCTTCTGTTTTATTTTCTTCAGATCACATAGCACCATCAGCCATCTATTGGGCTAGTTTTTTGGTCCTGTTTTTACATCTGCTAGAATGTTGGCTCCATGAGGAGGGGGACCCTTGGTTGGCTCACTGCTGAATCCCCAGAGTGGTAAGCAGTTAAGTAAGTGGACACACACAACAACTCTTATGACCGCAACGATATCTTAAAGAGTGAGAATGGCCAGAAGTCAGAAGTTACTATGCTGCGTGTCCGTACCACAAACATACAATGGCTTGATCGGGGTGAAGAGGATCTGCTTGGAAAAGCCAATGTGGCAGAGTGTGACTTCGGAAATCGTCATTTCCTAAAGTGTGTCCCGGTTGCTAGCTACTCCACCTCTCTTAGTTACAGTGGATCTAATCTGTTGTAAAGACTGTAAGAGTACAAAGGATTTAGCAAAGAGCCTGACATAGAGTGTTAGTAAATACTTGCTATGGTGATGATTGGTGATTAAGCAAATGTTTATTTTAGGAAATTTATTAAATTAATATGGACTAATAAAAATATTAAAAACTATAAAAAGGGATAACATGAGAAGTTTCTTTCAACCTCCAATTCAGTACATTCTCCACCACCCCCTATAGTTTTATGAATTTTCAAATTGACATACTTAGGTATATGGGATCATTCACACACCATATCATACTTTCTGAAACTTGACTCTTCTATTACGTGCCTTGGAGATATTCTCATATTTTGGATAGAGTTAATGCTCTCTTTTTCCATCATTGAAAAATATTTCATACTAAAGAATGTCTTGTCTTTTAAATAACTGATCTTCTATTTAATGGACATACTTTTATTTGCAATTCTTTGATCTTACCAAAAGCTGCTAAAAATTCATCTGCAGTTTTGAAAATCTTTGAGGATAGCTGACACAAAGTCAGTTCCAGGTGTATGACACGGTGCGTCCACCTCTGTGTACGCTGTGCTCGCCACAGGTGTCGTTCTCAGCTGTCACCGGAGGTTACTGCGGTGTGACTGCGTGTGCATACAGTTTTGTTTACCTGTTCTAGGACACCAATAAACAGCAGTAAGTGAGATTATTAGTGGGTAGAAACACTGTCTGAGAATGCCTGACGACATACACACTGTTTTATACTGAACTCTTCAGTTTTTAACAAGTACTTTTCCATTGGTAAATATTCAACTGAATGAAGTTTAACCTATTTTCTTAAGAGTATCAGCCATTTGTATTTTAATACTTGTGATAATATCCTTGCTCATCTTTTTCTTTGACTTTGTTTGTCCTTTCCTTGTTAATTAGTAAGGAACCAGCCAGCCTTCTGACATTTGACAAAAAAATCTTTTTTACTATTTTCAACTTTATTTTTATTGTATTGTTCTATTACTAAAATTTAAAAACTTTTATGCCATTAACTTTCGCAGTAATTCCCTTTTAAATATTTTGTCATACTTTGAAAGACTCTCTTTACTTCAGAAGTATTAAATACAATAAACCTTTTAGCATTTGTATGGTTCAGAAAATCCTTTGTAACAGTATTTTTAGATAAGCTGATTCATGGAATTTCACACTGGCCACGTAAAAGAGGAAGAGTAAAGTAAGCTGAATGACAAAAATTGCAACATATTTGAGAAGCAGATGATAGATGAATTTTAAGAGTTCTAGAAGAGGGTTCACATGGCCTGAGTTCTGATCACATTATTAATAGCAACAGGATTTGTGAACTCAGCAACACACAGTCATTGTATTGCTGATTTCCTTTCTTGCCAAAGAGGATAATCATACGAGGTCCACCCACACCCTAGAGCTGTAGATCAAATTAGATGTTAGGTTTACCGAATTTAAATCTGTATGCAGCTTCTGTTAGGAGATGGAATTATTTAAGTGATTTTTTTCCCTACAGTTCAGGAGATGAAAAGAACAATCTTGGTATAATACACATTGCAATTGTAGACTGTATGGATAAGCAAAGACCTAGAAATTATGATGATGATATATTAAGGGAGTTGACACACACCGGAGGCTTCCTGTCTGTCAGTTGTTGAAGGAAGCATTTCACCTCTCTTACCTGCTGACCTGTCATACCACCCGCTGGGCTCTTTCAACAGCTAGAGGAGGTCACAAAGCTAGTATGTGCCAAACCGAGGATTAAAACCCAGATAAATAAAGGACCTACACTCTTTTCTAAAAGAAAAAAAAAGAGGATACAAAGTTCTTGATCACTACCTAACTTTATATACTTTTTCAACACCTTTGTACACATTAATAATTTTAAATAACCTGATGTGACATTAAGAGGAAAATGATATTTGATCATAACAAACAATGAACAGTGAACATATTCTGAAAGTAGTAACAATTATTTTGCAATTACATAAGATCTTTCTAAAGATGTGTAAACTGTCTCAAAACATTAGTTACCAGTGTCAAACTACAAATAAAATTTGTTTTATCATTTAATCCTTGGGGATAACTAACCACAGGGATTTATGTGCACATACATAGGCACACATTTATGCACATGTACACACACAGATAAACATCTATCATTTTCAGTTGCCACCTTGTTTATTTGTGAAAGTATGAGACCAATGGCATGTTCTACCCATTTTCTATGGTGAGGAAGGACTTCACATGCAGGAATAAAAATAAATAAATATATATGTACATAACCAGGAGATAACAGTATAACGTAATGCCAGTGAAAGCTCGAGAGACTAAAAGAGAGGCTTCTAAGATGGCCTTTTAAAGAGAATTTCAAGGACACTATAAAAGGTAAAATGTAGGCTATCAGGGTAATTAAAGTTTAGACTTAAAGCATGTGATCTAGTAAGCTAAAAGACAGGACACAAGCAAACATACTGCATTAAGGTTATAAAATAAACTTACCTATATGTTTAATAGAAGCCATGATAGGAGCTGTGTGTGAAAGAAAGTTAAGAGCAGGCACCTCTGTATATGTAGATAGTGCTCATGTGGGCAGGGCCAAATCAATATGGAAATTTCGCAGGCCATCTAAAACTGTTGACAGACCTAATCTTTACTTGAACAGTTTGCAAAGCTGACTCAACTCTCCAAGGGGAAATAGAGTAAGTCAACATTTAAATGATACTAAGAAACGTAAGGACATGGTGTGATCAGCATGGTTGTCAGAGTAATTTGTCTTCATACAGTAGACGCGATGTTATTTGGGGGAAAACAAGACATATTCAGGTAAAACGATAACGAGGCCTGAAAACATGGCATGGTGAAATAGTAAGAAGAAAGGCACAACAATCAATAAAGAAAACAGTTAACAAATGCCAAATTCAAAAATGTTGGGGGAAAATACAATCAATGAATTTGAAATTTCACAGGACAGAAATATATATGTAAAAAAAACTATTCAGTTGAAATATAAAAAACAAGAACAACAAATCAAAACACATTTTATTGTTAAGAAATGTGATCTGACTAGAGATAGTCCTGAAGTGGGGTCTTAAAAATTAAATAAATAAGATAATTTTAAGAAGGATTAGGGACATCAGTTTACATTCTCCTTAGCTCATGACTTGATCAAAAGGCTGTGCTTCAAAAATGCTAAAATATCAGGGGTTTTTTTTATTCTGTTTAAACACCACCAGTAAAAAGTTGAAGAGTGTGACAAATGTATAAAAGCAAAAAAAAAAGTTTAATCAAAGAAAAAAGATGGATATTGAAACTCAAAGTGATTTTATTCCATTTAATAGAGACATGCTAACCACACTAGAGACAATTAAAACTTATACGGACATCCATGCCGTCTGACAACCTGTTACCTTAAGTTTAGAGATGCACGTCACTTGGCCGTCAGAGTTCTACAAGAGTTACATGCACATAGCTGTATGCACGTGGGTGTGCCCACACTCTTTCAGGGGCGTAGAAGCAGACCAACCTAATTAGGTTTCTTTTTAAAGATAGGAAAAAATGTTTCTAAGAAACATTTATACAGTGATAATTTACTTAAAAAATCACTACACAGGAAAAAATATATTCCAGATGGCTTTCTTTTTCTGTTTGTTTGAAGTGGGATAAACCCTACATCTACCTGAGTGACACAACATTTTAAAGAAATATAAAAGACCGTCACTGCCCAGGTTGGTTCTTAGTGGGCTTAGGGGAAGGGTTAGTCCTTCAACAAGCCTGAGTTTTCGGTCTTCAAAGAGATCAGCAAGTTTGGTTTAGAGTGTTACTTCTCAAATTAATTCCATGGAAGATCTTGAAATATATTCTTAAAATTTCTAAGAATCCATAGGATTCCAAGAGGGAACATTTTACTCTAAATGTATTTTCCTGTTTGAATCATGCCTCATACAATAATTTATAAGAGAAACAAACAACAAAAACATTGAATGTATATGTAGATATCTGATAAAATTTCCAAAAGCAAATGCTTACCCAGATCATTTTAATCACTTTCTTGACATATTTCATGGGCACATTCCAGACACTATAAACATTAGAATCCAGACAAAATAAAAAGTGATACACCAGCTCTCTATGTTCCCTGAGACAGATAAATGAATTCAGCATAATTCTAAAATGTCAAAACCCTCCAACTGCCCTCCATGTGTCTCTGTGATTGCTGGTACCTGCTTGCATGAGAAAAGTTACTACATATCAGAGGTAGAGTAAAACCTTCCCTTTGTGATCTCCACACTTTAATTTTGAATCATAAAGCAGTTTGACTTGCCTATTAAACTTCATTTTGGCTTTGATACTTCAGCAGCAGCATTGAAGTTTGCTTTGCAATATAGGGCACTGACAAAGGAATTGATAAAGGAATTGACCTTGTGGTAACTACCAGGGGAAGCGTAGGTGGGGTCAGGCAGCATCAGCGCCTGCTCTGTCCAAGTACCTGCCTGGCTCACCAGCAAGCAACCAAGGACTCAGAACCAGTTTATCCTTGACCATCCCCTTCAGATTCCTGATTGTTATGCTTCTCTTTTGTTCTGAGGTTGTGATTCAAGAAATCAATGTTAGGTTATGGAGTCTAAATTGCTGCAGAATGTCCGCCTTACATGACTACTGGTTCTGCTAGTTTTGCTCTGCATAATTAGCTCACCTGTCCTCAGAGACTACTGGGACACGACTGTTTTCTTGGCTTTGAGAGCCCAAGCTTTCTCGGTTGTGTTATTTAGGTAAGCCAAGTATCCTTCGCCACAGTGCCTCCAGTTCGTGGGTCAAGGTACACATGTGAATTGGAGGGCTTCTGTTATCTGAGTGCATTTCAGTGGACTCTGTGATGCTCCTTTTGTTAAGAGCACAGCGCTTTCCTGTTCAGGGTGAATGCTGAGAATATCGTTGTTTTCCCAACCCGCATGTACAAGGCTTAGAACAGCATCCTCCAGGCGTTCCAAGGACTAAAGAACAGTTTCTGGATATGATCCAGGAATGTTGCTAGGCCTGTTTTTCCTCTCATTTTCTACAACTCCTCAGGGAAAACTGGGTCATCACAGTAGGTTGGAGAAAAGAAGGCTACTGTAAGTAAAATTAGGAGGTGAAACAAGTCCATAAAAGCACGGAAAACCATAACATTTCATGAATGTTTCCTGTGTTATAAAGAGGCATGTTCCCAAATACTATTTTTATAATTAGCCTCAGTATAGACTCGCCTCTTTCACATGCTTCTTTTCTTCCTTGGTTGCCCTACGTGAATCTATCCTGATTCATTTCTATTTGACTATTTGACATTTCATTTTTATCTTTCTAGTATTCTCTCAAAAGGGTACGTGATTTGGGATATGTAAATTTGGAACTGCATTCACATTTCTTATTTCAATTGCGTTTACAAAAGCACAGCTATCCCTAAATCAGGAGAAACCATGAATTCATATGGCCCTTCACTCCTTTTTCAAACATGCTCTCATTATCCATTTAACAGATACTTCTGTTTTGAAAGGCATCCGGCCTCCGATAGAAGTTCATTGTACAGTTACAAGTATCCAAGTATTACCAGAAAGCATTCCAGTCAGAACTTCACCATACACTCTAGCTTATTCTATTAGCCTTGCATTTACTATCCTGTGGCAGTAGGAAATATTTAAATTCTTCAAACCATGAAACTCAAAAAATGAATATTAAATTAGATTTGTGCTATTTACTAAACTTTCTCTGGCTTGTCTGGCATGTCAGCCAGGTTAGGGAAAAATTACAGTGTGATTTTCTCTTTAAGTCTTTCAGTATAAATTTATTACTTGGAAAGCCTTTTCTCTCTAGGATATAATATTCTACCATCATATGTATCACTCCTTCAGTCTTCATCCAATCTTAGGTGACTGAAATTAAAAATAAGAATAGATAATGTCTGTTTTTTGGGTTTTTTTTTTCAGTCCCTTAAATAAATATTAAGATGTGTTTTGGGGAATTGGCTTCAATCTTTAAAGATGAAACATAATGAATAAAGCTGATCAAATGCAGCCATTTTAGTTGATTATATCATAAACTTTAAGGGATATTTCTCTATTCCTGAGAATTTCCCAGAAGAAAGAAAGATAGTAACATTTCTTCAGGGACTTCACACCCTAGAACCTTAGTGCCTGTGATAGGGAGGAGAGGCTTGTGACCTAGAAGCCAGGTGTGGCTGACTCAGCATTTAGAGATGTCCCTCAATATTGAGTACTGAAGGAAAGATTCAAAAACTGCCTCCACATTTTGATTTTAGAGGCACTGCCTCTAAGAATGCCAATGGTGTATTTAAATTTTTCCTTTGATTAAATAGGGAGTGTTACAGGAACATGCAATTTCCCTCAGGACTCACAGAAGCTCCTTTGCTCAACATTGATGTGAATCAGTCTTTCTACTATTATCTCTCCTCCATCCCCATTTTCTAAATAGAAGAATAAGGAAACACATATTCTTCCTGCTGGGGACTTCTTAAAAACTTGAGGAAAGTCAATCTGGGTCAAAGCCAACATCCATTTTTAAAAAATTATTTGTTTATTTTTGAGAGAGAGAGACAGACAGTGTGAGCATGGGAGGGTCAGAGAGACAGAGACACAGAATCAGAAGACAGGCTCCAGGCTCAGAGCTAGCTGTCAGCATAGAACCCAATGTGGGGCTTGAACCCATGAAGTGGGGGACAATGATCTGAGCCAAAGTCTGATGTTTAACTGACTGAGCCACCTAGGCACCCCAGCCAATACCCAAATAAATGGAAGAGAGAAACTTAAGGAAAAAGAGCCAACAAGTTTGATCCAACTTTATCTAAAGTGTACTCAGTATGCTTAACACTGAGGGAAGCTGGGTGGCTCAGTCCTTAAGCACCAGGTCTTGATTTTGGCTCAGGTCATGATCCCAGGGTTGTGGGATCAAGCCCAGTGTCAGGCTCTGTGCAGCTAGCTCAGGATTCTCTCTCTCTCTCTCTCTCTCTCTCTCTCTCTCTCTCTCTCTCTCTCTCTTTCTCTCTCTCTCTCTCTCTTCTCTCTCTCTCTCTGCCCTTCTTCCTCTCTCTCTCAAGAAAAAAAATTTTTAAGTACCAATTCTGGGGTTTTTCATTATGTGGATCCCTCAAAATTCCTGTGCTAACTCAGCAAGTTTCAATGGAAAACACACAAGCTGATACCCCAAGATTCTATGTAAAATGTGGACCTTAGATCATTGTTCATTTAAACAATTAAAATATCTAACCAAAGTATTTGCTCCTAAAGTGTAGTCAAGAAACACACCCAGGAGACCTCTAAAAAAAGAAAAAAGAACAGAAATACAGTTTTCTACACTGTATGCAATGAAGATATTACTATAATATTAAACACATATGAAATACTATGTAAGTACATTTTCTTCTATGTATCTTCAAAAACACTTTAGTGTTATACTCATAAAATATGTTAGTTCATCATTTATTTGTTCATTCAGGAGTTGCAAAGGTGCAGGTGATAATGAAGCTCCCTCTAATGTACTCACTGGGAACTGTGTTGTTAGTGGTTTTTATATCCCAGATTTTAAAATAGTGCCTGACACAGATGTTCAAATACACATTGAACAGATACTGAAGAAACTGTACTATAGGTATTACAGGATAGATCAAAAAGCAGCGTGGGCATATTATATAATTTGGTAAGAGAGGAGGTTATCTTTACTTTTCCAGGTTATCTGACATCAAGTTTAAAAGGAGTGTTATTTACTACGTGTGCCTTTTTTATATTTAGTAGACACAGGGAGTGAAATGAAACAAACAAGCATGGCCTGTTTTAAGCAAAAATCTGCATGTTTAGACAAGTAGCCTGATTCTTTCACATTAGAAAATATTCTTGGGGTGCCTGGGTGGCTCATTCAAGGCCATTTTTTTAAAAATTAAAAAAATTTCTTACAAAGGATTTTACTTCTGTCATTCATAATATTTACTGAGTAACTGCAATACAAGGATGAGTGACATGCTCTGACACAGTAACCTTTTCCCACGCATTTTAATGTTTATCTTTATTTTTACTTTTGAGAGAGCATGAATGGGGGAGAGGAGCAGAGGGAGACAGAGAATCCTAAGCAGGCTCCATGCTCAGCCCCGTGCAGGATTCAGTCCCTCAGCCCTGGGATCATGACCTGACCTGAAATCAAGAGTCTGACGCTCAAGGGACTGAGCCAGCCGGGAGCCCCCGCAAACATTTTAGATGATCTTATATACCAAGTGTGTGTGTGTGTCCATGCCAACAAATAGACATACTGATTAGAATGAAAATTTCTAAAATTTGTTAAAACAATTCACACCAAAACCTATTATTCAGTATTAAATGTAGATCATTAATAAGTGATCATGTTGTATTATTTTGCCTATTCAAATTTTTTCCAAGTCTTCTGAATATTCTATTCTGTCTAATTTTTTACATGGCAATCTTTTTTATAAACTGACTGATGTTATCTGTTGCTAATAGTTTGATTCCTCTGGGTTGTTTCAAGGATTTGTTCTGGACTGCTCATTTATTTTTTTAAGAAATAGCGGGCCTTTATCTGACTTCAGAATGCCCCTTTGTCAAGGGTGTTAGTATGGCCCAGTCATTGGAGACTTAAACAAGCACTTCTGAGAAATGGCTTTTCTGTGCTGAGAGCAGTTAATTTAAGAAAAACGGCAGAAGTTCTATCTCTGTTTAAGTTCTGTCTTTGTACTTGTTTCCGTCTGTGACATGAGACATATTGTCTTCAAGATGGTCATTGCCCAGCGAAATGGACATGCTGGAGGACTAAAAAAACTGATCAATTTCAGAAATCTGTAAAAATTAATAAAGTTCAAAGAAAAAAAATATAACCAATTGTATCCTTCCCATGGCAACCTGAGTCAGACTGATTTTTCTGTTGTTGTTTTACTGTCAAGAGAACCTTTAATACTATCAACTCTTAAATATCAAAACAAAATGCATAAATGCCAAAACCCAGGAGAAAAGACATTAAGTAGAACCTGGTAGCATTCTTGTCTCAGGAGAGGCTGCCAGCCCTGCCTCTGCCGCGGACTGTGACAAACATACAGAAGTTGGAGTCAATAGGGAGATAAGGTAAATCCAAGACCTACATATGAAGAGGTGCAGAGGTTATGGTCTTATATAGCCTGAAAGTGTAAAAATCAAATGAAAAGTTGTCATTAAGATCAGAAAACGTGTCTAAAATCAGAAAGGGCAAAATACTGGAAAATGTACTCCAAGGAACAAATCCTCATACTGAGGATGAGAGTAAAATTCTAAAGTCTTTTCTGTTATTATAAAAATGTGTTTTTCAAATAAGTTAATTCTCTAATACATTTTGTGTGTCAGATTAAATGATATATTACGTAAAGCATAAGATTTTTAAAAATATGGCAAAACATTTATTCTATTTATAGGCAAACAAAGGGTGAATATAAAATGAACCTATCACTAAAATGTACATTACATAGATAAATTTATAGGTTGTTCTTATACAATTATCAATCTAAGTCAAATTTACAGAAACTTTTTTACACATAAATTATATACTTTACTAGTCTTGCATTGTCATGCTTTCAATTTAATGAAAATTCTACATATAAAAGCAAGTTAGGCAATGGGATAATTACAGGAGACATAATAAATTTGAAATAACTAACATTGCATAGTAAATTTCAGCTTACTTTTCATGTAGTTGCTATCCGTTATAAACTTTAAGTTCCTACTTCGGAACTTGGTAATTTGTGATATATTTAGTTTGATTGTGTAAATAATAAAAAATACTGATACAATAGAGGATCCGAATATTCTTACCAGCAAAGTATGGAGATGTGGTACAATGCCGCTACACTGGCTTTTCCTTCACTGATAAATTGAGTTGCCATAGCAAGCCCATATTCACTGTTTCTAAGCAACCCGAGGCTCCACAGACTTCAGATACCTAGGAATTCACAGATCTTTCATCATCCTTAAGGGAGAAACATGAAAACTTGTGGTACCAGACTCACTGGGGGATTCCCTGATGACCCTGTTGAGCAGTGACCCCTTATAAAATGTCCCTGTGTTGATATCTATTTAATTTATCAAATAGTATTTGTGGTGGGGAATTCATTATCAAAGTGCTAAGTGGATGAAATTAGGTACAGAAAATGATCAGTACCTAGTCTGTGTTGGGCAGCCAAATGTTTGTTGAGTAAACAAACAATATACCACACACAATCCAACTCTTTAAAGACAAGGTCGTTTACATAACGCCAGCATTCATCAAGTCCTTGTCTTTAGTATTAAACTGTACCTGTTTAGTAGCATTACCATACAACAGATCATTTCCATTTTTTTCTAATTATTTATACTTAGGTAACATATGTAATTGTAAATCAGTAATTACTTGTGATCTTTTATTGAAATGTTTAATTATGGCTTGTCTAGAATACTTAAATAATCACCCAGACATCAAAAGCAGTGTTATAGGTCTGAGGTACAAGCAAGGTTAGGAATCTTTGAATGAGGTTATATTAGCATTTTCTGCCCCCTGTCTATGTCTAACACTCTCCCCAACCAGTCTCCTGTCTTCACACAATACTCACCGAGGCAAACCACTGCCTGCTAAATCTTTTAATTCACAAGGCTCACTTTCCAACTATTTGAGATCATGAAAGTTGAATAGAGTTAAGGCACACAGACAGATACCGTTTGTTCTTACAGAACACTGTATCACCAATGCAGGTCAAAATAAAATGCCATTACTAGAAATGGTTATATGTGACCAGCAAAATGATTAGGTCTGATATATGTAAAATTTTACCTAATTCTAGTACTTGGTCTTCGACGCCTCCCATTATCATTCCATGTGGCTAGCTCTTACAGGAAAAACACTGGAGGAATGATGTGCAAATTGAAAACTGGTTATAATTTAATGGTTAATTTTGTAACATTACTTCCTGTTTCCTGTTAGCTGTTGCATGAAAGATTCAGAATTTGTCAGGCATACAATATAATGACAGAGTTTTGTAACCTGAATGTAAATCAAGTTGACATGTCACGTCTCTAACAAGTCCCAGGAAGCCACCTGTTGACTGGAGACATACCAGGAATGTTCGCAGTAGAGTCTCTGCCTGTGATCTCTACTGATTACAGTTGATTCTAAATGGGAAAGAATAGATTCTTCTTTCTCCAAGATTGGGAGATGCCCACTCTGTCTCAAAATCTTAATACAAGAGAGTCCAAAACTTGCATAATGATATAATTGCATCTTCAGGCAATTATGAAAATTCATCTGCAGTTTAACAGTCTTACTGGGCATGGATATTCTTGAGAATAAAAGAACTGCCTTTGCCCTTTTAGTATGTTGTTGTTTTATCAACATACTCCTCCACTGCTGCCTGTATACAACCACATGTTTGCTGGAGGGTTTCAATACTTCTAAATATTTTTTAATAACCTCTTATCACTTAGTATTATAATTATTACTGGCAAGATCATAGTAAAGTTACTACACCTGACCAACTCCTTCCATTTTCTTTTAGATACAACTTCTTATCAAAAAGCTTGGGACAGGGTGCCTGGAGGTCTGTATCTCAAATACTCCCAGAGAGAAGAGAGAAATGCAGGTAGAGCTTAAACTGGACAAGAAGAAAGCAAAAAACCAGATCAAAGTAAGATTTTAGTATTACAGGAACCAGTCCTGAGTCCTACGTTGTTAGGTTAGAAAACTTCACAGTGATTACATAAGCGTAGTTACCAGTTTGAAGTCCGATGAAAAAGTGCAAATTCTCCAGTATTAACTCACTTGCAAAATGCTGGTTGGAAGACAATGGAATTAACACTGATAGCTGTGGTTATGTTTGCCCCATAAGTGCTGGGTCAAATCACTGCTGACTGCTGGGAGCCCCACCTCCAAGTATCCAAGAATGGCTGTGGAGTTCTGAGTGACAGTGAGGCATACCACTGAGGCAGTATGATTTCTAAACCAAAGTAAGCTCTGCTGCCTCTGTTTGCCAACCTCCGCAGCTTGCAAGTGAGCTACTCCTCAACCTGGTTCTTTCTTTAAAAAAAAAAAAAAAAAGGATAGAGAAACAATTACGCTGTGACGTTTAAAAGAACACAGAAGCAGGTCCCTCTCTAGGGATATCCGTATTTATTTTCTCATAGCCGTTCCCTTGACTCTTTCCATCCTGTGTCTTTGTAATAGGACTTTATAGTCCTCCTAGGAAGCTGATAAAAACAAGCACACTTCTCTTTAGGAGAAGAAACAAAGCATCAGTGAATATCCTCGTGTGTGAAAGCTGGAGAGAAGAGGTTTATTGGGCAGGGCCTTGAAAAATGAACAGGTTGGGGTCTACGACAGGTATGACATTCTTTTGCCTTATAAGAAAACTAAGATAACAATATTTGGTGGGTGTGCTATATTACTTATGCAATTCATTAGAATAAAAAAGTAAAGACACTCCAAAAACAAATCAAGCCAATATAATATAACCTAAATGAGACAAAAATATGATTTTTCTCACATCATTTAGGCAGTAGTTTCCTGGGGATTACTGTCGATGATATGCATCCTTATACATACAAGTATTCGATGAAGATTTATCATGTGGCCACTGCGTTCCAAGAACTCTGCCACAAAGAGGAAGAAAGCACGTTTCCTACCATGAGGTTTTCTGCAATGCATTTCAAATACTTCCATATAAAACACAATGTGTGCAATCTATGTTAACTAACTAGAATTTAAATAACGTGAAACAAACAAAAAAGAAAAAATACAATGTCTGAGTACTAAGCACTTTCAATCCACCTTCTAAAGTGGCGCTACCCTGGTTGTGAACATTCATTCTCGAGCTATTTGGCATGTAATTAAAATCTCTAAGTTGGTTACCTTTATCTCCTAAAATCTGAAACTCCATAGAAAATAATAATAGAGGTTCTCAGTGGTGAAATGAATGGCTTCAGAGATTTATGAGTTGGCTAGAAATAGGGCTAACTCCCTACTCTTAGGTCACAGGCTATAAAAATCCACCAAGCCCAGTTGCCTAAGGCTCAGTTGAGAAATGGCCCATTGTGTAGCTTTTGATTTGGGGCATTCCCAGTTGTCTGTCTATGACAGGATGGTTAGCTGAATTCCATTGTCAGCATGCTAAGCATATGCCTCCGACCTGTCCGTGCGAGAACTACTGGGCCCCTGAAGAGTACAGAGCGTGAAGGCTTTGTGGAACATGAGCAACAGGTTGGGTTCCTGCTTGCTGCTCACTGCTTCAGTTAGAAGCCAATCTGAGAGAGCTTTCACTTTATCTGTTTAAAGAGGGAGATTTATAACTCTCCCTGCTGTTAGTTGTTGAAGGCTACCAATATTTACTAAGATAAAGCAGTAATAGAACATAGTCAAATCGGCTTGCATAGGTTAGCAGTGCCTCCCTGCAAGGAGCTCACATTCTGGGGACATAGCTCACATAGAGAGGACAATTCTACAGAAAGATTCTAAGATATGAGATCACACAGTTTCCTGGGCTCCCAGAACATCCACATTTGCTCAGATATAAATAGCTGTTACCCTTAGTTCAAAGACCTTTCACCCACTTCTATGCATGACACATTTCTTCTGTCCGTGACCTTTATACTGCAGAAATTGAAGGAATCTTCGGAATCATCTGGCCCTGATAATTGAGTAGAAGAGGTTACAGAGACCCAGAGAGCTGGAAAAGCTTATTCTACATTGCCCTAATGGCTTTCAAAAAACATTGCTTTCTTTTTCTCCTTATGTTTCTATTTTCTCCAGTTTTACCTCTTTTTACCTATCTTCTTCCAGGTTCTGCTCTGACAATGCTAAAGCATTGCTTTCATTCTGTGTGTATGTTGTGTATGTCATTACTCTTCGTTCCTCTTCAGCAATGCTCATTAAGTGAATGTTCAATTCCTGGATAATTAGAATAACTTATACCTCTTTTTGATAGTCACGCACTAGATCCTGTTACTAGAGTGAAGTTTGATTTTTTAAAACTTTCTGGGGGTGCCTGGGTGGCTCAGTTGGTTAAGTGTTAGATTTTAGTTCAGGTCATGATCTCACAGCTCATGGGTTTGAGCCTGGCGTCTGGCTCTGTGCTGACAGCTCAGAGCCTGAAGCCTGCTTTGTATTCTGTTTCTCCCTCTGTCTCTGCCCCTCCCCCACTCACACACACTCTCTCAAAATGAATAAATGTTAAAAAAAATTTAAAAAACAACTATTCTGTTTCCTGCTCTTTGGACTTCTCAGATTTTATTTTAAATATTGAAACATTTTAAACATTATTTTAAGTTTAATTATTAAATATGAAAATAAAACATTTCTATTTGAGTAATATATTCTATTTCTTCCCTTTCACATAGGACAATTTGAAAAGTCCTAGGAAAGAGTACGAGAGAAGACAAATATTTGTTAACTATATACCATGGACCAGGTGTCATACTAAATGTTTCCATGTGTCATTTAAGTCCACAAAAAATTCTCTAATTAGATATTATTAGCCACATTTTTACAGAGGAGATAACACACAGAAAACTAAGAAAATTAGATACATGCTCAAATTTTCAGCATCTGTATGAAATGGATGACCTTGAGTTTATGCATCCAAATGCCAAGCACTATCAAAGATTAGTAGGAAGATAAAAGGATACCTTGTCACATACAAACATTTCCTTGCCCCGATCTAAATCTTTACCTTTTGCCAACATAAAGCTATCAGCAGACACGTTTTGCGATGCTACCCTGAGGCTTCAAATTATTTTCATCACTTTTATATAGAGATTATAGTTAAATTAAATGAGTATGAACAAATTTATCTTACTAAATGATTCCTCTAGGCACTAGGTATTTCTAGGCCTAGAGATTATGAAGATAAATAAAACAAAACTTATCTTCATGGAGTGAGAGATAGCCATACAGAAAACTTATTATAATAATAGGCGGTAGAATGGAAGTTTTATGGCACAGTGGAGGACACACAGAGGGGGAGGTTTCAGAAGAAGAGATGTCACGCTTCACAGAAGTCAGAGACTTCTGGTATTGGCCAACACAGAGAAAGGTTAAAGGCAGAAGTTATTTCTCCATCTTTAAAAAGCGCAATTTTACCAGACAGGTAGTGACCTCAAGGAAGAAAATATAAAAAGTTGTTGCTGGCAACCTCAAAACAAGATGAAAGGAAATTAATTTCAAAATAATTGCATGCCTGCTAAGTTCAGACATTGTTAGGGGGAAAATGTGGTTTCTTCTTAAAATTTAAAAGCAGTTTGTGTTAAGTTGCCAAGAGTTATAACTTTGCATAATTCCAAGAAAGAACTAAAAATTCTTCCTCAAAGCCCCCAAATTTTACTTAATGCTGAAAAAAAAAACCAATAACAACATACTGAATACATTTTATAACATCTTCTGTTGTACCATACCTTCACAGATAATGGAAGGTAATTTAAATTTAGAAAATGAGAGTAAATATGTTGACATACCAATAAATTGATAAACATACCAGTTTAACTTAATTAATTAATTTGATTGGAATATAATGAAGACTAAAAGTTAAGTGACATATATAACTTTGGAAGCACTTTAATGATTTTTAAATCTACAACTCAGCAGGCTAAACATATCAAAAGGCACATGCTTATGAGAGTTACAGATTTCTTTGCTGTATTAAGTAAATTTGAAGAACATCTTAGTATATTTGTGTATATCTTACTCTGGATAAAACATATCATCTTACCGTGAATGTTAGGCTTTCGAGAATGCAAACAGTCATGTCTATGTCTCAGGAAACAAGAAACCTGAGGTTGTACAAATACTGATTCACAAAAGATAAACCTTCAGTGGTACATTCTTACACAGAGAAATTAAAAGCGGGGCAGTGATCCGTTTCATTTGAAAGCAGAGGAAAAATAGTTTTAAATAAAAATGTGTCCGTCCTTCTCTTTATCACAATCAAACGTTCTTACATCCTTTACTTTCCTCACTTTAGAAGTCTTTTCTCAATCCCAGATCACTCATTTTAGAATCTACTCCTACAGACGCCACTCAAATATAAAGCTTTCTGGTCAGAATCATGTCCAAGCTCTGGTTACAAGACACAGAGGCTGTGTGAGGATAGGACACTCTCTCGCATGCAACCCCAACTCTGACCTCTGTCAAGCACTTTGTCCTGGAGTCTGTCCCTCTTTATTGCTCAACTGGATTAGGTAATAGAAAGCCAAGTCTTGCTTCCCTCTATCAAATAGGTAACTCCCGAACTCCCTGGAGGCAGGGACTAGACTCCTCTTTCTCTGAACTACACCAAGTCCAATGTTTAAACCCAAAGATAAGTGTTCAGATATATGGGCAAGCTCCTAGAATGAGACAAGTGGACAAATAATTATTCAAACCTAGTTTTAAATACCACTGAAAGGGTATCTTGTGCTCAGGCTACACAGGAGCAGAGTTCTTTCTGCTGAGTACTTTCAAAAGTCCCCGCCCTTATCTACAGATCTGACTGCAGGGCAGGTGACGTAACATTGATATGTGTTGGTTGACTTTTTAAATAAACACATGACCTTTTTTATTTCTTTCAGTATCACTTTGTATTTATCTTGTGAAATGATAATCTTATCAGAAGCATTTCTTTTTTCTTTCTTTCTTTCTTTTCTTTTTCTTTTTTTTTTTTTTAAAACCCAAATTGTGTCATGTTATACTAACACAGAGGGTGCTTGTTACAGACCGGACACCATGCCAAGAACTTTATAGGCGTCTAAAGGAATCTTTCTAACAACATTTGAGGTATTATGATTCTCCTAGGATGATAAATAAAAGAGCCAAAGTACTGAAAGGCAAAAGGACTGAGAAGTTTAGACTTTTGGCTCTTGGTCAAAGAGTGCTGAGCTATAGCTGTATCACTTAGGATGCTTTTGCCTGCCAATAACATAATGCTCTACTAACTCAAAATATGGAGGAACATTGATGTACTTGTCAAATGATACTACTGGAAAGTAATTATCGCTTCTAAAATGCTACATTTTCTCTGAAGCAGCCATTTGAAAACTTTGTGCTGTTACACAATCTTGGGGGCACAATCATGTGATCAAATTGCATATGCACGTGCATGTATATGCAGTCAACTTCAAAAAGAGACCATTGAAATGCCACAGGATCTCCTGTCACCTAGAAGACTACACATTTCATTAAAGGGAGAAAATGTTACATGGTACGGTTTTAAAATCAAATCAAAGTTTAAAATAAAAATCAAGTCCAAGTTTCCATCACTCCAGGAAAGAGAATTGTCTATATTGACAAAGGAACATAGACTATGAAATCCATTCATATCAATCAAAGTAAAGCTATCATGGTAACCTTGAGAGGGTTTTCCATTTGTCTTGGCAAGAGTGAACCTTCACAGCTGGAAACTTTGGGAATGGCTGTCTATCACTGAAATGGAAATAAGCTTCAGATCACAAACTCAGGTGTGCAGAAATCAAATTCCAATTTTCTAAATTTGATTCTTTACATCAAGCCTTCATTCTCTCTGATCCAGCATATTTCATACAGCCACTTTTAAGAAACCTCCATGTTTTATATTTCTCCATCATTTCAGTACTAAACTCTCAATAGATTTCTTATAGGTGTTATGTTCAGAGGAAGAGATTAGAACAAAGAACATATCCTCTCTAAGATGGTGGCTGTGGCTTCCCCGTCCTGGTCACGAGTACTCGGCAGACAATGGCCCTGTTTTCCTAAGTTTACTTATCCAACCATGTAGGGCCTTGAGCAGAGTGTTAGGCCCAGGAGCTCTGTGAATCTGCTTCTAAACATAGCTGTCTACCATCACGCACAGCCCATGATACGCCACTGCCCTGGAGCCATGATGGACGCGGTGTTTTCTGAGACTGTTCTCTCTGAGGCAGGCCTCAGCCCTGAGAGCCTCTTATTCGCCTGGGGGGACGGAGGGGAGAAAGGCTGCCTTTAGGAATGTGTCTGTGGCAAGGCGGCTGGGATTCTCCACATCTAAGCCCCTGTGTTCCCACCTCTATTCAAGCAGACTGCCCTTCTCTCTACCTTGAAATAATGTTGAGAACCAAGTATCAGTTTGATCATAACTGCTTTTCAGATCTTTATTAACACTGAATAGTCACATAAAGTCTATTTCTTGTCTTCACTCAAGGCCCTTCCCCAATTTGCAACTTCCTATTTTGCAGTTCAAAGAGAAGGAAGAGGGTAGAGGGATAAAATCATGTGGATTAACATCTCACATGAATATCATTTCATCATATTATAAAAACTGGAAAATATAGGAAACAATCACATGAAGTCCTAAGAGTATGTTCACAGAATTCATAGATCCTTTATCTTCCCTAGAAGATTTGTTGAATATAAATAAGTAGAAGGAAGTGAGATTCTCAGAAAATAAAATTAGGTAACTACATAAAGCATTTAGCACTGTCATTGGTATGGTTGAAAAAAGGCATGTGGAAAATCTAAGCCTGGTTTGACCCCCCAGATAGAGGGAAGATTATTTAAACCACATTATGGGAAACTTAAATGCCTGAGCATAATCTGACAGAAAATAATGAAGGAAAAGATGAAGTGATTTTAAGACCTCTGGTTAAAATACGGCAGATTGAATCCATTTTCATGTGCACCTGAAATTTCATTAAAATGAAAATAATAGAATTGACAAAAACATGAACAAATGTCCGCCCAGATATTTAGATGATAGAAGCCAGAAAACAAGTCAATATTTAGAAAGCAAATGGACTCATAATAATGCACCTTAAAATGTCAGATTCTTAACATCTCTTTCCAGAACAGAAAGCCAATAGGAAGCAAAAAGAATCTGCTAAGCAACTCCAAATAGGGTCATGAACCAGCAACATGGGAGGGCAGGGGGGTGGGAAGCAGGGTCTAACTCGGTTGACTATCTTTCTAAGTCCTACACCCTCGATGTCTTCACATCCTCCGCTGAGCCAACTCACCCTACATCCTCACCCTGTTAAAAAGTGGGGTGTTTTAACAGGAGGCTCAGATAGGGGCATGAGAGAGATCCGTACTGAAATAAGTTTAAGTGAAATTCCACATACTGATTCCTTTTCTCTTGCTACTTCCAGAGTTTAGAAAGCAAGAAATGAGAGGATTCCTTTCTGGGAGAACTGACTGGTGTAAAAGAAAACATGCTATTACTTCCTAGTGGAGGTGGGCAATGGGAGAGGAAAAGGAAATGGCCAGGACCTTTACCTGATCCCTCTAGAGTGATGCTGTCTAATAGAAGCAGAACATGATCCTCATATTGTAAGTACTTTTGAAATGTCTCAAGTCACATTAAAGCATAAATAAATGGGTGATACTGATCTTAATATTAATGTATCATTTAGCTCAATATCATAAATATTATCCTTTTAATTATAATAATCTGTATATATAAATCATGTATTATATATTAACTATATCATTATTATAATAACTGAAATAAAATTATTAAGGAGGTATTTTACATTTTTTATACAAAGTCTTACATATCTGGTTTTTATTTTAGGTCATAAAAGCAAAAGAACACATCTCAGTTTGGACTAAGTCTATTTCAAGTTCTCAATAGCCACCAGTGGCTAGTGGCTACGTATTGGTCAATGAAACTCTAGAAAGAGGACTGTATTTATATGCCACAATTTTAAATATAAATGGACAATCACCAAACATTTGAGGAACACCTCTGACATGCATGACATAATTTAAAACAGGCAAGGAGACAATAAGGACAAATATAAGAAAAGGTTATAAAAAACACTAAATATTTTTGTGATTGCTGTGTTCAGACAAGTAAGGGAAGATATTCCATCGTGAAACTAGTGAAACAGAAAATCATAAAGTCATAGAAAGAAATAAAAGGCAGCAATAAGGAAAATTTAAGCAATGGTTGTAGAAATAACACAGTCAGCAGGGCGGGTGGAATATCACAGTCACAGCATCGGTACAGAAGCCACGAGAGCACCATCAGAGGGACAGAACAGATCCAACGTTCAGAGGAAGGGATTTGTAGGGAAAGCAAAATAAAACCAGAAACAAAATTAGAAAAGAATGCATGAGTGCGATCCAGAATTGAAGGATACAGTCTCCAGAGGACAAGAAGCGAGCCAGCTTAGCTCCCAGACTGAAATGGCCATAGACCATGTCCTACCTGTCTGTCTTCATGCAGTCGCAGAATATCAAGAATAAACGGAAGATCTTAAAAGCCTCCGGTGGACTTAGGAGTAATGTGACACACAAGTCAGAACACTGGGAATTTAGGAGACACGTGAGACACGTAAGCAATCTCTTTAAAGATCTGAGGGAAAAGGATTGCCAACTGCAATTCTGTATGCAAATGCATTTTCAAGAATGAGGATAAAGACATTTTGATGTTTTCAAGTTCCCAAAATTTACTGGTCTTTGATCCTTTCCTAAGGAGTTCAAAGAACTCCCAGAACAGAAACTCCCCCAAAGTAAGGAAGTAAACCAAGAACTCAGAAGACAGAGGATTGAGGAACTAGCTGGTCTGACAACTGAGAGACAAAGGGAATTTCCAGGAAGAAATTTAAAAGATGTTCCAGGATAAGAATTATGCCACAGGTCTTGGGGAGCGGGGGTGGGGAAGTTAGTGTTGCATCAGGAAAATGACTGAGGATTTTAGGTGGCAGTTATCACCACCAGGAAAAAATAAATTTTACCAGAAAGAAAGTGCTCATTCCAAACTTGAGGCTCCTCCTTTAAGAAAATGTATAACATGAAGGCAGAGAGTCAGCGCTCTCTGGAAAGGTGAATATATCAAGTGAGTGAAACGGAGAAAGGGTTCTGTGGTGTACTATCAGAGCTAGATCCTTCTCCACAGAAACAAATGAAAGGCTCACGTGTAAAAGAGAATACATTTTATAAAATCAAGGAATAACACTATAAGTATGTTATCTAGAAAAAGTTCAAGGTATTTTTCTCCTGGAAAGAGGCATGGGGAATGGGTGAAGATATGGAAAATTGGGCAATTGTCTTTTTTCTTTAGGTGCTAACAAACACATTCATTTGATAATCAAATGCATTTTAAAATAATACTGTTTCTTTTAATTTTTTTAATGTTTATTTATTAGGGGGAGAGAGAGAGAAAGAGAGCCTGCACAGGAGCAGGGAAGGGGCAGAGAGAGAGAGGGAGACAAAGGAAGTGGGCTCTGCACTGGTAGCAGAAAGCTCAATGTGGGGCTCGAACTCCTGAACCACGAGATCAGGACTTGAGCCAAAGTCCAAATCTTAACCCACCGAGCAGCCCTGGAGCTCCTAAACAAGATTATATCTGAAGTGAGCTGTCCCTGTAACTACTTACCAATCCTTTACTCCTTTTCCTACCTTGTGTCTCTTTCCTTCACTCTCTTGGTTGTGCTGCATCTTCATTCTCTTAACAATTTCCCAGGAACTGTATCTGCTCAGGAAATTGTTTTATTTTCTACTTTAGTGAAAGGATTGAGGCCATCTGCTATAGTCTCAATGTCTCTATAAAAATAGAGTGCCTGCTTCACACAGGTACTATAAATCCTCAACTCTAATCCTTAGCTCTTGCAAAGGTATTTTCATGTACAGGGAGTTGTTCAAATTGATGTTTCTGGGACAGAATGGGTGCTAGAAATTTCTAAAACTGCTATTTAGCTGACATCTCTGTGTAATCCAAAATTTTTTTGAAGTCTATAAATAGTTGCTATAGAATTCTGTAGATCAGAAAATCAACACACCAAAATTTACTTCTGTGTTTGGAATTTGACCAAGATAGTATATAGCCTGTTACTTACCAGCTCCTTAGCCTGTAAATCTGTAAATCTAGAACACTTTCCCCTGTTGAAATTAGATTCATTTGTCAACCAATTTTAAAAACAAGCCTGGGAAACTGTATGGTAATAAGTATATACAAAAGAAAGGAAATGGAGGTATAAATTTAGATAACAGATGATCAAGTAAACTTAGATTATAAGATTCTTTATAGATCATCTGGTACAACCCTCCTCATTTTAGCTAAGAGGCAGAGAGAGGACCTGAAAACTTGTCTTCTCAAAATCACAGATAGTAAGAGAACAGGAACCAAAATTCATGTCTCCTAAATCTGAAACCTGCAAGGGATGTGAAAAATCATTTAACCTAAATGATTTATTTCTCAGATGAGGAAATGGAGTTCCAAATTTTTATAGATATAGTTTGGCTTTCAAAATATTAACCATAAGATAACTTGGCACCCATTTTACAGGTGGGGAAGCTGAGACACTGAGAGGTTACAAAATTTATTTAATGTTACAAAATATGTAGCACTTGAATTCAGATTTATTTGATAAATAATAAATAATTATATAGCCTATCATGTTATACTTGGGAACTACCATTGGAGGAAATTCCAAGAGTTTGCATGAAGCTTTCCCCCTAAGCTTATTTGAGAGAAATTATGAAGAGTAGAATAAAGTTCTAAGCTTTGGATTAAAAGGGAGGAAAGGTATTTGGAAACTCATTAACTCATATATTCATTTAAACACTTCCTGACCAATGAATATATCCAGACTTTGATCTTGGTGCTGGGACACAAAGATGGGGGAAAAAATGTCTTTCATAGATCATAGTTTTGTTGAGAGGAGATACACTATAAATTAATGGAAAGGTGTCAAAGGATACATGGACAGTTTTTAATCATGCTAGAGGGAGAAAAGGCAGGGCAAGCAGGAGGAACAGCATGTATAAATTCAAATCCAGAAGGGGATGATGTATTTGGAAAGCCACAAAATTATTTGCAGGGAAATGGCAAAAAGTGAGGAAGATGAGCAGAAATCAGATTTTGAAGCTGTTTGCATGATTCTTGCAAGAAACTTTAACTGTATTCTGTAAGCAGAATAGAGTCATTAAGTAACATTAAGTAGTAAAAACGCTCATCTCTAGGATGAAAGTTTTTACTTATAAAGGGTCAAATTAAAGGCAATAAATTGGGATGAGATCTACACATACTAATGAACACTGGGAAGACATGAGGCTCTGAACTAAGACTTGTATTCAGTCTAATGAAGAGCAGGTGGAGTCACTTTAGACAGACTTCGGAGTAGTAAGAAGGTCCTTGCAGTTCGTGGTGGTGTCCACGGCGAGGAAGGCTCTAAAACCGAGAAGCCAGCCCCAGGAGGTCTCCTCCTGAGTGGGAGATAGGCTCTCCTGAAAAGCTTGTTTGATGGTGCTCTGGAGCCTAACGGCAGGGGTAGGAATAAAAGAAGTAATGAAAACTGGGAAAAACTGAACCAAGAGCTCCAGTAAAAGCAGAAACAAAACACTAAAAGCCAAAGGAAACTAGGACTGCGCACTTCTCTCATACTGGCACCGGTTGAAGTGTCAAACACAGTATAATGCTAACAAATAGCACAACAGTTAACAGGGACACTCACACGCTTCCATTGCCACTAGGAAGCATTTACTCCTAATTTCTCATCTCCCCCACGTCACATTCCAGGCTAGGGTTTAGCTTGTGAGGTAGCAGCATACAGTTGGGGCAGCACTTCAGCATGCTCAGGGGGGTTGGGGGGAAGATGTGGACGTAAGTGTGGGGAACAAAGGTCAAGAGATGGAGGCTCTATCGCAAAGGCCATGACACATATGTAGGAGACACTGGTCATTTGATTTGCTTAGTCTAGGCTCAGTAATTTACAGAAGGACCTTGTAAGGAGTAAGCCATAAATTAATTAAATGATTACATGAATCTGCTTTTTGGTGCAGTTGTTTGACCAGCAGTTGCATAAAGCATAGATACATTAGGACAGGGTTAGAGGATAAAGGAAGAAACAGAATCCAAGCCAGTGGAAAACAAGAATATTCTCCAAGAAATACTCTGCGTGGCTTTTGGAATTAAAAACAATCACCACTGTTTGCCCCTAAGGCTAAAACGCTCTGGAGAAACAAGGATTAGATATAAGTAAGAGGAGAAAGTTACCATTTTATTCTGACATTAAGTCATACAACTATCTTAATATCCATGATGGATGTAGTTTGCAGAAACACACCAAGTGCAGGAATGTTTCAGTTAAGAAAAGTGATTGACCCTAAATTTTTTTTTCAATTTCCATTTAAAATAGGTATCTCTTGCTAAACTGGGCACACAAAATACTCCTTTTGACCATCATAAAAAGCAGTAATTATGTTTATCTGCAGCAATCTTCAAGATAGTAATATTAAAATATATACATATCCCCAAGGACATGATGCAAATTTGACCCTGCATAAAAGAGAGAATGGTCACCAAGAATGCTGATTTCCCAACTAATGGATATTTTTACATGTATTGGATATTGTGCCTCTTTCATTTCTATTAACAAGGAATTAAGTCAGTTATCATGGTGTTGCTATAATTATTGAGCCAGTCAAATTTCGGCATCCAAAGCTTTGCCCTCGGTTGTACAAGACTTGAAAAAACTCACATCACCTAGACATCGTAATCTTTAAAAAGACTTACAACTTGTTGTTTAATTAACAGTTGAAATGTTTAACTCAAGTTTTAATTTCTCAGTTTTAGTTTCTGCTCAGTTCCTGGCTCACATAAAACAAAGGTACATGTTTCACTGGAAAACAGGAAAGATGAAATAGGATCATGCAAAAGGGTAAATATTAAGGGGAAAGTAAAAAATGCACATCTTTCTCCATTTAGATCATATCTTCAAATATACCTAAGGGAAAATTCTATAATGTTCAATGAAAATAACTTCCCTTTATTAAGATAATATGATAACTAAAGCAGAGGTGGAAAACAAAGCTCCATTTCTATTGCCTTTATTCTATTTTAAGACCAATTGAAAAAACTCAAAGATGGAAAATCTTAATCTTACATATGGGACTGAAACATTGCATTTATTATGCAGCTCATGTTTAAAAAGCATATACATATAAAGAGAGTGGTATATTTAACAATATTCCAAATGCCTTAAATATACATTACGGAAAGGTATTTTTTGCATGTGTGACTTGTGGAATCAAGCTTAATTTATAGCCTTATCTCATCGCCTCCCCCCCCCCACCTGTCCCATCCCAACCCACAACACCTCCTTTAGAGACTTATAAGAACTTCTAAAGCAAATTAGAAGCATGGGACATTTGTTAATGTTTCCACTCATTTTAAATCCATGCATTACTAGAACATTGAATATTACTCAAGCATGAACTTGAATCACTCACTGGATATTCTTTTAAGCAAAACTTATGACCACAGTCTATTATGTAAAAGAAAAAGTAAGATTATTCCATTTATTTTAGGTGGCATATAGAATATCTAAGAGGAAATAGGACATATATATTTTAAACCACATTTAAGTTAAACTTAGATGGGTATTTCCAGAAATATTTTATTTATAATAATTCCCAACTTCAAGATTTTACAGTCTCTGATTAATTAAACTCTTACCCTATATAGTAAGTGGAAAGACTGCTTCATTTATCCACAAGTAACTTTCACTATGTGAAATTAAGATTTTATTCCATTTATTTCTTATCTGTTGATTGTGTATTTTTTCATTTATATAACACATTTGTTTCTAGTGTAAAAGCCAGGAACCGAATCAATTCCATAAACAGTTTGTGCACAGATTGATCTCTTTTGGTTCTCAATGACCATCAAACTGCTGGCATCAAAAAATGAGATTTTGTATTAAAATACTCAGTGCATTAACTATATCATAGGGCTTAGGGAGGAAATTATAAAGAAACTCAATTAGAATCTTATCATCAAAGTAGTGGAAAGTAAATTTCCTAGAGGTAAGTTTCATGACTGAAGCAACAAAGAATTTTGTCATAAGAAAGAGCAAACAGCCCCTGACGGCCCTGCTGCTATCTGGTAGGTCTGGTGGTTTCTGGACACTGGCCTGGTACTCACAGCCAGGCCTTGGTATCCTCTCGTAGAACATGAACAATTGGACAGAACATCAACCTTAGACAAGGCTACTCTAGGATCATGACGGCCCATGACAAAACCCAAGCACTCTGTAATGGCATGTACACACAGCAATTATGAGCCCTGAGATACCACTTCCGCCCCCCTTTCCCAGCTAATACGGGTCATCAATGCTGCTTTGCCGATCACAGTCTTAGCTAGTCTTTTTTCCCCTCCTCCTAGATAAGATTTATTAGACCCCCCAGTGGTAAAATTACTGTGCTTCTCCACAACATCCAATTCAGAGCACATCTCTGTTTCCTTAATCCTACTCTCAACCCATCTCCCAATCAAAGTCCAAATGCTATGAGAGTTTATTTTTAACACCTTCTCACTGCGTCAGCCTTGTTTTCCTGTGGTATACTTTGCCCTCCTTGCGATGAGTAATCAAGTTTTTCAGCTACAGGTGTGTTCCTGCAGGTCTTTGGCTAAAGAGCCCTGACAGTGATAAAGTGTTTCCCAAGGTCGGCCCTTCGTGCCAATGTTGTCGGGAAGCTCTGACATGTTTGGTACCACAAGCCTCCGGGATGCTGTGTAAGACTAAATGGAACTTCACAGGAGGAAAATGAGAAGATGTCATAGGGATGAGGAACAGGAGAGATGACTATGGGTGTGCAAAATGGCATTAAACAAAGATCTTCGAGTTAAAGCTGCTGTATCAAACATGGAATAAAAGAACCTGCCACCCTGGAGGGACGTAGGCTGGGGCACAGGAAGGACATATCAAGAGCTGAAGGACATTGAAATGATGACGAGCTTTATAATCCTGTTTCAAAATAAGCTAGGGGATAATTTTGTCTTTTTCACAAAATCCCGCTAAAGGGAAGGAGTCTCAGCTACAGCATTGAGGAAAGTATACTATTGTG
Source organism: Mungos mungo (assembly GCA_004023785.1). NCBI lineage: Eukaryota > Metazoa > Chordata > Mammalia > Carnivora > Herpestidae > Mungos > Mungos mungo. The sequence continues at coordinate 47,723 of PISW01002997.1, read as the reverse complement.
ATATCTACAAAACATGGGCAAAGCATCATATAATTAGTGAACTAATGGCCCTCCAAGTAAAGGACCATCAAGATAATAGTAGGTTAATTTTAAACTTCTTAAAAGGGATTAAGATAAAGGCTGTATTTAATAGGAATTAAAATTTTATGGTAATCAAGGGCGCCTGGGTGGCTCACTCGGTTAAGGACTTCGGCTCAGGTCATGATCTCACGTGAGTTCCAGCCCTTGTCAGGTTCTGTGCTGACAACTCAGAGCCTGCAGCCTGTTTCAGGTTCTGTGTCTCCCTGTCTCTCTGCCCCTCCCCTACTCATGCTCTGCCTCTCTCTGTCTCAAAAATAAATAAGCTATAAAAAAATAAAAAAAATATTTTATAGTAATCAGTAGAGTGGGAAATGCAGGGTTTGAGAATAGATTAAGAAAACAGCAAGAGTGATCCTAACAACAGTGATGATGAAGATAATCACAGCAGCAATGTAACAACAGATTTCTCAAAAGCAAGCATTATGAGAACTGAGTTAAACATTTTTAGTTATTCACATACACACCAATTTTTTTTTCTTTGAGAACGGCTGTGCTAAATCCAGTCTGACTTAAATAGTTGTTAAAACTGAGCTAAGTGCTAGGAGATAATACTTCGAACACTCTCTAGTCTCCAGCCCTTACTTGCCAGTCCTTGTTTTCCAAAAGAAGGAAGGATTTAAAACCAGATCAGACTCTGAGTTTGGCTCAACATCATAGCGCATGCCCTTCCCTAATCTTATCTTGCCCTCAACCCTTTGCCTACATAGCAAGCGCTTGCTGGGCGGTCATGCCTGCAACCTGAGCCAAGTTGTGATCTGCCTTCCTTCGCCACCATGTCACAACCCGCAGGATATGCCAATTTTTGCTTCAGGATTTTTGCAATCACTACCACCTGTTCGAATACTGGATCATTGGCCCTATCAAACTTTTCCTCATTCTTCAAAATTCTACATTGCTTTTGAAGCTACTTTCCTACCATAGGGAATGAAAGGTTACTTTCCTATCATCAACTTTGTTTTTCACTTATTTATACTTGTATTTCTCCAGGGCATTGGCAAATGTTTCATTAATCTGTAGCCTTTGCAAGAGTAAAATAAATTCTTAGTCAGGACTTCTAATTGGGACAAAATAGGAGAATGAACAAAACAAAATCCTGCTGTTACCCTCAAGTAGCTCATGGCACGGCGAGGAAGATAAATCTGGAAACAGACCATTATGCTACACTGTGTCACCTACACCCATGTGGGGAGAAGAACAGTGGGAGGAAGATGAAGGACATTTTGGTGGAAAAGTGTTATTTTCCTTGAGAGCCATAGAACACAGGTGCAGGTAAAGAAAAAAAGTGGGGGGAGGTAAAGGGATCGGAGGCATTCCCCCCACATATATATTTATATATATATAAACACACACAGTGAGGAAACATAGATATTTTGAGAAGGTTTTAGTACAGTGTATGAGTTTTGGAAAGACAAGACAGGACACTAGAGAGACAGGCACAGAGGACAACTCAAAGCCCTAATCTAAACAAACCACACGGAGATGTGTGCCTGAATACCTAGGAATTCTTTCTGTCAGGAATTTCTCTTGAAAGCAATATAGAGCTCCTCAAGGATTTTAGGGAAGGAATACATAATAAAATTCAGGATTAAAAGATGGTGCCAGCTCTCCATAGAGAGTAGATTGGACAAAAAGCCAGAGGTAATATCCTGAAATAGTCTAGGCAGAAAAGTATATGGTCTGAATTAAAGTAGTGGCAGGAGAGGAAGAAGTTGAGAAAGGTTTCAGAAATATTTAGAGATGGGATGATATTTAGAAGGGAGCATGAAAAGCTAAGCCTTGGTGAATAATTAGCTAGGTTAAGGAGAGAAAAAGAAAAATCAAGAATGAGCCCCAGGTTTCAGGCTCTAGTAACAAGATGAAAGAAAATAATGTAAAGGGAATACTAGAACTCGCTGTGAGGGTGGGCTGAGGTTAGCCCCCTTTTCTTTTTAACTAGCTCCAAGATTCTGGGACAGTTTCTTAATCTGTTTACTCATTTATTTTTATGTTTATTTTTGAGAGAGACAGAGAGACAGAGTGTGACTAGGACAGGGGCAGAGAGAGATGGAGACAAAGAAACCGAAGCAGGCTCCAAGCTCTGAGCTGTCCGCACAGAGCCCGACGCAGGGCTCGAATTTGTGGACCACGAGATCAAGACCTGAGCTGAAATTGGACACTTAACCAACTGAGCCACCCAGCTGCCCTTACGATTACTCATTCTTAAAAGGAGGATAACCCTACCCATGATTTAAATTATTTTGAGAATTAAATAATAGTTTAATAAAGCCCTTCTGAGCACTTATCATGTACAAGACACCTATCTAAGTATCTTACATACAGTAACTCACTTACTTTGAACTGTCCTATGAAGTAAGTACTTTTATAATCCCTATTTTACAGATGAAGCAGACGCACAGAGAGGTTTACCAATTGACCCAAAGCCACGGAGCTGGTAAGTGACAGATTCAAATTTCAAACCTCTTCAATGTGACTACAGAGAGGGTGCTTCACCAATGTTTACAGTGCCTCTCATTAAATACTTATCATTTTATATAAATTATTATCACAGTGGTTATAGTCTCTGGTGTCACTGGCAGGATATACTTAACTATTTTACCTATCCATTTGTTTCAAGAGTATTTGCAGAGTATATGGATGTACATACATTTTACTCAACACCAGAATAGATTCGAGCATGGTGACACACCTATCTTGGGGCTGCTTACAGTTTAATTTTGAACACAAAATGCACATCATGGAACAGAAGACCAGATTATGTTTTTAAAGGGGTCAGATGCTTTCGGCATAAGATATAAAGCATCCATATTGAGACCATTACCAGCATGCACTGGGGCCAAGAGATGTAGATTTGGGTTCTCTGCAACATACAGATTATTGGTGAAACTATAAAAATTAATGAGGTTACCTAGTGGATATTGATAGGGAGGGGGATCCTAGAAAAACTGCAAACAAGGAAACTGGGGACTGCCAATCCAGTGCCCAGGTAAGGGCATACAACTCATTGGATGTCTATGTTCTTGGAGTCCTCACTTAGAAAATTAGTGGATCTTGGTTTAAGAATATGTACACTAAGAACTATTCCCACTCCTAATGTTTGCAGCTTTTTGCAGTGAACAAATGTAAACATTGGTAGAGAAGCTGAAAGTCAACTTCCAACTTTAAAACTGAGGAAAAAAGCCAAGCTTCATAGCTGTTGCTCTGCCATGGTAAATAATTAGTAAGTAGTTTTCTTTTCACAAAAGACCATTCAGTTAGTTTCAATTGCTTTTATTTATCCCAGAGGATTTCAGCTTCAGAAATGTTCTTGCGGTTACTATGTACAGAAGTTCTGTGTGGGAGGTTTTAGAGAAAACAAAATGGCACCTTTATTCCTTAAGTGGAATATTAATGAGGTAGAGAAGATAATGAGCATAATTATAGTAAGCTTCCTGTAGTCTGCCTCTTAATACCAGGATTTGCTTTTTTTTTTAAATTTTTTATGTTCTTTATTTTTGAGAGACAGAGAGAGACAGTGGGAACAGGGGAGGGTCAGAGAGAGAGGGAGACACAGAATCCAAAGACAGGCTCCAGGCTCTGAGCTAGCTGTCAGCACAGAGCCTGACGCAGGGCTCAAACCCACGAATGTGAGATCATGACCTAAGCCAAGCTGGACGCTTAACCAACTGAGCCACCCACGGGCCCCAGGATTTGCTTTTTTCCTTGCCTAATCCTTTTTTTTTCCTTTCCTGATTTCATATGGTAAAACAGAAAATGTTAGTGCTGTATAAGGATGCAATGCACAGAGGTTTGGAAGACTGAAGAAAAAAACTTGCAAGATGCTCTCAATGAAGCCACATAGGAACCCTGACCAAGGAGCTGAGGAAGACAACAGATGATTACCACGCCTATACCCCTAGCTGGCCCCTGCTTCCAGCCCCAGGGAAGATGTTGGGCTTCTGTGTGACTAGACTGGAAGGCAACTACTGTTATGCATGTTATGATTTCCCATGAAGTGTGAGAAGAGAAATCGCAATCTGTACCTGGGGCCAGGTTAGCAAATCTTGAAGATGGTCAATGGGCCCTGAGTAGAACTGACAGAGCTGAGTTTTTCTCCAGTTTTGTTCAAAACTTGGCACACAGAGTGAAGACATCTCAGACTGAATGCAGAAGAAACACATCTAAGCTTTGCACAAGTTTGGGGGGAGGGCAGGGATGGGGGGTGGGAGGACTAAGAAATCAGTGATATTAGGTGAAACAAATGATCTCCATGGACTTGACCCACTTAGAGATAATCAGTGGAAGGTGAACATTTGCAGTTAGAAAAGATTTAGACATAGTAATTTTGAATAGATGAATAAAATCTAGCTACTGAGTATTTACCATGTGTCAGGCACTGGGCAGTGCTGATACCCAGTTTACAGATGACCCCTGCCTTCCTGGAGTTTACAGCCCGGCCCAGGAGCCTTCTTGAGGGAAGAGCACAGGCCTGTGCCCGTGCCCTTATCACTGTGCAAATCCTCACTACAGCACGTGTCCTCCTGTACTGTATCTGCCCATCCACGTGTCTGCTTAGATCTAACTTTTGACCAAGCAGCTCTTAAAAGCATGAGGCTACTGCTAGAGGTGAGAGGTTTCCATAGAAGCTAGAGGTCTTCCTCTTTCCCTCCAAGAGACTGAGCTAAAATCTGGATTAGTGTTTGTTCCCCATTTCAGATGAAACATTTCAAAAAAAAGTAACATTACGGGGCTATTAAACCCAAAGCTTAGAGCGCACACTCACTTGTGTTACCATATTCGAAAGGCGTTTCCATGTGCTTTATGCAAGTTACTCAGCATTTTAAAAATGCATTTTTCATTTGTAGGGGCAATGGCAAGAATCTGAGAGCGGGCAGAGGAGGCAACTCTGACTATTATCTTCCTTCTAATTCTGTAAAGGTAATAAGTAGTCACCTGTTCAGCCTATCTTCTTCGGGAGATGGATGGTTCATTGAGGGGTCTGCTTGTGTGAGTGGTGGGAAAAGTGTCTACAAAATCATCCTACCTCTTTATCATTTACTAACAGTTTTTTTTCAACTTTCATCAAAAGATCCCACGTAAACACAATTCAGGACAACCACCTGTAAAAAGATCCTGTATCCTTATAAACATCCAGCACAAGATTGTCAATACTGTTCTCCAGAGCCTACAACAGTGTCTGACCCAGAGTGAATGCTCATACACATGCGTTTTAACAAATGCATCAATGAATATGTGACTCTGAAAGATAGTTGACTCCAACAGGTATTCAACCAAAATAGGGTTGCTATTTTAGGGTTCACTCTTAAAGGAAGAATGTTTGTTGAAAAGATCCTGCTCACTTCCTACAAATTTTGCCTGCTCTTAAAAGATCTTGTGTTTAGGCCCATTGCTATGGGACCACAGTAGTGTATAAACTAACTTTCATTACTTCATTTCTAAAGCTTCCTCGATTGAGATACAAGAAGTACGCTTTCCTATGGCATCTATTACATTTCAAAGAATAATGATGAAATTCTTGAATAGAGGAAAATGGGCTTCTACCTGCATTTCTATTAGACTGTTTTTAATTTTTAAAATTATGACATGACTACTAATATCCTTTATAATTTCCTAAAAAATAAAATGGGAGAAATGTAACATTTTATTTGGAAGATTTAATGAGGAAAGCAATATTAAGAGATGAAACTAGTATTTCTTTTTAAAGCACTGTTCTTATTCCACTTGTAAACTTCATAAGCATTCAAGGAAGAACAATGCTTTTCTATTTGGGGACACTCTGGAGTCCTTGGTGAATGTAGCCAAGCTGTCTGCTATGCCCCTCAATAACGCTTGCCAACTTTCTGTCATTTCCTCTGTCAGATGACAGTGTTTGTGTGACGAAGGTCTCTAGGTATGTTTCAAAACATTTTAAACAACGGCGTACCACAAAACGCCTTCTTAAAAGTGTTAATCATTTTCCACACACCTAATTTGTCAGAAGACACAAGACACAATCCACCTTACCAATCTTCATAAAGAAATGGCTGGGAACTCACTGGGGAACCAGTGGCATACTCTCAGCCTTTTGTGAAAGAAAAAACTTCAGCGGCTTAGTCAATTTCTGCCCTTTGATACAACACAGCAAACAGTGAAACTAATTATTTACTAAACTAGGTTCCTTTTTGTATTCTCTGTACACTTATGCTAGTTTTAGATGGTTTCATTTTCCTGATGAAAAACAGTTCATTGTTTGTGATGGAGAGAATCACTCTTAACCCTGAATAATTTAGGATCCCAGGACCCTGATAAAAAGTGTCTCCCCTCCACCTGCAATAGCTCCCGTTTCTCACTGCCCACCGCTCCTTTTAAGCTGTAGTAAAGTGGAGATGAACTTTGCAGTTTTCCTCTGAAGAGCAATAAAAAACAAACAACCAAGCAATAAAAAAACATTTTCCCTTTTCATTCATTTTAAAGCATTTCTTTTTAATTTCAGAAATCTCCGAAACTTAGCTTACAAACACTAAGAAGATTAAATTCCTTAATGAATAATCTTACTTAGCAACTGGTACTAAAAGCAAAATTAGCCAGAGTCACATTAATATCGGTAAGTTATTATGTATTTCCTCACTCTAAAAACCATATCCTTCCATTTAGTTGGCCTACTCTGCAGTCTTAAATGGTCATGGCCATCGATTTGCTAGCCACTGGAAAGCCTGTCCATCCCCGCCGTTTTGTTTTTGACTGGCAGTGATTTTTCTGAGTTCAAGAGCTTACCTTTTCCCAGGTGAAAATTGTTTTATTATCCTCAGGTGTTTGCTTGCTTCCTTAAACTCTCAGAACAGTTAGCTGCAAAGTTGTCATTGTCTTTTACAAAGGGATCTGATTCCAAATAATTAGTGTTTGTATTGTACATCCTTTGAAAATAGTTCTACTTTCCTTGCCAAGATTACAGGAGTCTCAGGTACTGTCCCACAAATCCCACTTTCATTATGCAGTCAGGCATACCTGAGAACACAGGCCGCCTATTTCTCTTCACCTGATCCAAGTCCCACCTGAGTTCTGATTCTCACACAGGAAGTAAACAGGAAGGTGACACTTTTGTAAGCATCAGTCCAGAATGCTTTCCCCAGAATTGAGCACAGCTCCAAGTGGCCATTTCTTCAAAGAATACAAGGAAATGATCTTCTTTAAAAGGTAAAACATTCTACCCAATCCATTTCGAGATTTTGCAAAATAGCATGGGGAGTCAGAGGACACTAATTTATATCAGCATCTGGTTTTGTCCCTAAATAAGCATGTTGGTAAGTTTTCTCTCCGCTTAAGTCACTCCTCTACCATTCTTTGCAGTGTGTTCTGGTCTTATATAGCCATACTATGAAACACACCATGTAACAAAGTTCTGCTATGTGGCAAAACCCCTTCCTTCTAAAGTAAGTTATCTAGTGCCTATAGTCACTACAGTCTGTATGATCATCAGTGATCATTATGTTTATATATGGAAACAATATTTTCTTCATTCCTTCTAAGAGTCAGCTTAGAGGATCGACTCTGTTAAGTTAGTTCTTAAATATACTTGTTAGTCTTGACAAGGAGCCAAAAAAACATTTTCAGAGTCCCACGAACAAAGATCATTCAGCTTCTAGTCTCATTTAAGAAAAGTGTTTCCAGTTTGCAACAGAAAAAATTAATTGGGCTTTAGAGTGTCCTTTTCAAAAGGCTAGTTTACAAATCCCGTAAGACGGTAAACCAGAATTTAAATAGGATAGCTCAGTCCAGACTGGGACAAGCCATATCAGCTTCAGGAATCTGAGGAAATAAGATTGCCAGTCAAAGTATACTTTTTGAAATAAGAATTCTACATTTTCTAATACTTTCTAAATAAAAGCCAGGAAAATGTGCAAATGGACATTTCATAGGATGAATTTAGATACTAGTGGACATGTTAAATTTAAGTGTCAAAATCCATTTATTTCATTGGAAGCTTACACATGTTAAAAGAAGCCTCATAGACTAAAGTATTACAGCAGATCGTATTTATCTTCCTAAAGAGACAAAAATAATAATTATTAATATCTGCCAGATGAGAGCCCGTTACAACAAAGACCTTGATAGTCACACCCCTAAACAAAAATGATTTTGCTCACCAACTTCTAGGGGAGCTTCCTTGTCTTGATGTAGGGTCTGGAGTCAGCTTCAGAGAGACTGTTGTAGGAGGAGACGCAGAAAATAAACACATGATTGCCACAGCGCAGCAGCTGAGAACTCAAAAATGAGGCACGGGGTCTTGACCATTCATCTGCCTTTAAGGTTATCCTGACATCTGAAAGACATTGACAGCCCGAGCCTTCCAGCACTTCAGGCGCATGCCTAACACAAGATAAATATAGATCCCTGACACCTGAGCCAGATGGAATGAACGTTAGCTTGAAAAATCTCATTCATTTTGTGCCTTGCTTGAGGAAAATAAAACCATTAATCCTTTTCCTGTTAAAACCTGTTATGCCCCTTAAAAAATGGTTTCAGTGCTTATGAAACATGAAAATTCAAATAGGCATTAATAATCAATTTGCTTCTCTCTGTAATTACCATTTGTGGCATAGTATAGAGACAGGCTCGAATTCACCTTTTTTGGTGAAGTATAAAAGCGACATGATAATGAACATTAGTAATTAGTTTTTCAGGTTATTTTTAAAGGATTTTTTTTGCAGGTGAGTCCTTAAATGTGAGTATCTGTTTGGTAAACTTTCCAGCATCTTTTCTCCTCTATCCTCTAAATAGTGATTTGGTCCTTTGTTGTTTGCCTCAATTCTTGAGGCAGAAAGTGTCATGCATACCCAGATGCTTTGGTTTAAGGTAAACTTTTAGGTTGTGTAATGTAGCTTATTTAAATTGAATCTTGCTTAGTACTCTTTGTAAACATATAAATAGTGTTCCTTCAGCCTGAGAAGGTGTGATTAAAATTCTTACTCTGAAGGTATAGTGGCAAGATTTCTAACAATAAATCATTCTCTGGGATTCATAATTTAAGGATCTCTAATTCTATATTAGAAGAAAATAAACAGAGGAACTAGGAAAGTCATACTGCTCCCCCGAGGTTTATGAGGTATTAAGTATTTTTAATCGATAGCATGTTTTACTGAATGGCATTAAAGAAAAATAATGAATTTTGGGTTACCACTTCCTAAATGAAGCTGATCTTTAACTAGTAGTACCGACCATCCTGGAAAGGAGAATGATTCTTTTTTCAAATTACCAAAACTAGTATTTTTGTATTTAAATAATGGGTCCCATGTATTGAGAACTGTCTGTATTCTTGGCACTTTGCTAAGTAGATATCCCATCATTTCTTTCTCCTTTCCTAATCCAAAAATACCCTTTCAAATCAAGTTAATATTTTTGTGCTTCATTTTACAGAATAGAAAACTAGAGCTTAAAAGGGAAGATTTTGACAATGGACATATGGCTAATGAGTGGTTCATATAAGAGTATAACTTATAGGATTTTGACTGAAAGTATGTTTTTTTTCCCCATCATACATATAGTTACAGGTTAAAAATGAGTTTCATCTATGCTCTATCTGTATCAGATTAGCCATCCTGTGAGTAATTCCAAAGCTTCTCTATTTTTTAAAGACAAAGTTAGAGAAAATACAGAAATGGTCCCTGTGGAGTATTGCTATGACACCAGGAAGTCCCCAAAGCATTATGTCCCCAGCACAAGGAAAAGCTAGATCTGTAAGGCATGACTCTAGCCAGAGATATTTCTCATCTCTCACAGTTATCTTTTTTAACAACTCATCTTCATTAATTTTTTAAGTTTATTTTTGAGAGAGAGAAGGTGAGAGAGAGAGAGAGAGAGAGACAGACAGAGAGTGAGAGAGCAGAAGAGGGGAAGAGAGAGGAGAGAGAGAATCCCAAGTAGTCTCCACACTGACAGCATGGAGCCCAAAGCTAGGCTTGAACCCAGGAAACCATGAATATCATGACCTGAAATCAAGAGTTGGATGCCTATCTAGCTGAGCCACCCAGGAGCCCCATGTCCTCATTATTTTGTGTAAGCAGAATTTGACCTTCCAGAGCTGATGGCAACATCTCAGCCATAATAGCATGTCTGGCAGTTGGTGATTGGATGACCAGCATAGAGGAGGGATATCCATGTTGCAGAGTCAGCTGGTAAGGTCAGGTAGCCAATACCAGGGAGATTTTGCATGAGAAAGAGAGGGGGACCCATTTTCAAGTATCATCAAATGTGACATTGTTCATTCAAAAAAAGTATCATTCTTTATGTGTAAAACATTTTTCTATGAAACTAAAAGCTTATTAATAAAATATTTTATCAAAGAACTGAGAAGACAAAAATTCAGTGAACTTAGGATCACACATTTTCTATGCATCACAATGAATATCATAGAATACCTCCAATCATCTTGGAAAATGGATTATATCCTATAAATAAGAATAGGAAGCCTGAATGAATTTCCTTTCCATGAATTATATATTCATTGTCATTCAATCGTTCACTCCCTGCTATGCACCAACTTATGAGTAGTGAGTGGTGAAGAAAAGGAAGGAATAGAGGTCGACTGAACTAAAAAAAAAAAAAAAGACTCTGGCTCTGGGATACCGAACAAGGACAAGATCTCTGACCTTTATCGAGAGAATCATCAGAAATTTTCTTAGTCAACTATCCTAAAAATTAAACATTTCATCACAGAATGTCAAACCCAAGACTTTCTTTTCTCCCCAAGTCAGTTGCCCTTCAAGTGTTGATGAACCTACATTTTTATTATTTATTACTATGGGCTCAATTTAAAGTTGAATCCATAATCCTGCTATTAATAGCAGCTGTTACCAGCTGTTGATAGACTGTCCCTCCCAAGACGTTATGAAATTTCCCATTTCTTTGTGAGAACCTCTTCTCCAAAACAAGCAATTCATGTCTAAACAAGATATGCCAAGCATCATCAATACAGTGGCATTAGGAGTACTCATATTTTCTCTTCCTCCCAACAACTCCCAATCATATGTCTGAGGCCTTCAGGGTGATATTCTTCTAGGTATCTTTCTTCTCTATCCAACCAGTATCATCCAGTGGGCTTCATTAACTACTAATAACAGAACTGATTTCATCTTTGAGCATGCCATGCTGAATGTGTTAAGGACTTTTGAATTAATAATATACTTGAAAAAAGTCTCTTTAGAGAAACTCAAATTTTAAATCAAAGATTTCTCCCTTATTTGATAGTTCTGTCAATTGTGTAAGAATTAACAGTAAAGTGTTTTTGAATCCCTGGCTCTGTAACATAACAGGGAAGGAATAGTTTGTGGCCTTATTGGGAAAATTTGGCATAAACCCCTGTACACACTTGAAAACAATGAAAATGTTCAAGACACTTCAACACATTAACCTTGCTAACTTGTTTTTAGGACAAACGTAGTTGGAAAACGCCCTCCGATTATTATCAGCTTGCTTAGTGTGTATATTCAGGATCTGAAAGACATTTGGGGCCTCATTTGTAACTGATTCAATTAGCAGACTCTTCATACGAGGGTTTTCTGTTTGTCTGTTTGCTTTCCCATGTTAGCATGTAACGAATAATTTCACTCGAAGACCTTCTCCATAAGAAGCATTTACCTGCAGGAGAGCTGTGACAAAGAATTACTAGTAACCTTCTCTTGCTCTCCTCAAATCTGTAAGTGTGTGAGATGCCTTTACTCTGAACATCAGTTTAGGGTAAAGCTTTTCTTACCATTTATTCTCAAAACTGACTTTAGGAGAGAATTCTAACTCTGTTTGTTATTCAAAAGTAATGGGGATCAATAGAAATATATACTATTAAAAATAATCTAACAGAGTGGTTCTTTGAAGTCTCAAATTACTAAATTTCATAGCCTTATTTTTTATCTCCCTTCCAACGTCATTTGCATTAGTTATAAAAGTTTTGCCAAGAATTTACATGAAGCATTATAGCCCCGAAGCAGCTTCCTTCCCTTTTAAGTTGGACAGGTGGTCATTTAATCATTTATTAATTAAACAGCAAGATGTATTGAAATTCTGTGGATGTGTACAGGATTGTGCTTCTCCTTTGGGGAAAGATGGCTAAGTAAATGCCAAGCTTTGGGCCCTCAAGTATCTTATTGTTTAGTGAAGGAAAACAAGCACCATTTAACAAATCATAATGTATTGTGATAACCTGGGATAAATAATGAAAGAAAGTGTCATTGTGATAAGCTAAGCTTAACAGAGAGGTTTCTCTAATATACATATATATATTATATATGTGTGATCATATATATGTGTATATAAACTGTAGGCATTTGTTTATGTATATGTGTAGGGATATGGACATATATCTACATACAGATATATACATATTATTTAACAAAGTATGTCTGTGTGATTTGTGTGTGTGTATGTGTGTGTGTGTGTGTGTGTGTGTGTGTGTGTGTGTGTGTGTGTGTATTATGTATTAGGGAAGCTTCTCTGGCCTCTCAGCTTTATCTTATCACAGTGTAACATCCCTTCTCAATTTATTCCAGTTTATTTCAGTTTATGTTATATTTTACATATTTATATAAATATATTTGCATATTTTATATTTTGTATATTTTATATTTTATATGTTTTATATTTTATATATTTATATATGAGGATTTCTAAAATAATACCTAACTGTTTTCACTAAATGATAAGATACTTGGGAGCACAAACTTTGGCTTTTTATTTACCACTGAGCTCAAATGTATATAGATATATGTCATATGTATACAGACACACATTAATTTATAGGAGTGAGTATAGATTTTAAGAAACAGCGAATTAGGGAAGCATTCAGAGGTAAGAAGCCAGTGACTGTAAGCAGCCTGCCGTGACAGGAAGGAAGCAGAAGGCCGATTTGGCCGGATCAGAGGGGATAGGAAGAGTAAAAGGAGATGATTCAGAGGAGTTAGAAAAGAGACAGATATAATATTTGCAGAGATTTACCCTAAGAACAATGGGGAGCTTTTGCAGAATTTCAAGAGGGATACATGATTGAATCTGAATTGCATTTAAAATCAAACTCATAGCCTCATGGCTGCTGGAATTGAAGAGAGGTAGGAATGGAAGTGAGGAAACCAATCAGGCAGCTATTGCTGACTTGAATGGTCACTTGATAGAAAATGGGTGGAGGGAAAATGGAGGAACATACCCACATGGATTTAAAAAATATTTGGAAGGTAAAATCAACAGATTTTGGTGATGGTAGTGGTTGTGGTGTATAAAGAAAGGGAAAGAAGAATAATTCATTGAGGAAGTCTTTAAATTGAAACTATTCCAAAAATCATTCTGCACCGTAACATGCACACTTACTCTGCAGATAACATGTGCAAATACACCTAGCTCAGTGACTGGCCCACACTAATGCTGAAATATTTCTAGAATGAAAGGTGGTATAAATGAATAAATGAGTGCATGAACTTAAGTTTGTTTAGGTTATCATAGAAAGTTTTCACAAAGCTATGGCAGGGAAGTCACACACCAAGTGACACCTTAGAGGCTAGAAGTTCAGGGGATTGTTAGTTCTCAGAGAAGAGGAACCAAAAAAAAAACCCAGAGAGAATCCAGTACTAAAAGAAAATTTAAGGTAACCTAGAGAAATTGTGCAAGAGTCTTATAAACATGTGACTCTGTCTGTAGAGCTTGTAATCTAATGGAAACTTGGGTCCCCCTGGACCAAGAGCAAATATTATCCACAGAACATAAAGTCCTTCTTCCAGCACAACAAAACAATAGGCTGGTAGCCAATTATGGTAGCAGCTAAGCAGATGTCCCTTTGGTTTTTAAAATCAGACACAGAGCCTTGGTAGCTATAATTATTACTTCCATGTTGTAGCACTTTGTAGTATTTTGTTTTGATGTTATCACATAATAATCAGCTAATAATCAGGCCACCGTTAGTACTTTCTTGGTAGGCAATTGTACAAAACAGTGTCTAGTACACTATGGTGCTAATCTTTTTTTCTTTGAGAGAAATGGGAGGATTAATTAAGACCATCCTGACATCAGAACGTTCAACTAAAGCTCTAGAATTAAGACCTCCATACTTCAGATTATAGTTCACATGATTCTTTTTTCCTGTATATATTTTTTCACATAAAGATCTGATACCTAGTTTCTTAGCTATCCTTTTCCTGTCTATTTTGGGTTGCCCTTGCTCTGTGTTCTCAGTGTAGGCATCTAAGAAGGTATAGGCCTATCCCTCCTTTTTTCCTCCTATATCTTCTCTTCCTTGGCAATGTATCCTAATCTATGAGCTTAATTTAGCACCTTTCGAGTTAATCCCTGAATCTATTTTTTACCCCAAACTTCTATCTTAATAGTAAGTTTAGTTAGCATTTTTGAGAATGACATATCAGATAAAGGGCTAGTATCCAGAATCTACAAGGAACTCACCAAACTCCATACCTGAAAAACGAATAATCCAGTAAAGAAATGGGCAGAAGACCTGAACAGACACTTCTCCAAAGAGGACATCCAGATGGCCAACAGACATATGAAACAATGCTCGGCATCACTCATCATCAGGGAAACACAAATTAAAACTACACTGAGATATCACCTCACGCCAGTCAAGAGTGGCTAAAATGAACAAATCAAGAGTCTGTTGATGCTGGCGAGGGTGTGGAGAGATGGGCACCCTCCTACACTGTTGGTGGCAATGTAAACTGGTGCAGCCACTCTGGAAAACAGGGTGGAGGTTCCTCAAAAAAACTATCAGTAGAACTCCCCTATGACCCAGCAATAGCACTGCTAGGGATTTACCCAAGGGATACAGAAATGCTGATGCATAGGGGCACATGGACCCCAATGTTCATAGCAGCACTTTCAACAATAGCCAAGTCATGGAAAGAGCCTACATGTCCATCAACTGATGAATGGATCAAGAAGATGTGGTTTACCTATACAATGGAATACTCCATGGCAATGAGAAAGAATGAAACCTGGCCATTTGTAGCAAAGTCGATGGACCTCAAGGGAGTCATGCTAAGCGAAATAAGTCAGGCAGAGAAGGACAGATACATTATGTTTGTACTCATAGGCCTAACAGGAGAAACCTAATGGAGGACCATGGGAAGGGAAGGGGGGAAGAATTAGGGAGAGGGAGGGAGGCAAATCATGAGAGACTCTTGAATACTGAAAAAAAAAAGCTGAGGAATGAAGGGGGAGGGGGAAAGGGGAAGGGGGTGATGGTCATGGAGGAGGGCACTTGCGGGGAAGAGCACTGGATGTTATATGGAAACCAACTTGACAATAAACTATAAATTTAAAAAATTCAAAAAAAATAATTCTCTATATACTACTGCCTGTTATGTCATTTAATTAAAAAAACTTTGAAAATAATATTTATCATTTAACAAGTTTAAATGGAAGTTTAGTAATGTTAAGTCACCTGCTTCATGGTTAGAGTGCTCCAGGTAGTCAGATTTCAGTTCCTCTCTCCATAGATTTTAAATCTTGAGCTGGAAGAGATACTGTGCTGTGATTGACCCACAGTAATAAAATTGCATCTTGCATTTCTGTGGACATCTCTACCCCGCTGCCCTAAATGTCCGTCTCCACTTCCCTATCTCTGAGACTGTGCCCCCAACCTCTGCACAGACATATCGTTGTGCTTTTTGTCACTCAGCCTGAAACTGTTCCCCATGCACCCCGTCATCTTCCAGTTCCTAAGAATTCTAACTTCACCATATATCTTCCGTTTGTCTCCTGAGTTCTATTTTCACTGCTTCTACCTACGTCAGGTTTCTATTCCAACCTACCTTGACCATTACTATGGTCTCCTAATTGACTTTCTTGTGTGCTGTATTACTCCCCTTTCATTTATCCTTCCCACCGCTCACTGATTAATCTTCTAAAAACAAATTCGATTTTATGACTTATTTATTTACAATAAAACATTAATTGCACCCAATACCAGAGAATGGACTTTAACCTCTTTAGGCCACTACTGAAGGCCCTTAACTGTCATTTCTATTCCTGCCTGAAATCTGTCCTTCAGGGAAGTGGTCCCTGCATTCTCATCTTGCATTTCCCCCTGCTTCAGTTACCTCCTCTAGAATTGTTGATATTCTACTTACATGTTACTCTTCAAATTCAATGAATCCTTTAACATGGTGTGTATACCAGAAGTCTTAAAAAAACCTAACATGCTCAATTTCCATCCCAGACAAATAAAATCAGAATTAATAAATACTCCCATGTTTAAAAATTACTGTGAGTGTTGCCATTAGCCCATATGGTTACTTTCTGCAAATGAAAAGAACCGCTTCTTCAAGACACTCTGCTGTACTCTGGAAGAAAATTGCTGTACATATTTACTATTATTTACATTATATATCTTATACAATAATATTTATATGTACATGTAATTTATCACATATATGGCACCAATGGCACCATTAGTATTGTTCTGTGTGCGTTAGCATTACCATAGGCAGCAGCCCACAGTCCTGCTTCAAAACTCAGTGGAAGCCTCTCCTCTCTGACATGTCTTGTCAATTCCCTGAGCATCAGTGCTCCCTAAATGACCTCCCCAGAGGATATGGCCCATTGATTCCCTGTAAACTTAAATCATATTTTATCATACTTAGCATACATATTTAATCTCTTTGATGGCCTTGAGGGCTTATTTTGTTTAAATTTAATCTAAAGCCCCTAGATACTAACCAATTGTTTAATGGGTTTCATAGGAATCATAGTTTTAGAAAGATCTCTAATTGGCAAATGCAGTTTTACCACCCCCCTACTTTTCATTGTACCTATTTCTAAAAACAATAAACACAAAAATGCATGGAGATATGAAAGAAATAACAATGGCAACTGTCAAGGAGTGGATGGATTTATCCCAAAATCCAACCCCAGGAATTAGTTCACTCAAGTCAAGATTAGTTTCTCCTGGCAGTCTGGCTCACAAGGATATGCTGATGTGTACCAAAGCTCTCATTATAAGAGAAAACTTGCAGTCCTTCACAAGACATCAAACTTCTTCATGTACTCTAAGTTAACTTAATTAAGTAGACATTTAAAAGTTAATTAAGTAGACATTTGTAAGAGATGGACATTAAAAGGAACAGTGTCTTCAAAGAGTTCTAACAAAAGGTTGAGAAGTAGAAAATATCTTCAAAGATTCAGAATCTAAAAGACTCCATATGGGGGTTTCTGGTATGCTCAGTTGGTAGACCATGCAACTCTTGATCATGAGGTCATGAGTTTGAGTCCCACATTGGGCATGGAACCTACTTAAAACAAGAGAGACCTCCTATGGTTTTGATGTTGACTACTTCTTCATGACTGTGTCTTAATATGTCCTGCATCATGGACTCTGCTCAAACCATATAGGACTTCCTGGAACATACCAGACTACATCTAGACCTTCCACATCCATTCCCTCTACTTAAAACCCTCTTCTCCCAGATACCTGTGTGCTGATTCTGCTTCCTCTCTTCATTTAGTTTCTTTGCATGAATGTTACCTCTCTCAGGGCCAGTGTGTTTAAACTAATAATTTCTCATCATACTCTATCTTCTAACTCTTCTTTATCCCATTCACTATCCTTCCTGATTTTCTCAAATATCTATTTGGTATTTTTAAAGTTTTTAGTATCTACCATATGCAAATGTATGTTCCTGGAGGCCAGGGAATTTTCACTGTCTTGTTTTACTGCCATATTCCATGCTGCTTAGAATACTACACAGCACAAAAAAAGCATACTAGAGGGGCACCTGGGTGGCTCAGTTGGTTGAGCATCCGACTTCAGCTTGGATCATTATCTCACAGTTTGTGGGTTTGAGCCCCACATCGGGCCCTGTGCTGACTGCTAGCTCAGTGCCTGGGGCCTGCTTTGGGTTCTGTGTCTCTTTTTCTCTCTGCCCCTCCCCTGTTCATGCTCTGTCTCTGCCTCTCAAAAATAAATAACTGTAAAAAAATTTTAAAAAATTTTAAAAATTAAAAAAAGGCATACTAGAAATGTTTACTAATGTGTTAAATAAACTATTTGTCATATATCACATTGACCCACAACTAAAATGTTTAAAATTGAAAATTCAACCCTAAGGGGTGCCTGGGTGGCTCAGTTGGTTAAGCATCTGGCTTCAGCTCAGGTCATGATCTCAAGATTCATGGGTTTGAGCCCTACATCGGGCTCTGTGCTGACAGCTAGCTCAGACCCTGGAGCTTGTCTACGGATTCTGTGTCTCCCTCTTTCTCTGACCTTCCCCTGCTCATTCTGTCTGTCTGTCTCTCTCTCTCTCAAAAGTAATTAAAACAAAAAAAATTGAACCCTAAGTCCATGAAAGAATTTCTTTGGAAGAAAGAATACATTTCATGAATAACTTTCAGGTTTCTGTTTTTTGTTTGTTTTGTTTTGAATACAAGAAATAACTAGAATTAATAACAACAAAAGCAGACAAAAATCTTAACGAATTAGGTCTGTTGCTTCATAACACATTACCACAAACTTAGTGGCTTAAAGCAATACCTATTTATTAGCTCACAGTTGTATATTTTACAAGTCTGGGCAGGAGGTGGTTGAATTCTCTTCTGAGAGTGTCAGATCGATAAAATCAAGGTTTTTGTTGGGCTACATTCTCAGTTAAGGTTGGGCTCATCTTGTACTCATATGTGATTGTTGGGCAAAATGAGTTCTTTGTGGTTGTAGGACTGAGGTTCATGCTTCCTTGCTTGCTATTGGCTAGAGATTGTCCTTAGCTCCTAGAGGCTCCTCTCAGACCCTAGCTGTATGTGACCCTCTTGCAACATAGTATCTTACTTCTTGAAAGGCAGCAAAAGAATCTCTCACACTGGAAATCTCTATCCTCCTTTTAGGCCTACCTCTGATTGATTCTTTTTAATTTTGCAATAAAATATATGGTCATCACTGGGGTGAAAATTAAAATATTCACAGTCTCATTTACATTCAAGGGCAGGAAATTATATAAGGTGTGTATCTCAGGACCAGGAATGTTGGGGACTTTCATGGAATCCTGTCTCTCATACTTAATATACTATTATCACAAATCAAGTCCAACCAAAACCTGTTACTATTGACATTCAGAATAATAGATAAAATGCTGCTTACCTCACCTTTATTGTATTTTCTTGGTGATCTGTTTTCAGTGATATTTGATGTTATTATTGTAATTGTTTTGAGGGTGTCACACACCACCATAGAAAACACCAAATGTAATTGATAAATGTTTATGTTCTGACTGTTTCATTGACCAGCTGTTTCTGATTTTTCTCTCTCTCTCTCTCTCTCCCTCTCTGGGCCTCTCTGTTCCCTGAGACACAAGAATAGAGAATTTAGGCCAACTAATAACCCTACTCACAATATCAGATTTCAAGATACATTACAAAACTATAGTTATCAAAACAGTATGGTACTGGTACAAAAATAGACCAATCAGTGGGACAGGATAGAGAGCCCAGAAATAGACCCATACTTATGAGGCCAACTTATCTACAACAAAGTAGGGAAAAATATACAATGGGAAAGAGACAATCTTTTCAATAAATATTGTTGAGAAAGCTGTACATCTACTTGCAAAAAAAAATAAATAAAACGGGACCACTTTCTTCTTACACAATATACAAAAATAAATTAAAAATGAATTGATGACCTAAATGCGAGACCTGAAAGCATAAAACTACTACAAGAAAAATACTCAATAATCTCTTGGATATCAGGTTTTAACAACATATTTATGGATATGTCTCCTTAGGCAAGAGAAACAAAAGCAAAAATAAACTATTGGGACTACTTCAAAATAAAAAGCCTCTGCACATCAAAGGAAACCATCAACAACACAAAAAGGCAATACACTGAATGGGAGAAGATATTTGTAAATGATATATCTGATAAGGGGACTAACATCCAAAATGTATAAATAACATACCCAACTCAACACTAAAAAAAAATGGGTAGAATATTTGAATAGACATTTTCCCAAGAAAGACATCCAGATGGCCAACAGACACATTAAAATGCTCAAAGTACTAATCATCAGGGAAATAAAAATCAAAACCGCAATGAGCTATGACCTCATACCAGTTAGAATAACTACCATCAAAAAGACAAGAAGTGAGTGTGGGTGAGGATGTGGAGAAAAGGGAATTCCTGTGCACTGTTGGTGAGAATGTAAATTGATGCAACCAGTGTGGAAAAACTATGGAGACTCCTCAAAAAATTAAAAATAGGGACTCCTGGGTGACTCAGTCAGTTAAGCGTCTGGCTTCGGCTCAGGTCATGATCTCATGGTTCCTGGGTTTGAGCCCCGTGTCGGGCTTTGTGCTGACAGCTAACTCAGAGCCTGGAGCCTGTCTTCAGATTCTGTGTCTCCATCTCTCTCTCTGACCCTCCCCTGCTCATGCTGTCTCTCTCTCTCAAAAATAAATTTTAAAAAACATTAAAAAATTTTTTAAATGTTGAGTAGAGGAGGAGTTGCTTCTAACGTATGAGGAAAGAAAGTGGTCTCTTGAGATGGAATCTACTCCTGGTGAAAAAGATTATTGAAATGACCACAGAGGAGTTAGAATATTACAGAAACTTAGTGGATAAAACAGTGGTAGGTTTGAGAGGATTGAAAGAAGTTCTGTGGGTCAAATGTCAAATGCTCACACAGCGTCACATGTTGCGGAGAAATCATTCATGAAAGGAAGAGGAAAACAATGCAACAAATGTCATTGTCTTATTTTAGGAAATTGACATAGTCACCCCAACCTTTAGCAAGCGCTGCCACCCTGATCAGTCAGCAGCCATCAATATGGAGACAAAAACCTCCACCAGCAAAAAGGTGAAACCTTTGCTGAAACCTCAAATGATAGTTAACATTTTTTAGCAGTAAAGCATTTTAAATTAAAGCATGTACCTTGGGGTTTTTTTTTTTTTTTAGAGGTAATGCTTTTGCACTCTTAACTGTCTATAGTATACATGAACATAGCTTTCATAGGCACTAAAAGTAATAAACATCATTTGACTCCCTTTGTTGTGATATTTGGTGGTGTGTAAGTCTGGAACCGAACTCACGACATCTCTGTGTCGAGTTCAGATCATGATTACTGGTCATGTCCATGATTCAGCTCTTATATATATAATCAACATGTAGCCGGACATCAGTTGTAACAATAAGGTACAAGGAAAAGAGATTTCCTATTTATCAAAGTTGAGACACTTTTGGCATAAAGCCTAAGGACTTAATAATAATATTATCTAACAAGATTTTTTATATATTTTTGTATGGGAGAAAATTCAAATAATTTTATAGTTCCATAATGTTTCACAACAGTGTCTGTTACCAGATTATAAAGAAAATCTGCATGTTTCTCAATCATACTTTACTATTGATTTAGACACTGTTTTCATGAATTCCTGAAAGAAGTAAGCTATGGTAAGGGATTTTAACCTTGGCCTTTTCATTTGTAGTTATGAATCCTTTCAAAATACACAACACTAATAGCAGCTTTCTAGTCTTCATTTATGCCATAATTTTTATTGTTGATAAGAGTTTTTAGTTTACTTTTCCCTAGCAGCTATATGTTTTGTTTTTGCCTTTTCAAGCACTGATAAATTACACACAGTATTCAAAGAATACTATTGTCCCTGATCACTGATGGTGGTTAAAATGGCATAATGAAGAAGTGATCTTTGTTATTTAATGTAGGCTACATCAAATCTTATTTGAAAGTGCACAAACTTACTACTAGGTATTTATCCAAGGGATACAGGTGTGCTGTTCCAAAGGGTCACATGCACCCCAAATATTTATAGCAGCACTATTGACAATAGCCAAAGTATGGAAAGAGCCCAAATGTCCAACAACATATAAATTGAGAAAGAAGATGTGGTGTGTGTGTGTGTGTGTGTGTGTGTGTGTGTGTGTGTGTATAATGGAGTAATACTCAGCAATCAAAAAGAATGAAATCTTTCCATTTACAACTACATGGATGGAACTAGAGTGTATTACCCTAAGCGAAATTAGCCAATCAGAGAAAGACAAATATCATGACTTCACTCAAAGGAGAAATTTAAGATATAAAACAGATGAACATAAAAACAAGGACGGAGACAAAACATAAGAGACTCTTAATTACAGAGAACAAACTAAGGGTTGCTGGAGTGATTGTGGGTAGGCAGATGGGCTAAATGGGTAAGGGGCATTAAGGAAGACACTTGTTGGGATGAACACTGAGTATCATACATAGGGAATGAATCACTGGAATCTACTTCTGAAATCATTTTAGCACTTGAATGTAAATTAAAAAATAAATTTTAAAAATCCTAAAAAGAAAAGAATGTGCACAAACTCAAACAAATGGGGAAAGAAAAGGCTGTATATTTGTTTCATGTCTATTAGTCATAAACGGCCAGAAAAAATACAAAGGTCAAGGCATAGAAAACTACCCAGGTCATATGTAAGCAAAGGTCAAAGTTCTGAAAACACTATAGATTTGCCCTCTCTGTGCAACTGTGGAAAATTTCTTTCTACTGATCCCCTCAGTATTGTTAACGTATTCATTTCTATGACTGCTCATTCAGCAGTGTATTTAATATGAGTCACTACCATGGTCTTTAGCCCTGGATCCCTGCAACCTATTCACAGGTGACTTTTCGTTCTGAGATAATAGAATATGAGAGAGCGTGTGTGTGTATAATACATATATATACCCACATATATCCACATACAAATATATACATGTACATATATACATACACATTCACATTCATTTATATTTTAAAGTTTAATTCCTGTAGAGTTAACATACAGTTAACTCTTAGTTTCACATGTACAGTATAAAATTCAACAACTGTATTCATTATCCAGGGCTCATCATGATAAAGGATATTTTTTCTTTAATGTTCCCTTAAATATTTCAAGAGCAGCCACAGAGTGGCAAACATACTCAACGGGGTGCCTGCCATGCATTTTGTAAGGAAGGAAGATTGTAGAAATTATACATGTTAAGTGATGTGCTTGAGGTACGTGTCACAAGTGTGCCAATAGAATAGGCAGATGCCAATAAATTGTTGCATATGTAATCATAGAACTTCTTTCCTTTACTCTGTTTAAATATCCTAGTGGCTGTGTGGTTGCAGGGGGCGGGGAAAGTGGGGCATAGCGTTCATAGTAGGAGGCCCTCATGGAGAGCATAGGTGAAGCCCAGCAGAAAGGTAAGAAAATTTTTCCAAGTCATTTATCTGTTTACTGACATAGGTTTCAATTCAGAATCTGTGAGAAATTAGTCTGCATCACTGTATCTGAACTCTACTGCTCAGCTCACATAGCCTATGAAACTCAGACCTGCCTGCTCATTTCCAGTCTGTATTCATGATGTTCCTAACTCTCTCACCTAGCTGTGAAACTTCTGAGTGTATCCTCAGGCCTCATCACTGGCCTTGGTGCTTCTAGGGTCTTTGCCTGAATATGGATCTACGCCTTATCTTATGGATTTTGTTTAGGCTCCTTCCATCTGCGCTCAGTTTCTCAGTTTTTGAGTGGGATATTTTCAGTGAGGTCTCGGCCCTTGAAAAAATCAGTCTTCTTCCTTGACACTCAGATGATGTCCCAAATGACCAGGCTGTATTTAACAGTTTGGAATTTAAAATGAAGTCTATTTAGGCCTCTTGAATTCATTTATTACCTACTAGAATGCGTTAAAAATTTTTTTATATAGTTTATTTATTTTTGAGACAGAGAGAGACAGAGCACAAGTGGGGGAAAGGCAGAGACAGAGGGAGATGCAGAATCTGAAACAGGCTCCAGGCTCTGAGCTGTCAGCACAGAGCCTGATGCAGGGCTCAAACCCACGAATTGTGAGATCATGACCTGAGCAGAAGTCGGACACTCAACCGAATGAGCCACCCAGGTGCCCCTAGAATGCATTTTAAAACAGATATTTGAATATTTAAATGTCTTCTACAACTTTATTTATATTCTATGTACATGTTTATATATAAAGTTACTAGAAGCAAAATACACCAATCAGTTTCTTCTGGGCTGTGAATTGGCATGCATACAAAGCAAAATTTAGTGCCTGATTTTTCCTAGTGACACATGATTCCTCATGGTGATTTTGATGAGACTTTGAAGAAGTTGGCCTTCATCCCTAAAATACAGCAGTTGTTTCAAAATTTTTTTTTTTTTAAGTGCAGCCTTGTCATTTCTTTCCTTTGGAAATATCCTGTTTCCAAATATAATAAGATCTTGAGAAATAATGTTTATCAGGCAAAAACATGTAACCACTTACAGTGATAGTTAGATGAAATATAGGACTCAACAATTCAGTATTTGAAAATTAAATGATAACTTGTTGAGACTGATATAAATTTTATGTAGAAGACTTGAAAAGCTGAAAATAACCTCAAAATATATTTTAAAATTCTTTTTTGTTGTTGTTATCAATGGAAAAACAAAATGAGCTGTTCATATAATGGGAGCCCTTGAAGATTACACAATTCTGACCGAGGCGATCTGGGATGGTGATTCCCCCACTTACAATACATGTGATCAGAGGTCACTTAACTTCTCTAAATCTTAATTTTATCCCTTGTATAATGCAGCAGAAAGATGATAAATTAATAAAACCTCGATTCACTTGAATTTTATTATGTCCATTATAGTCCTGAATGCACTTTGCTAGTACATATTTTCTACTCGATCATATGGAGCAAAAGTTACACCAAAAGAAGCATAGTAAGTAAATTGTCAGTATTCTTGTTTTTCCCATTAAATGATACATAATGGAAAATTCAATGAATCATTGAGAATATTAAGCCATGGAGATACTGTCACATCTTAAAAGACAGTTATTAAAAGTTTTTCTTAATATTAAACTAACAGTGCAAATAGGAACATTTCCCCATTAGATTTTTTAAATTTTTTTTTGCATTAAGATCACAGTAGTTAAACAAGTTAGTGACTATTGTCTATTTTTTCCTTAGCCTCATCTGGTATATACATTCACTGTGCTTATTTCTTTTATTATTTTTTTCCTTTCCACATTTTCCTCTTAGAGCTTCCTTTCTGGTCACTGAGAAACTATTTCAAGCTTCCAGCTGAAGGACTCTACACTGTAATGTTCCTCAAACAACTGCATGGATGATATTGGTATATATGTATTATAAGAGGAAAAAAAAAAAAGGAAACCACTCACAAGCCTTCACATGATTTAAAGGAAACATCTGGTCCCTAACAGTAGTGCAGTGTTACAAAAAGAGTCACAGACTTGTGGAATTTAAAATTTAACAAAAATGACCACTACATAGAAATGGTGAATTTAGCAGTTAAGATTGCAAGGCCTAACTCATCTTGTTCATAGATACAATATATAAAAATTACTTTTATCATGGTTTTCTTTGTCTTTTGACTTTATACTTTGCACTTCCTAAAAGTGGAAATAGGGCCATGTGGGTGGCTTAGTAGGTTAAGAATCTGACTCTTGATTTTGGCCCAGGTCATAATTTCACAGTTCATGAGATCAAGAACCTGCTTGGGGGTCTGTCTGTCTGTCTGTCTCTCTCTCTCTCTCTCTCTCTTTCTCCCTGTCTCTCTCTCTCTTTCCCTCAAAATAAACAAACAACCAACCCCAAAAGTGGAAATAAAAGTATAATGCATGACCTTACAGGATCATTTCCCAGCTTCAGTGTTTATCAACATCTTGCTATTTGGACACCAGATTACTTTGATATATTCTGTCCAAAAGGCCTTGATGAAGGGAAGAGAATCATAGAGGATGCACCAAAAATGAATGGATATGTAAATATTGAATGTTGAAAGCTAAATCAGAGATTAGATTTGAATTGCGAAGACCAAGGTTGGGAGTCACTAGATAAAAGCAATCATCAAACTTTGTTTTGCATGCAAGTCAGTTTACAAGCGGAAGAAACTGATGGGGTTCATTTGCTGTAATAGAGATTTAGAAATCTATAGGACCAAAGAAATAACATAAATCATTGAGTCAAAGAATGTCACCTCTACTTTTCTTCATTATACCCCAAATGCAAACTATATTCCACTATCTTTGTCGCATTATTATATAAATGTCCTTGGAGGTCTGGCTCAGTTATGTGCCAGTAACAACTCAGTATTAGTGAGTTTACCCTTGTTTGGCTCAGGGCCCGTCACAATGAAGGATTTCTATAGAAACTGCACAAATTATTTCAAAGATCTGTATGACAAAATGTTGCTGGTTATATTGAGACTGATGTGTTATCAAGGTGACAAAGAATCATTAAAGAGGGAGCTGATGATACTCTGAGGATACAAGTCACACACTTGACATTTTGGAGCCGTGCCAGCCGTGGGCACATGAGAGAACTAGGTTAGCTGACCAGCAACATTAGCAAATCTTCTCACACTCCAGTGAGAACCAAAGAGGCCCTAAAAACAAAAAATTTATGTGACTGGTGATTCTCCATCCTCCTTTCTTCCCTACCCAAGCCCTGCTTCCCTTCATCTATCTAAGTAGGGTTTCCAGATCCCCTTACTCTTTTTCTCATATTCAGACTTTTACTCCACCTTTGCAGGGAGAATTTAGAGAAAATAAGCAACTTGTATGGCAATCTGACCTGTAAAAAGCTTAAAAATATCCTAAGGACAGTCTCAAGAATTGTCTCATTTATCTTACATCACTGAGCAAAACTTAGATATCCCCTGAACCTGTCTGACACAGTTAGGGTAGATAAGAGTCAGAAAAGATCATTGATATCCCTACGTTGTGTGAGATATTTCTGATACCTTTGAATAGGTTCATGAGATTAATGAAAATTATAATCATCTTTCTCTGGATGATTCTATGAATTCACAAATTCCTTTTGAAGTCCTTTGAATAACGGCCTGAAAACCACCAGGCCACATATGCTTTTCTACCAGTTTCTCTCAGAAAGGGGCAATTAGGTTAACCATTTCAGTAGCTTCATAAAAACGTAAAATGTATGTTTACAACTGCCATGTAAGAGATTGAAACAAGACCTTGTAAGAAAGCAGCTTCCTTTTTTTCTTCATCAAGAACCTACGTCCTGGATAAACCTTCACTTAATCTAGTTTATAAGGAGCATTGTTATTTTTCTGTTTTTTTCTTGTGAGCTTGGGAATTTACTTTACAAAAAGTATTCCACATTTATAATCATGCTATAGAAACTTCTGATAATTTTCCATCATGGTTTAAAGATATACATTTTAGAAGACATAAATGAAATGTCTGCAGACCATTACTAATATCTCTGTTTAGGCTTCTTGCTGTTTCCAGCCATGTTATAAAACAGAAATAAAGACTAAGTCGTAAGAGGCAACAATCAAGCCAAAAGGATTTGCTATAAACACCACCTGATGCACCTTGGGAAACAATGTAAATTTAGTTGGATGCTTGGTTCATGCGAAAGCTGGACAAATTAATGTCAGGGAGCAAAGAGGCTTCATGAGCCTCTCTGTTTAGAAAGATGGTTTCCTGGAGAATTTACTGTCCGTGACACTCACTTGAAGGTTAACAAATGCTGCTTTGTATTATTAACCATCATTATCCAGTGAATTAGAAGCTGGTGGAGGGAAGTCATTTATGTCATTATTGTGTCTAGAACATAGTGGATACTCAATACTATTTAAAAAGCATTGTACTTGCCCATAAGCTACAACACAGCCTGCTTAATACCTTTCCTTAAATTCCACCTCTATACTACAGTATACTTGAGGTCCATGCAGAAAAGTAGCTACCTTTTATATAGGAAATGGATGATTAAGTCTTTGGTGCTGTAAACGCAACTTCATTTAAACATTTATCTTGAATGTATCATAGATAAGCTGCTATATAACGATCGCCACTTCAGATAGCTGTGAAATTAGGTGATTAACTAGTTGTTACTTAACCTTCTAATTTCTGTATAAGTCTAATTACATGAAATAGAAGTTGGGGTTTTGATTTTTTACTTTGCTTTTCTGTTTGGAGTGTCTTTGTAACTACTGTATTGTAAATGATGGAAAATAATTGCATATGTTAAAAAATAAATTGTGTTATATTAAAAAAACAACAAAAGGTAGGTAGAGCTCTTACAAATTCTGGATTTTGCTGCAATAATTTTCAAGTAATGACCTCAACTTGTACATTGCTCAATTCTAATCAAATAATGCATTGTCCTGAGGAAGAAAGCAGTAGAGCATCATGTCATTAGGCATCAAACTACAGTAAGGCCCGTGCTTCAGTTATCCATGTGTCTATCATCTATCTCATGTCATCTAATTATCTGTGTATCTCAGAATTAAAATTCAGAAGTGAGCTTGTTGTTACAAGATGCATATTGACACATTTATTCATTTATTTAAATTGGAAAATAAAATCAAGGTTTTTGAGACAAAAAAAAGAAGATGTATATATATACACACAATGGAGTACTATATGGCAATGAGAAAGAATGACATATGGCCATTTGTAGCAAAGTGGATGGACCTTGAGGGAGTCATGCTAAGCGAAATAAGTCAGGCAGAGAAGGATAGATACCATATGTTTGCAGTCATAGGTCTAACAGGAGAGACCTGGCAGGGGACCATGGGGAGAGGAAGGGGGAAAGAGAGCGGGGAAGAGTGAGGGACACAGATCAAGGGAGACTACTGAATACTGAAGACGAACCATGGACTGAAAGGGGAGGGGGAGGGAGGGAGGGGGCAATGGTCATGGTTGGGGGGCACTAGTGGGGAGAAGCACTGGGTGTTATATGGAAACCAATTTGACAATAAACTATTATGAAAAAAAATAAAAAGCATTGTATAATGTAATAATCAATTGTCAATCAAAAGCTCGATAGAATTCTGATCATCTATAGTATCAGAATGGTGAATAATGAGCCGCTATCAGGCACAGGGATTTCCTATTGCACAATCAAACAATTTTAAAGCTTACCTTTAAAGTCAAGCTAACCTCTGTTTCCCCTTGGATCTCAGAATTCTCTCCAATGTCAGGCCATTCTTAATGACTTCGTATCTTTGCACTCTCTGGAGCAAGGCTGACTTTTGAGAACAACGGTTCTGTGATAATAGAAGTCAGACTGGCTGACACATACATGAAGCGATTTATTCAAAATGAATGCAAACAATTAGTGATAACTCAGGTCACACATATGGCAGATAAGAGAAGGTAAATGCCTTCTGGGTGCACTGCTATTAGTGGATAGCTCCATTGCAAACTCTCATCTCTATACTATACTGAATTTATGTCTCCAATGTGTAACGTAGGGCTTATGTTCCCTCAACATATAGTTTAAACATACCCTTCTACTACTCTGGCACCTGCTATGACACTCCATCTTACACTTATTTACTTTACCCATTTCAGTTAAGTTTTATGAAGTGTCTCATGTAAGAACACTAACAGTACAGATAAACTGCTAGAAGAAGATGTCCTATTTATCAGCCAGGCTTTATTATTGATTTTTGCTGTTAGAATCACTACTAATCAAGTGTGAAAATTTGCCCCTTCAAATCAGTTTTTTGTATTCTTTGGGTAAATACCATGTAGTGCCGTTCCTGGGTCATAAGTTAGTTCTATTTTTAACTTTTTGAGGAAACTCCATAGTGTTCTCCAGAATGACTGTGCCAGTTTCATTCCCACCAATACAGTAAGAAGGTTTCCCTTTTCTCCGATCCGCACCAGTATCTTGTTTCCTGTGTTGTTTATTTCAGCCATTCTGACAGGTGTGAGGTGGTATCTAATTGTGGCTTTGATTTGATTTCCCTGATGATGAGTGATGCTGAGTATCTTTTCACGTGTCTGTTAGCCATTTATATGTCTTCATGGAGAAATGTCTGTTCAAATATTCTGCCCATTTCTTAACTGGATTATTTTTTGGGTGGTGAATGTGATAAGTTCTTTATAGATTTTGAATACCAAACTCTTTATCTGCTATGTCATTTGCAAATATCTTCTCCCATTCTGTAGATTGCTTTTTCAGTTTTGTTGATTATTTCTTTTGTTGTACAGAAGCTTTTTATCTTCATGAAGTACTAATAGTTCATTTTTGCTTTTGTTTCCCTTTCCTCTGGACACATGCCTAGTAAGAAGTTGCTGCCCGTGTCTTTCTCTAGGATTTTGATGGTTTCTTACCTCACACGGTCTAATCCATTTTGAATTTATTTTTATGTATAAGAAAGTAGTTCAGTTTCATTTTTCTGCATGTCACTGTACAATTTTCCCAACATCATTTACTGAAGAGGCTGTCTTTGGAAAAAGAAGATGTGGTACGCCTGTGTGTGTGTGTGTGTGTGTGTGTGTGTTAACCATCAAAATGAATGAAATTTTGACATTTGCAATGACGTGGATGGAACTAGAGTGTATTATGCATAACGAAATAAGTCAGTCAGACAAAGATAAATACCTTATTATTTCATTCATATTTGAAATTTAAGAACAAAACAGATGAACATAGGGGAATGTAAGGAAAAATAAACAGAGGGAGGCAAACCATAAGAGATTCTTAATAGAGAACCCACTGAGAGTTGCTGGAGGGAATGTGGGGTGGGTGAGTTAAATGGGTGATGGACATTAAGGAGGGCACTGGGTGTTGTATGCAAGTGATGAATCACTAAATTCTACTCCTGAAACTAATACTACACTATATGTTAATGAACTTGAATTTAAATAAAATCTTGGAAAAAAATAATTAAAATAAACATATGTCTTGACTTTAGGAGGCATAAAAAATGCACAAAAGGGTCTCCATCAAAGTTGTTTTTTACTATGCTCTATGGATATCTGTTGTCATAATATCTAGGTATAATGTTAAAATGAATTATAATAATAGGTATCTAGCACATCAGAAAAATTTTCCAACTTATATATATATGTGTGTATATATATATATATATATATATATATACACACACACACACACACACACACACACACATATTTAAGGCAAAGCCTAATTGAATGAGAACTAAGTTGTCATAATGAATGTAACATGACCATCTTAGTCCTAATCATTCCTTTCAAACACTAATTAATAACATTGAATTTCTTAATTTTTTGATGCTATACAATAGTTTGTCTTTGATCACTCTTAGACAATAAGAAATAGCATTTTCATTGGAAGAAAATAAATGAAACCTTTAGAGTGGTCACATTTACTTAGTGGAATAAATAATATATATATTTTCATTTTTTAGGATTTCTCTATATTTGAAGAACATTTTCATCTTTAAACAAAAAATCAATTAAAAAATAAAAAAATTTATATCAAGAAAGATAATATGAAAACTATGCTTTGAATATTTTTTAAGGAAATATCACTTTATGTGACCTGCCAGTTATATTTTTAATGTAAGAGTTTAAGAAATAAAATATGTTTATTTTCTTATAGTAGAATAAGAAATAGAACCAGCACTGCCTTATAAACAATATACTATTGTTTTTTACAACTGCTTTATGATACTAATTCAATTTAAGATTAGTATTCATTCATTTGGGAGGAGTTGATCACGCAGTTGAAGATTTCTTAAGGACTTAGAAGAAATAGCCTGTCAACCCACTGCTTTGAAAGCCTGTGGTCTTTTTGTCCTATCTTGTACCTTCTCCAAAATCATCCTGCCAACTCCAAGGTTTATACAGCCTTGAAGAAAAATCAATCTCAAGCCCAAGACCTTTGATTGAAAGAGCAAACAGAATGACTTAAGAACAATTGTCTTCCAGCTGGGAGATCCTGTAAGTGAAAAGGGAGTACATTTCCTCCCAAGAGAAATCAAGCTGTAAATAAACAGAATGAGCTCATATCCTAAACTCTCTGATATCCAGATACCTCTTATATGCTCACTCCCAGAACGCTTCTTTTTGTAACATCCAGACATCCCTGAGACACACACTCCCAGAGTGTTTCTAAAATCTATTTAGAAAATCTTGGATACTGATAAGTGGTGACATCAAGGTGTGTGACAGCAGGGGTTGAACAAGATGATCTGAAAAACTACCAACTTGAGGCTTTTCTAGAAGGGAAAGGTAGAGATGTTACCACCTTCTCCAGGGATCCTTACCAGAGTCATTTCCCAACCTTTGCTATGTATAAAATTAGAGTATAAAAGTGGGTACCATTCACCCACTTTTTACTAAACATGCAAAGATATTATAAAACAATCATTTGAGGGTGAGCAGAAAATGGTTCCTACAATGAGAAGATAACAATGTGAAGTGAAATACCTTTCCTTTACATTTTAAAAACAAATGGCATTTCAGAGACCGCATAAAAGAATATTCTAAGACTTTCCTAGTTCTATGATCTTTAGGGAAAAAAACTGCAACACATTTCAGAAAAAAAACTACAAACAACATTAGTGAGCAAACCAGGCATGCATATTGCTTTGTATAGCCCAGCACCCGTACGGAGATCACTTACTCTGGGCTGCAAAGGAAATGTCTATTTCTTGTTCTTGATCATGGATCAAGTGGTCT
The DNA here is from genome assembly GCA_004023785.1 of Mungos mungo. Lineage (NCBI taxonomy): Eukaryota > Metazoa > Chordata > Mammalia > Carnivora > Herpestidae > Mungos > Mungos mungo. The sequence continues at coordinate 15,206 of PISW01002997.1, read as the reverse complement.
AATAACTTTTCATGTAATTAGATTCTGGATTTTACTTAGACCTCATTCTGTCAGTAACTCTCTAGCGGTGTGGTTGCAGAAGAATCTTAGCCTATTCTGCTTCTACAACATTGTGGTAGCATTTCTTTAGTTTCCCCCCTTTGCTTTTACTCTGCCTATGCTTTGGTTCCCTTGGTCATTCTGTCCCGTGTCAGACTATCTGATTACACGTTCACCGTCCTTATGCAATGTATTGGCATGCTTCCTGCTGCCCTAGCACCTTGACCAACATGCTTACAGCAGAGATTATCATGTGAAGCTCTGACTGAGTCTATTTAAGATAATGGAGCAACACATACAATTTCAAGGCCAAAGTGCAAAACATGCTTGGGAAATAGAGGAAAAGACAGTGAAAAATGGAGGATAATACTCCAATAAGTGAAGAACAAATGAGTACAGGATGTAAGAAAATATGACAAGGTTTTACTAGAATCCTGAACCCAAACTCTGATTTGTAGTTATGGTCTACTAAGAGCGATGAGGAGACCTGGATTCTTGATGGAGGCCTTTCACGATCGTCTCCAGGAACCTCAGGAAAGTCACTCAGTCAACTTCCCTAGACCTCTGCTTTATTGTCTGTTAAATGGCAGTAAAAATATTTGCCCTGCTAATCTGGTAGCCTTGTTTTTTACTGCAGAATGGTCCGGTGTCTATAGCAAAGCCTGCTGATAAGAAGCGGCTCAGTACAGCTACGTGCACCCAGACAGGAGCCCTCGCAAGACAGAAACTCGTAGGGCTCCTTTTTAGACAAACATTTGGAGTAGAAGTTTTATTTTGATTCCTTAGCTTCCTATTCTTGTGAAATTCTTCTATTTTATTTTTATTTTTTTTAATGTTTTATTTATTTTTGATAGAGAGAGAGACAGAGCATGAGAGGGGGAGGGGCAGAGAGAGAAGGAGACACAGAACCGGAAGCAGGCTCCAGGCTCTGAGCTAGCTGTCAGCACAGAGCCTGCCACAGGGCTTGAACCCACGAACGTGAGATCTGACCTGAGCCGAGGCGGGAGGCTTAACTGACTGAGCCACCCAGGTGCCCCTGAAATTCTTCTATTTTAGATTTGGCATCTCTCTTCTCCCATCAAAAGCTCTTATGTTGGGGCACCTGGGTAGCTCAGTCAGTTAAGCGAATGGCTCTTGACTTCAGCTCAGGTCATGATCTCATGGTTTGTGAGTTCAGGCTCCACACTGGGCTCTGTGCTCACAGTGCACAGTCTGCTTGGGATTCATTCTCTCTCCCTCTTTCTCTTCACTTCCCCTACTTGTGCTCTCTTTCTATCTCAAAATAAATTAATTTTTAAAAAATGCGCTTGTGTCATTTTTATTTGTACCCTCTTTTGAAAACGTACACTTATGTTACTTAATATTTAAAATAGGCAGGGGGCACCTGGATGGCTCAGTTGGTTAAGTGTCTGACTCTTCATTTAGGCTCAGGTCATGATCTCACAGCTTGTGAAATCAAGCCCTGCATCTGACAGTGCAGAGCCCACTTGGGGTTCTCTCTCCCCCTCTCTCCATTCCTTTCCCACTTTCTCTCTCCTCCTCCTCTCTCTCAAAATAAATAAATAAACTTAAAAAAGTAAAATAGGCAAATCTTAATCATGTGTCTTAAGGATATTAGTATCTTAAGGCTTGGTTTTAATTGCAGAATAGGCTCTTTTTATTTCATAGGTAGACCCATGTTTTATCACTATGCTGCTCAATTCAAAACAAGGTAGAAGGGGCAGATAGAATGTAATCTCTCCTCAGTTATGGATAGCAAAGGAAAGTGGTCAGAGAGGACTGTGTGATGAGATGAGATGAACATAAGATATCCAAGTAGGAAGGTCTGCCAAGCTGAGGTTTTACCACAGAGGAGGAAAATACAGAAGATAACATGTTACTATATACTTCGCCTGAAGTCAGGTTTTCTTGGGTTGCTCAATGTTCAAAACTGGGAGCATACCAGGCCCAAAATCAGTAAACATTTTTTGAAAGGTCTGTATGAGTAGGGAATGGAGAAAAGTCAAGCTGTCACTATATTCAGATGATACGGTATTATATGCAGAAAACCCTAAAGACTCCATCAAAAAACTGTTAGGAATAATAAATACAGTAAAGTTGCAGGATATACAATCAATACATAAAAATATGCTGCATTTCTATACACTAATAACAAAATAATGAAAAGCAATATTAAGAAAACAATCCCATTTATAATTGCATCAAAAAGAATAAAATACCTCAAATACATTTTACCAAGTAGGTGAAAGATTTGCATATTGAAGAAATAAGTATGAAAGAAATTGAAAAAGACACAAATGAATAAAAAGATATTCTGGGTTCATCAATTAGAAGAGTCACTATTATTAAAATATCCTTACTACTTAAAGCAATCTACAGAGCCAATGGAATCCCTATTAAAATTCCAATGGCATTTTTCAAAGAGACATAACAAATAATCTTAAAATTTTCTTGCAGGAACAAAATCTCCAAATAGACAAAGCAACATTAAGAAAGATGAACAGTGCTTCTAAAACAAAACCACAATGATGATATAGAGGATGATAGAGGACTGAGCTGGCTTAACTAATTCTGCCAATGAGAGGCCATAAGAGTGGGAATATGGGTCCCAGCGGTGATGAAGTTTAGGTGCCCTCCCCAGGGCACCTCCCGGGGACCGGGAGGCCCCAGCTCTGCAGCTGCGGAAGGTCAGTGTGCCCTGGGACCCAGCTCTGGGACAGGATCTGGGGCTCTGGGGTGGGGTCCCTGCCTGGCAGCTGACCCACCAGGTGGATCTGGTGCAGGGGACTGCATGCCATAGGCAGGGCTGCCTGTGCGCACTGGGTGTCTCAGTAGGTTAAACCTCTAACTCTTGATCATGATCTCTTGGTTCATGAGTTCAAACCCCGTTTTGGACTCTGCAATGACAGTGTGGAGCTGCTTGGGATTCTCTCTTTTCCTCTCTCTATACCACCCCCCTTTATGTTCTCTCTCTCTCTCTCTCAAGATAAATAAAGAAACATTAAAAAAAAAGAAAGAAAGAACAAAACTGGAGGCATCATTCTCCCTCACTTCAGACTATATTACAAAGCTATAGTAATTAAAAGAGTATGACATTGGCATTAAAAAAGGCACACAGATCAATGGAACAAAATGAAAAACCCATAAATAAACTCTTGTATACACGGTCAATTAATTTATAACAACAGACCCAAGAATATACAATGGGGAAAGGATAGTCTCTCAATAAATTGTGTTGGAAAAGCTGTACAGCCTCATGTAAAAGAATGAAACTTGACTCCTACTTATCCCATATAAAAAATATTAACCCCAAATGGACTAAATATTTGAACATAAGACCTGAAACCATAAAAATCCTAGAAGAAATATAGGCAGTAAGCTCCTTAACATCAGTCTTAGTAATGAGATTTCTTTTTTTAGTTCTTTAAAGTTTATTTATTTTGAGAGAGAGCAAGAGCGAGAGCGAGAGAGAAAGAGAGAGAGCAAAAGTGGGGTAGGGGCTGAGGGGGAGGGAGAAAGAACTCCAAGAAGGCTTCTCAATGTCCGTCCAGAACCTGACATGGGGCTGAAACTCACAAACTGTGAGATTATGACCTGAGCCGACATTGAGTCAGACGCTACCCAGGTGCCTCAGTGATGAGTTTTTGAATCTTTACATCAAAAGCACAAGCAACAAAAGCAAACATAAACAAGTGGGACCATAGCAAGCTACAAAGATTCTGCACACTGAGGGAATCCATCAACAAGATGACAAGGCAAACTATCCATAATATAAAAAGAACTCATAAGACTCAATAGCCAATAAAACTCCAAATAATCCAATTCAAAAATGGACAAGAGAACCTGAACAAACAATTATCTAAGAAACATATACACATGAGAAATAGATGCATGAAAATATATTCAACATCATTAGTCATCAGGGAAATTCAATTCAAAACCACAATGAGAAATGAATCAAAACCACAGCTGTTAGAATGGTTATTATCAAAAAGACAAGAAATAAGAAGTGTTACTAAGGATATGGAAAAAAAGGAACACTTTGCACGTTTCGAATGCAAATTGGTATTTCTACTATGGAAAACAGTATGGCAGTTCCTTGAAAAATTAAAAAGGGAACCATATGATCCAGCAATTCCACTTTGAGTATTTACCTGAAGAAAACAAAAACACAACTTGAAAAGGTTATGTGCATTATTTATAATAGCTGAGATATGGAAGCAACCTCAGTGTCTAGTGATTGATGAACAGATATAAATTTGTTATATATATGTAGACATATTAGAGTATACATTATATACAGAGTATGTGTCTATATTACTGTACATATTGTGTACATATTACAGTATACACACAATGGGATATTATTTAGCATAAAAAAGAATGAAATCTTGCCATGTGCAATAAGAGCATTATGCTAAGTGAAATCAGAGAAAAACAAATATCATATGATCTCTCTTGTATGTGGACTCTTAAAAACAAAAGCAACAGCTCATCGATACAAAGAAAAAAACTAGTGGTTGCCAGAAGTGGGAGAGGTGGTGGGAGTCCAAAGGTAAAAGAACAGTAACAACATCACAACAAAAAAGAAATGAAAAATAATAAAAAAAAAAGAGAGAGAAATAGTGAATTTTAAGAAGAAATGATAAGTTCAGCTTTGGAGATTTTGAGTTTGGAGTGCCTGTGGGATATGGAGACATCTGATAGGGATTAGAACATGTACTTCTGGTCTTACGAGATGTGTTTGAATTAAAGGTAGATTGAGAAGCATCCACATACAACTGAAGCCAAAGGGGAAGGTGAGATGTGCCAGGGAAAATGGAGAGCAAGAGGAAGTACAAGGCCAGAGCCCTAATGTCTGGGCCGAGAAAGAGGGACCTGCGGAGGAGACTGAGATAGAACATCCTCAGGGGGAGGAAGAAGAAGAAAACAAGTGAGTCTGAGGTCACACAAGCTGATAGAAGTGTATTTCTCAACAAGGTGAGAGGGCACAGGAAGAATTGAGAAATGTGAGATTAGGGCTATGGCTGACCTCAATGAGAGGCATTTCCGGAGGTGGAAGTTAGACTGGAGAGGGATAAGAATTGGCACAGGAAGGTCAAGTGCAAGGAACTTTCCTAGGAAATTTGACTGCCACAGGGAGATAAAGCAGTGACGAACATGAGGATTTGAGGAGATGAAGTGGAGGGGTGACGAGAAAAAGCAGGGTGAACTGCTACTAGGAAGGAGTCCCCAGAAAGGCAGAGATTGAAGCTATAGGCGTATAAGGAAAGTAACCCATTCAACAATTAGTTGAAAGCCTCCTACGTGCCAGATCAATCCAGCCACCCTCTATTGAAAACACATATGACAGGTTAACCTGAGGCTTCATCATCAAGGGAAAACAATTCTTAAGTTTTTTTCCCAAAATTTCTTATTCCAATCTTTCCCCTCCTCTTTCCCCATCCCTACTCCTCCACATACCTGGATACCCTGCAGGAGCTCATACAAAAGAAAAAAAAAAAAAAGAGGAAGCCAAATTCCTTACAGTCTTTCTTATCTGGAATTCCCCAATAGAATCAAGCCCTAATATCCTCAGTTATCTATTGTGGGCAATAAAGTAACTTCTCTCCTATGCATCTAGAATGGAATTTCTTATGCATCGTGCAAGGGAGATTCCTTCCATGAATGAGGTGAGGAACCTCGCTGATAATAGTTGCAATGGAGGAGGGCACTGTCCTACTCAAAGAAGAAACACCCCATGAAACATGACTTTTCATACTTGGGTGTGAGCTGTTGAAATTTTCAAGTAAGCTACAGGGTGAGACCATTCTAGTCCTGTAGGAATTATGCTTCATAAATTTCCATTCTTCTCTTGCCTTTGGAAGCCTGGATCTCATATGAGTGAGATAAAGATGCCCAGCTGGCCTACTCTGGGAAGATATCATCAGGAGGTCTCAATATAGGTGTGGTGAAAGGAAGGGAATGGTTAGGAAGATGATACAGTATTGATGGAGAATAGGAGTCAGCGGCCCGCTGTGAGTACCAATAACAAAGAGACTTTACATAGCTTCCTTTAGGTCAGCCTTGCTCATGTTTAGTTCACATATCTCTGAGAACAAGTGGGGCCATCGAACTTAAGACTGAGAGACTGGGTAGGGTAAAGTTACTTAGAAGAAAAAGTTAAAAAAGGAGGCTCCTAAAAGGGGTTGTCAAACATTATTCTGGTGCTTAAGCTCATCATACTAGTTCTTGAGATATTGACAGGCACCACTTTGCATATATGTCACACTACACTGGGGTAACATCCCCATATGGAATAACATGCTCATATTTCATCTTGCTAGTGGTGGTGGAGATGCTGACTGTGATGATGGTATGTGGGCACACAGGAATGGTAAACAACTGTTGTTTGAGAGGACATAAGGTTTACTAGTGGGGGGGAAGTAATTAGATAAATTATTGAGGTATGTATATGTGACATCTCCATTTTTCCTTCCCTTATTTCTAAACATATTGCTATGCCTTTTGAGTGTTCTCACCATGAATATTCTTGCAGAGCATAAAATAGAGGTCCTTTGAACTTAACTCCACATTAGGACTTTTTAAAGTGTACCAACTCATTAATATCATGCTTGATATCATGGAAAGGAAGGAAGAGAAGTGACTTTAGTAAAGGGTAGATGGATAGGACTCCAAAGGTCCAAAAAAGAGATTTTTCCCCCAGCTTCATTGCAGTTTCTTTGGGGGAAGGGATAGGATCTCAATGGCTGTGAGCTGTGCCTAGGGAACTATCTCCAAGCATCTTTAGGACTTTTGCCTTCTAAGATTTTTGTATCTAAAACTTCAAAAGGAAGCCTAGAAACTTAGGGCCCTGTGAGACTTGGTCACTAGATATTTTAGTGATAGAACAGGAGACAAGAGCAGCCTGTGGAGTTTTAGTGTAGGTTAAACCTCTAGGACTTACCCTTGACTTTGACAGGAATGAGGGGAACATAATAACAGAGATTGAATTACCTTCAGTGGACTGGGTACTCAGAATCTGAGTTGATAAAAAGAATCATATTAATATGACATACTTCTTACTCTTTGATTTGTGGCTATAAAGCCATCTCCACTGCAAGCCATACCTACAAATGTTGAAGGTCACTACCATGAACCACATTTCTGCTAACTCCTACCAAGTGGTTAGGGTGATATGGACACAGTAAGTGAACTTCCCAGCAAGTAATGAAATGTCCATCAGTTACTCATAACTCAAATGCTTCTGCTATATTACTCCTTTAAACTCAAATCTTCTCTTCTAGTGAAATAAAGACTCCCCATCATACATGTTCATTGGCCCTGTCTCTTGTGTATGGGGTCTCAGCTCCTCAATTTCATGTTTCTAATGTCTAATCCCTTCTTTATGACTTCCCAAATTTTACTATTCTCCTAAGTCTTTCTGCTTTTCTGTCTTTACAGTCTAAACTAGTCTGCCAGGATTTCAATTTAATATTTTACTTTATATCTACAAAGAGTACTAATCCTGACCTGCAATTTCTCCAGCCTTCTCTGCTGTTTCGCTCTTGATTTAGTCTTATCTTGATACTGATACAACACAATGCCTGTCGAGCACTCAAAACTTTGAAACTAAAACTAAATACCCATTATTCCTAACATTCAAATACTCCATAATGTAATATGGGGATGTTTTTAGCTTAATAGATAACTTTATAAAACCAAAACAAAACACTTTAAAGTTATAAAGGAAATAGTAATGGTGGCATGGATTTTGTTGTTGATTTTTTCCTTTTTTTTTTTTTTTGTTTACTTGTTTTAAAGCACAGTGCATTTCCCTAATCATTTTATGTAGCCTACCACATCTATTTCTGCCTACTAAAAGGCTCCTGGTAAAGCTCAGGTTAGTTTATATCACCAATGTTTTATTATTTCTAAAAAAAATACAAAGATGATATTGAAATGTTAGTGAGCCTTGAAAATTATTGCCCTATAAAGGAATTCCTTTATGGCTTCTAATACCCATATTCGTTGCCCTACCTTTGTAGTTTGAGTTCTATATTAAATAAAATTTGATGAACTTTAGAGTAGATCAAGAGAAAGAATTAAAAAATGACTAGAAGCGTGGTATTTAGAGACATAAACAAAATAGTTGGAATAAAGAATGTCTATATAGTAAATAAGATAATATATTTGAGTGGAAGCATTCATTGGACATGTGGTTAATCTAAAGAATAAATTTGTTATACCTATAAACATTGCTAAACAATATTCTAAAGAATTGAATGTGGTCTTCATAATTTTTTTAAATCAAAGAAAGTCATGTGTCTTAATAAGACATGATATCTAATAGGGAAATAAATTCAAGGGTCAGAACCTTGCCTAACTGAAGAGGCTCTGTTTATATTTTCCATACAGACAGCACAACAGGTGCTAGTGTACTCAACTCATGAGTAGTTAACTATTGCCCACACACCAAAACAATGTTCCTGAAACAGCTATGCAGAACTAAGCCCATCTCTAAGTAGTAATAAAGTGTGACTGTATGATTAAAGATGACTCACTACTCTTTTATACAAAGCCAATATTATTATGACATAACACATGTAGTATGACAAGAATAACAGTATTTTGGAGGTCATGTATATGATTCTTTTCAGCTTACAAATGAAGCAAATGTGACACTCTGGGATTCAAGGACTTGCCCAAATTGATATGGTTATTTAAACTGTCCTCATTTCTAATACAACGTGTCCAATTGCAGTGCAGGACATTGATAATTTCAAGATGTTTGTATGTAATAGAAAACCACAGATACTTGCAAAGTGATCATCACAAATAAAATTTGAATGGATTTTGAATTTTAAGTGTTGATTGTAATTTTTTAAAATTAGCCCAAATGGGCTCATCAGCCTAGAAATGTTATGAAGCCAATGATTTATTATAATTTTTAGAATGTTTCATATAAATGTCATAAAAGGTAGTTTCCAAATAAGATTCATTGTTGAATTCAGAACTTTTATTCCTTCTACCTTTTAACACGGGGTTATTTTGCTAAGCACTCTCATCAGTATTGGGAACCAAACGGTAAGATAAACATGGTCCCAGCTTTGTAATTGCTTCCAGACTAGCAATTTACAAGCAATTAAATAGCCAGTGAGAATTCAACATAAAAATATGTTAAATGCCTATTACTTTTCAGGCACTATCCTAGGTGCTATAAGCAACAGTACAGCAGAGAAGGAGGCTGACCAAACACCTGCCCTACCTTTACTTGGATTGGTGGGGAGGAGAAAGAGAATGAAAGAAACAGAGACAGAAAGATGGAGAGACAAAGAGATGAAGTGACAGAAAGACAGAAAACAGACGTGAACTGTAATAAATACATATCAATAAATATAAATAGTTCTATATAATGTCACAAAATGATAAGTGCTATGAAGAGAGAAATTTAGGATACAGGGAACAGAATGGCAGGGGGTGAGGAAGAGCATGGTTCTTTTGGAAGGCCTCTCGGAAGTGCTACATTGAAGCCAAGATCTGGGAGACCATTCCAGGCAGAGCTACCACAAGCATAAAGGCCCAAAGGATGGATGTATTAGAGAAACAACAAAGCTAATATTGTGGGAATGGAGTAAAGGAAAAGGGGAGGATTGATAGAAGAGATGGTGGGAGGAGGCCAGGTCGGATTAAGGAAGGTTTATAGGTCATGGGAGGAGTTTTGATTGTATTCTATGTGTGTTGGGAAGCCATTTCAAAATAGGGAAGTATAGAGGAAAGAGTCGAAGCAAAGGTTTTAGTCAGGAGATTAGAGTAGGAGGCACTGGGTATAGGGTTGACCTGACAAACGGTAGTCTTAGTGAAGTTGTTGAGAAAAGGCTGGATTATACATATGAGATTTAACTCAACTTTGGTGAAAAAGTAAGCTTTCTTGAAGAGAATAATGTCCTACCAGCTTTATTAGGTCAAAATATGCAGAGTCTCTAAAAAACATATCCCCCAAATACATAACTAAATATTTCCCACATACATTAACTAAAATGACTATTTATTTAGCTTATTTCTTCAACGGCAATTGGAATAAAAAGCTTATAAAGTATTTCTGTTGATATACTAATCTTGAGAAAAGTTGATTATTAATGAGAGTAGCAGAATGTTTCTGTTATCTTTCAAATTTCACATAGAGATGTGAAAATAGTTAGCATACAAAGGAGAAGGGCAGCTTGTGTAGATTATGTTTCATTGAAACTAACTAAGACAACATAGTTAAGTGAAAAGGAAGGTAGAGATTTATAAAGGAGAGAAAAAAACTAATGATCAACTGTTCAAGTTGGAAGTAACTTAGAAGTCATACTATTCAGGGGGAGGGGCCAAGATGGCGAAGAGGAAGGGAGCTCTGTAAACTTTGTCTGCCCCATCTATTGAACTGAGAAGGACATTACTCTCATCTGCAAGAGTGGAAGGAGAAAATACAGACTCCAGAAAGAAGACAACCTCAAAGATGCCTGTCTGAGTGAGTGCAAACTGGGGAGATTGGAAAACGGGCCAGCCCAAGACGGGCAGGGGAGGTGGGAGCCCCAGCCCAACACAGGGTAAGTGCGTGGAGCCCCTGAGAGACAAAGGGAAGAGAAAGAGAAACTGAACACGCTCATAGTACTGTCTCTGGGGAAGAGATAAAGAACGTTTAACCACTTGGAGAGAGAAACTCTCACTCCATATATAACTGCTGGGAAGCCCAAATCCTGAACCCGGGTGGCACAAGGGAAAGAGCAGCTTCCAGCACTGCGCTATCCCAGCAGGGAGTCTGCGGCCGCTGCTGTGGTGGCAGTGGCCCCAGGGGCACACACTTCAACCTGGGCTGAGGGAGTGGGAGCGCATATCTCGTTTCCAGCATTGGCCACGTGAATCCCAAATCCTGGGTGCCAACAGGGAAAAAATAGCCCCCACCCCTAAGCGATCCCGGCAGGGAGTTGGCAGCTTTGGAGGCCTGGGCATGCTTTAGCTGCAGGAGTGTGCAGCTCATTTCCAGCAGCGCCTGGGCCTCGGGCAACAGCAGCTTGAATCCCAGGCTGAGCCAAGAGAAATTGCTCCCTCCCCCTACTGCAATCGCTGGGAGTCCACAGCAGTGTATGTGAGGGCTGCACTTCACCTCCTGCTGCGCACCTCGCCTCAGGCAGCGACAACGCAAATCCCTGCCTGAGCCATGAAAAATTGATCCCTCCCCCTACTCAATCCCTATCCTGGCTGGGGGCTGGGAGTCGACAGCGGTCAGTGATGGCGTGCACCTTGCCTCTGGCAGCAGCAGCATAAGTCCCTGCCAGTGCCTAGAGAAATTGCTCCCCCGGCAAGAAGCCAGCTGCCAAAGCAAGTACATCTCATCTGTGGTAGCATAAAAGTACATGGACTAGGACTTTGAAACTAGGCGGCCCTGGAAAATACAACTTGGCTCAGCTGCAGCACAAGGAGATCAGACTCATTAGAGTGGCCTGCAGTGCTTAGTTCCAGCAGAGCTTGGGGTGCTGCCATTCTACTCTCTGCAGACACTAAGGTAGAGCCTCTGAGAGCAGCCCCCGAAACATATTATACCAAACCACGCCTATCCACAAGGAGAACTGCTGCTTTTTTTTCCTTCTTTTTTCTTTACTTGTTTTTTTATTATTACCTTTTTTACTTAAAATTTTTTTTTAATTTTTACTCCTTATTTTCCTTTCTCATTTCTCCCTCTTTTTTTTTTCTTTCTTGCAATCCAGATATATTCTCCTGTATCTCATCCTTATCTCTCCCCTCAACTGGTCATACACTTTTAGACTATCCATTGTCCATTGTTGTCTCTGACCCCCTTTATTTTTTTTGCTTCTCTTCTTTTCAACTCTTTCCTCTCCATTTTCTTTCTTTCCTTTCCCCCTTATAATTTGTTTGTGGATTTCTCTGTGTGTTTGTGTGCTTCTGTTCCCTATGTGTTTGCCTGACTGTTTTCCTTCTAGGGCTACCCCCAAGAAACAAGCCAAAGTGTGCATGATGGCGACTTCCAATTATTGCTGAGTAGAGAAAATATTTAAAGGCACAACAAGAGAAACTGAGAGACACCATTAAAAGAATATTTCCTGAAATGACAGGCCCTGGACAGTCAATAAGCCTCCTTTAACAGAGCAATATTAACAGGTGCACAGTGCACAACAAGCTTTTTAAAGCTGACAAGAGACAGAAAAGTAGCAAAAATGACAAAACGAAGGAACTCTCCCCTGAAGAACCTCCAAGAAGTCACAGCCACAGAACTGCTCAAGGCAGATCTAGACAACATACCGGATCAAGAATTAAAAAAAAACTTGTCATAAAATTAATTGCTGGGATAGAAAAAAGCATCAAAGAATCAACTGAGACAATGACTAGGAACTTTGAAAATGAGTGTGATGAGTTAAAAAAGGCTATAAATGAGGTGAATAAAAAATGGAGGCAGCCACCTCAAGGATTGACGAGGCAGAGAGAAGAATAGGTGAATTAGAAGATATAGTTCTAGCAAAAGAGGAAGCTGAAAAAGAGAGAGAGAAATTGATCCAGGAGCAGGAAAGGAGAATTCGAGACCTGAGTGATACAATCAAACGGAACAACATCAGTATCATAGGAATTCCTGAAGAGGAAGACAGAGAGAAAGGTCCTGAAGGGATACTAGACCAAATTATAACTGAGAATTTCCCAAATCTGGGAAAAGAAATAGACATTCAAATTCAAGAGGCACAAAGAACCCCCTTAAGACGTAATTTGAATCGCCCTTTGGCACGACATATCATAGTGAAACTGGCAAAATATAAAGATAATGAGAGAATTCTGAAAGCAGCTAGGGAGAAAAGGGCCCTCACGTACATAAAGAAACCTATCAGAGTGGTTACAGACCTATCTAATGAAACTTGGCAGGCCAGGAAGGAATGGCAGGAAATCTTCAACGTGATGAACAGAAACAACATGCAGCCAAGGATCCTTTATCCAGCAAGCCTGTGTCATTCAAAATAGACGGAGAGATAAAGGTGTTCCCAAATAAACAAAAATTGAGGTAATTCATGACCACCAAACCAGCCCTACAAGAAATCCTAAGAGGGACTCTATGAGAAAAATGTTGCAAAGAATACAAGGTGCCAGAGACACCACTATAAACATGAATTCTAGGGAGAACACAATGACTCTAAACCCACAGTTTTCAATAATAACACTGAATGTAAATGGATTGGATGCTCTAATCAAACAAGGCAGGGAAGCAGAATGTATAAAAAAACAAAGTCCATCAATTTGCTGTCTACAAGAGACTCATCTTCGACCGGAAGATACCTTCAGGTTGAAAGTAAAGGGATGGAGAAATATCTACCATGCGACTGGAAGCCAAAAGAAAGCCGGAGTAGTCATACTTATATCAGACAAACTGGGCTTTAAAGTAAAGGCAGTAACAAGAGATGAAAAAGGACATTATATAATAATTATAGGGTCTCTCCATCAGGAAGAGCTAACAATTATAAATATCTATGCACCAAGTTTGGGAGTGCCCAAATACATAAAACACTTAATCACAGAAAGAAACAATCTTATTGATAAGAATGTGCTAATTGCAGGGGACTTTAATACTCCACTGACAGCAATGGATAGATCAACCAGACCGAAAATCACTAAAGAAGCAATGGACCTGAACGACACATTGGAATAGATGGAATTGGTAGATATATTTAGAACTCTGTATCCTGAAGTTAGGAAATTCACCTTCTTCTCGAGTGCACATGGCACATTCTCCAAGACTGATCACATACTGGGGCATAAAGCAGCCCTCCATAAGTATAAACAAATAGAGAATATACCATGCACACTTTCAGATCACAATGCTATGAAACTTGAAATTAACCACAGGAAAAAGTCTGGAAAACCTAGAAAAATGTGGAGGTTAAAAACCACTCTACTAAAGAATGATTGGGCTAATCAGGCAATTAGAGAAGAAATTTAAAAAATATATGGAAACCAATGAAAATGAAAACACAACAATCCAAACTCTCTGGGACGCAGCAAAGGCAGTCCTAAGCAGAAAGTATATTGCAATCCAGGCCAATTTCAACAAACTAGAAAAACACAAATTCAAAATCTGACAGAGCACCTACTGGAACTAGATGGGAAGGAGCAAGAGCACCCAAAGCCAGCAGAAGAAGAGAAATCGTAAAGATTAGGGCAGAAATAAACAATATAGAATCCAGAAAAACAGTTGAGCAGATCAATGAAACCAAGACTTGGTTCTTTGAAAAAATAAACAAAATAGATAAACCTCTAGCCAGGCTCCTCAGAAAGAAAAGAGAGAGCACCCAGATAGACAAAATCATGAATGAAAAAAGATCTATTACAACCAATCCCTTAGAAATACAAGCAATCATCAGAGATTACTATGAAAAATTATATGCCAACAAACTGGACAACACTGAAGAAATGGACAAATTCCTAAATGCACATGCACTGCCAAAATTCAAACGGGAAGAGATAGAAAGCATGAATAAACCAATAACCAGTGAAGAGATCGAATCCATTATCAAAAATCTCCCAACGAATAAGAGCCCAGGGCCAGATGGCTTCCCAGGGAAATTCTACCAGACATTTAAAGCAGAGCTCATACCCATTCTTCTCAAACTATTCCAAAAAATAGAAATAGAAGGAAACTTCCAAACTCATTCTACAAAGCCAGCATCACCTTGTTATCCAAACCAGACAGAGACCCAGCAAAAAAAGAGAACTACAGACCAATATCCTTAATGAACACAGATGCAAAAATATTCAACAAGATACTAGCAAATCGAATTCAACAGCATTTAAAAAGAATTATCCGTCATGATCAAATGGGATTTATTCCTGGGTTACAGGGCTGGTTCAATATTTGCAAATCCATCAATGTGATCCATCACACTAACAAAAGAAAGGATAAAAACCATATGATCCTGTCGATAGATGCAGAAAAAGCATTTGAAAAAGTACAGCACCCTTTCTTAATAAAAACCCTTGAGAAAGTCGGAATAGAAGCAACTTACTTAAACATTATAAAAGCAGTTTATGAAAAACCCACAGCTAATATCATCCTCAATGGGAAAAAACTGAGAGCTTTCCCACTGAGATCAGGAACACGACAGGGGTGTCCACTCTCACCACTATTGTTTAACATAGTGCTGGAAGTC
>PISW01002996.1:0-229724 GCA_004023785.1 Mungos mungo | reverse complement strand
TATTTATTTTTGATACAGAGAGAGACAGAGCATGAAAGGGGGAGGGGCAGAGAGAGAAGGAGACACAGAACTGGAAGCAGGCTCCAGGCTCTGAGCTAGCTGTCAGCACAGAGACTGATGCGGGACTCGAACCCACGAATGTGAGATCTGACCTAGGCCGAAGTCGGAGGCTTAACCGACTGAGCCACCCAGGCGCCCGGTTTGTGGGTTCTAGACCCGCATCAGGTTCTATGCTGACAGCTCAGAGCCTGGACCCTGTTTCAGATTCTGTGTCTCCCTCTCTCTCTGACCCTCCCCTGTTCACGGTATCTCTCTCTGTCTCTCAAAAATAAATTAAAAACATTAAAAAAATTTTTTTAATAAAAAAATAAAAAAGAAAGTGAAAACAGCCATAAGTGGATATGAATATCATAATAATTATTTCAAAATTTTGTTATCAATGAAAGTTATACAAGCATGATTTTAAAAATTAATTAAAACTAAAATGTTTGCGGCAAACAAGTAGCAGCCCCCTGCCCTGTACCCCCAAACCTGTCACCCCAGACTACAGTCGTTTCTTTCGGTATTTATCTCTATATTTCTAAATAATAGATTTATTCAGGTTTTCAGCTTTTAACTGCTTACTAGAAGAGGAGTTTGCGCTTTCCTGCGCACACACACGCACATTTCCTCTCCTCCGTCTTGTTAATCAGACTTCAGTGCTTACATTATTATGACCATATAAATACCGTTCAAGACTAAACCACAGGGCCGCATGGGTGGCTCAGTCGGTTGAACGTCTGACTCTTGATTTTGGCTCAGGTCTTGATCCCAAGGTTGTGGGATCAAGCCTTGTCTCGGGCTCCACACTGAGCTTGGAGTCCTCTTAGGATTCTCTGTCTCTCTCTCTCTCTCTCTCTCTCTGCCCCACTCCCCAGCTCGCTCGCTCTCTCTCTCTCTCTCTCAATACAAACAAAACTAGGGGCGCCTGGGTGGCTCAGTGTCCAACTCTTGGTTTTGGGTCAGGTCATGCACTTGTGTTTCATGACATTGACCCCGAATCAGGCTCTGGGCTGACTCTCTCTCTGTCTCTGTCTCTCTCTCTGCCCCTCCCCTGCTTGTGCTCTGTTTTTCTCTCTCTCTTTCTAAATAAATAAATACATATTTAAAAAACTAAAAAAACAAAACAGAACAAAAAACAAAGTTAAACTGAACTGAACTAAACCACATAGCATACTGTGGTTTTTATTTCCTTTCTTCAACGTTTTGTTATTTCTATAGTTGAATTTGCTCCATTTTTCGTGTACAAATAGATAATTCTTGGGGTGCCTGTGTGGCAGTCCATTAAGCATCCAACTCTTGATATTGGCTCAGGCTGTGATCTTGCAGTCATGAGATGGAGCCCCATGCCCGGCTCTGTGCGGAACACGGAACCTGCCTGGGATTCTCTCTCCCTCTCTCTCTCTCTCTCTGCCCCTCTCCCACTTGCCCACGCTCTCTTCTCTCTCTCGCTCTCTCAAAATAAATACATAAACGTTAAAAAAAAAACCACAATCCTTCCCTAAACTTTCCAACAGAACTATAAAACTATTCATAATGTGGTAAATATGTCAGATAATCCACTAGCTTTAATTTTTTCCCCCTGGAGATACTCCTCCTAGGGCCCTTGGCCGTCCTGCTCCGAGTTGGCTTGCTTGCTCTCTAGATGAGCTGCAGAGCTGTAGCATTCGAACCTCGCTCCACCATTATTAGAGAATCCTCTTCACCATTCCCTCCACCAGCCAAGGTTCTTGGCTGCAAGTAAAGAATCTAACTCCCACTGATTAAGCAGGAAAGGAGCCGACAGATTATCTGACTTTATTTGCTCATTATGAGGAATTTTTATAGTTCTGTTGGAGAGTTTGAGGAAGAACTGGTGATTAGTACATTGAAAACATAGTAAAAAAAAAGATGAGGTGCTCAGGGCACCTGGGTGGCTCAATCAGTTAAGCGTCCAACTTCGGCTCAGGTCATGATCTCACGGTTCATGGGTTTGAGCCCCACGTGGAGCTCTGTGCTGACAGCTCAGAGCCTGGAGACTGTCTTCAGATTCTGTCTCCTTCTCTCTCTGCCCCTCCCCTGCTCATGCTGTCTCTCTCTCTGTCTCTCTCTCAAAAATAAATAAAACATTTAAATAAATAATAATAATAATAAAACACGAGGTACTTATCAACTCCAGGAAAAACAAAAGGTTGAGAAAAAAAAAAAAGAAACAAAACTTAGTACACTGGATTCCAGACATGTGTCTGATGCCCAAACTGCTTCAATCGTCACTGAGTGCTGAATGCCAGTTTGGACGTCTGCCACTTCTGTGGCAAGAATTTGACCTTGTAGTCCATCATTGCTGCCACCATCATAACCATGGATTCAGCTCATGATACATCCCTCTCCTCTCTCAAAGTATCGCATAGGTGCATCTTATCAGTGAAGTCTAGGTCACAGGTGCTGGACACAGGAAAAGCTTGCAAGTGAGTTTTCAGTTCCCATGGGATAGTAGGTGTTCGGCACTTTTCTCTGTATCCACAAAACTCAACGTAAGAGAAGAGCTGACATATAGAAAGCCATTTGGAAGCTGAGACAAATGAGAACAAGAGATAATCATACATTGTATCACTTGTTCCTCTTCTTTAGTTCACTCTATGTTAGTAGAGCATAATCTCCAGGAGTTTCCTTGAATTGGGATACAAAAGTGTATGTGTGTGCCCGCAGTTTTTTGGGGGGAAAATTCACATCTTAAAAAAATGCCCTTATCCCATTATTTTGCTTGAATGACAATTACAGAATTCTTGCTAGGGAATTACTTTCCTTAGAAATTTGGAAGAGCTGCTCCACTGTCTTGCAGCTTCTGGTGTTGATTTTGTAAAGTCCGGGGTCATTCTGTTAGCCGTTATCTGTGGCCTCTTTTTGTGGACTTTCGGTAATTTCTATCACTGGAGTTGTGAAAGTTCATGATGACGTCCAGTAGTACATACTTTACTTTTATTTGTATGACTTTTATTATTCATTGTTGACTACTACTCAGAGACTCTTAATGGAGAAACTCCTTCAGTTCTAGAATTTTCTCCTGCAGTTTGATAACTTCCCCTTCTTCATTTTTCTCCCTTCTTTGTCTTGAGCTCCTAGGAGTTGGATAATGAGCATCCTGAATGGATTCTCCAGTTTTCTTGT
The DNA here is from genome assembly GCA_004023785.1 of Mungos mungo. Classification (NCBI taxonomy): domain Eukaryota; kingdom Metazoa; phylum Chordata; class Mammalia; order Carnivora; family Herpestidae; genus Mungos; species Mungos mungo. The sequence continues at coordinate 226,538 of PISW01002996.1, read as the reverse complement.
ATTTCCTTTCCTGTGTTCCATCTCTTAAGTCCTTTTGTTCTACTTTCTAGAAATTTATTTTTCAATCTCCAACTCTATTCTATTGAAAATTTGCTTCTACTATCATAGTCTTAAAAATATTTTATTTTATCATTTTTAATGTTGTTGCTGGTTTTGTTTTGTTTTTTTGACAGAGAGAAAGAGAGAGCAGGGGAGGGGCAGAGAGAGAGGGAGACACAGAATCCGAAGCAGGCTCCAGGCTCTGAGCTGTCAGCACAGAGCCTGATGAGGGGGCTCGAACTCACAAACTGTAAGGTTGTGACCTGAGTCAAAGTCAGACACTTAACCAACTGAGCCACCCAGATGCCCCTAAATATTTTAAAGTAATCTCTAGACCCAACATGGGGCTTGAACTCACAACCCCAAGATCAAGACTCACATGCTCTACTGACTAAGCCAGCCAGGTGCGTCTACTATCATAGCTTTTATATAAATCCAAGAGCTTACTATTATTTTATCAGTATTCCTGTTTGTAAACAACCATGTTTAGTGGCTTCTGACTCCCTTTTTTCTGTTTGTTTGGGTCTCCGTCTTTCATGCTGGAGGCTTCATTCTATGTGGGACAATCCAGAGCTGCCCTTCAAATTTAAGAGAGAGGCACCGAAAGCTATTTGTGCCCAGGTAAGTCAGTCACTCGGCAGGCATCACTGTGAAATGACAAAGTAGCAAGCTAGCTTTCCAACAGAGTCAGTATTTGAGGGTCATTTTGTCTTGTGAGGTCAGTTTCCTCAGAAAAGTTCTTCAAGGCCCTTCCTGGGGAAGAGTAGACACTAGGCCGCCATGTTCCGGAGCCCACCAGAAAGGGTCTCACTGTCCAGCCTACAGACTCTCACCGAACCTTCTGTCCTCGGTACAGTGTCTCCTCCTGTGTCCCCACCCCAGCTGCTGTCCACACAGCCGCCTTCCACCCCAGGCTGGGCCGGAGCTGCCCTAGTGAGCAGTGCCTGTGGGGAAGGAAGCGTCTTCTGCCGGGGTGGAGAAGGGGGCCCCCCGGCTCTGCGGGCAGAGAGAGGGGTCTGCTGCTCCGACACACACCAACCAGGCTTCCTGCTTCCAGCCCGCCCTGCACCCCGTCATCGGGAACACCGATCCCACTCCTGCCTCTTTAGTGGTTCCTTGAACATACGGGGCTTTCCTCCACCCACAGCACAGGACATCCAACGTTCCAAGCTTGGCATCTCTTTCACCGGCCTGCTTCTGTCCCTCAGCGTGTTTACTCACATCCTCCTCCTCAATCATCTCCTGCTCTGTTTCCTTAAGGATTTATTCCTTTTCTACTTCTTTTATCTCATTTTAGTGGGCTTTTGAAACAGAGCCAGGATAAACATATGCATTCAACCAGTTACATTTTCATGGAAGTTCACAGTAATATTTAACAATACATAAAAATCAAGTTTCCAAAGATAGGCACATAGAAGGCCTTCCGGGGGACTTAGGGGAGGATACTCCTTCAAGGAGACAATGGTTCTCTGGGGGATGGGGGAGGGCATGGTTATAAAAGAATTATGCTAATTTTTTGCAAACTTTCAATAGTAAATGGGTATTTTTTAATAAATAAGAAAGCATGAGAGTTAAACATTATTAAAAGGCATCTTCTGGAACAAGAATCAAGATATTAAAAACAGGGGTGTAAAAAAAAAAAAATAAAAATAAAAACAGGGGTGTAAACAGGTGTGTAGAAGAAACTCTATCCCCCAAGAGAGGTTTACACAGTCTGTGGTTTTTGACTATGTTCCAGGGAGTTCCACAGAGGCAACCCCAGGACCTTCAGAGGGTGGCAGAAGTGGGATAGGGGGCTGAGTGGATGTCCTGGGCCAGTCTCTACTTGTGCCACAGGGCGCTCTGTTTTTATCTACGTTATAGGTCAAACCCTGCTTAATATTTTGATCTTTTTTTTAATGTTAAGACACAGAATCCCAAAGCAGGCTCCAGGCTCCGAGCTGTCTGCACAGAGTCCGATACAGGGCTCAAACCCATGAACCACGAGATCATGACTTGAGCCAACGTTGGACTCTTAACCGACTGAGCCACCCAGGTTTCCCAATATTCTGATCTTTTTATTTTATTTTATTTTTTATTTTTTTATGGTTTATGTTTGAGACAGAAAGAGACAGAGCAAGAGTGGGGGAGGGCCAGAGAGAGAGAGGGAGACACAGAATCCGAAACAGGCTCCAGGCTCTGATCTGTCAGCACAGAACCTGATGCAGGGCTTGAACCCATGAACCATGAAATCATGAACTGAGCCAAAGTCCGACGCTTAACCCACTGAGCCACCCAGGCGCCCCTATTCTGATCTTCTTAAAGATCTCCACACTAACAAAGGAGTCGGGAAAGTACTGATAAAGATCTAGAGAAAATGAGGTTGGGGTGGGGTTGGGGGAAGCTTCCAACAAAGACACCTGCTGTAACCCTGTGCTCCTTCCCGTCAGGAACAACAGTCGCGGTTCGAGCACTGCATAAGGAGAATCCCGCCGTGTAGCCAAGGAGAACATGTGCACCCACAGGGCTTCTAGATGGGAACTGTGGCCTTCCAATCTAGGAGCTAAGTGTACCCAGCTAGCCCCAGACCCCACGGTGGGGGGGGGGGTCTGGACCCCAAGGGGGGAGTTCAGCTGATACTCAGCCAGTGTCCATCTCTGGCCTCAGTTTCTTCATTTGCACAATGAAAGGATTGCATTCAAATCCCAGCGAACATCCTAGAAGCCCCAAGGAGTATTGTCTTGCTGATAAAGTGACTGCCAGCTCTCTGGAGAAACAGAATGTCCCTACCTTAAGGACTCCTTGGGAAGCAATACTGAGTTATTACACTTCAATACGCTTCTTTCGGAGGACTGTTTTCATCTTTCTGTCCTCAGACAGGCCAGGCCAACTCTACCATGACTGAAGCAAGTCAAATCCCAGAAGCTGCAGGTTAACAATGGGCTCGCAGCACAGCACCCCCCCCACCCCCCTTTCCTTCTGCAGACAGCAACGTCCCTCTCCTGGGGAGCTGGCTGAGGTCTGGTCTGCTGCCCCTTGTTGGTTCCTGGCACACATCTGGATCATTCTGCTCCTTTCGGTGTTCTGGTCCTACAGAGAGGTTCTCCTTGGACTGGATAGAGTGGGAGGGAGGACGCTGTTCAAATCCTTAAGGTGCCTGCAGAATCACATCTCCCCCCACGCTTGGCTCCATCGCCCAACCTACCTCTCTGGAACGGTCCAGGAAAGACCAGCAGCCTCCCGGTCTGGCAAATCAAAGATGCTTTGGGATCACTGAGCACCATTCCGCCCCTGCCTGACTCCCAGCTCCTTATCTGTCTGGGGGGGGGGAAAAACAGAGAGAGAAAAATGAATGAATAAAAATTTTAAAAGAGTCTCACAAGCCTACGCCTTCCCTCACAGGACCTGAGCTGTTTCACCCAGGCTCCCGTTTTGCAAACCAACCCCAATCTACTTGATGAGCCTTGAGAAAGAGCTGTGCCGAGGCCCCCCACCCCCCAGCTCCTTTGGGTGGTGCTGAACCAAATCTCCAGGGCCTGAGACAGCAAGATATATACATACAGACGACTGAGATTGTCTTTCGAGTTATATTTTGGTTTTATTTGGTTTTGAAAGCAAAGTAAACGATTGGAGCCAAGCCTGGGTTTGAGTTCCATTCAGTGGCTGCAAAAAGCAGACTCCTGAACTTGAGGTGCCAGTAAAGTAGTACATTGCATCATACAGGAAGACTTATCCCTGCTTCCTGGAGACGAAAAGGGTGAGTGTGCAGGGAAGACAGCCGCCCGGTCACTGCATCTGCGGTATTTCTTTCCCCCACCGTGGGCCACTCCAGGGAATAATCTCACCCCAAGACTGGCAGACACCTGAGCTCCGGAAGCCGAGCCGGCGGGATTTTAAGAGTCGGACACGCCCCTTCCTCCAACCCTCAGCCCAGGGCACCGCTACCTCCACCGCAGGCCGGCTCCTGCCACTGGGCTCGGCTAGGGACGCTCTTGAGGAGCAGGAAACTTAAACCATTCGCTTCTCCAAAGGCAAAAAGCCCGGTGCTGGGAAGCGGTTGGAAAAGGTGTCTATTCCAAGAATACATTTCCGAGGACCAAGCTGGAATTCTCACTGCTGAGAGCCTGATCTCTGGAAGGATACCCCCATGGACCCTGCTGCAGGAACCCAGGCACGCCGCCTTGGATGGTCTCCTCCAGCATCCAGGGGAGGAGGGCAAGGGCTTCCCAAGAGAAATGAGAAGTCAGCGCCAAGAGCTAAGGAAGAAATAACTTCCATTGCTGACCAATGGAGTTAACAGGAGGACAAAACCCCGTCAGCTCCGGCACAGGGAAATGAAACACGATTATGGAGAAAGCACTTTCAAAACGGGGAAAGACAAAGCAGAAAGCATGATGGAGCCGAGAGAAGGAAGAGTTAGGGAAGGCAAGAAGGCATTAGTCCTCAGGAATTCAGGTCAGGAAACAGGGAGCCGGGGCAGAATTCACAAGAGGGCGGCCAAGGAGGAGGCCCTTCCCGGAGGAAGGTGCGTCTTCTGCTCTGGCCCTCACGCTGCCCAGGATCTCGGGATCTGGGTCCGCCGCCCTCCAGCTCTCTGGGTTCAAGGGCAAAGCTCGGGAGGCACCGCCAGGAATGAACACGGCGCAGGATGCTCCGTCCCGAATCGGGGACAGGGGGAGGGGAAGATGCGCACGGCAACTGCCGGGCCCCTGACAAGTAAACAGCTCGCCCAGAACAGGCGCGTCCGCGTCCGGAGCCCGGCTCAGGGCCCTGCTCAACCCACCAAGGACGGCGGCGGGACACCCCGCATCCCCGCCCCCCCCACCCCCGCACAAAAGGGATGCGTGGAGCCCGGGCGAGCAGGAGAGCGTGAACCAGCCCGCACCAGAGAACCACAACGCGAGCGCGGCCCCCTGACTCGGCCTCCCCAGCGGGGTCCGGTCCGCCCCGGGACGCGCGCCTCCCCCAGCCCCCACGCCCCTGGACCCCCACATCCCCAGGCGGACAAAGCCCGGCGCTGGGCGGGGCTGGGTGTGCGCAGGGGGGCACTGGGACCCCGCAGACGCCCGCACAGGTGGGCTCCGTACCGGGTGTGGGTGCCGGAGGCGGGGCCCGGGCTCCCTGGAGACGGTTGCCCAGGGGACGCGGCGGGAGGGTCCCGGAGCTATTCGAGCCTCCCGGCGGCGGCGCCGAGCCCGCGGGGGCCTGAGGGCAGGCCCACGGCGCGGAGCGGGCTAGCGGGGCAGCGGCAGAGGGGCGCGGCCCGGGGCGGGGCCCGGACAGCGGGCCGGCGGGGGCGGGGCCGGGGGCGGGGCGCCGGCCGGGGGCGGGGCCCGGGCTCGCCGCCCCGCGGGCACCGTCGTCAAATTCTCGGAGCCCCAGCCAGGCGGAGTGTCGAAGAGCTTGCGGCCGCGGGGAGCGGAGCGGACGCCGCTGCCATTCCTCCCCGACCCCCCGCTGCTCCCGCAAGGCGGGTGGGGTGTGCACCTGGAGCCGGGAGACCCCCCCCCCCAGCTGCCGTAGGACCCCGAGCGGCGTGCGCGCGCTGGCCCCCGCCCCGCTCCTGCCTGGTAACCAGAGGACAGAAAGTGCCCTTTGCAAAGGGAGAGAGGGCTGGTGGTCCACCAAACCGCTCTCCGCTCCCGGGCTCCCCGGGAATCACCGGAACGGGCGGGGCGCTGCACCTCCGTCACAGATCCGGGGCCGGGGTCACCCGCGTAACCGGCCATCCCGGGCTCTGGGCTCCCATCCAGTGTGCAGGCTGTTCTCCAGCCGCTGGGCCCTCCTTTCCATCGGGGTTCCCCTTACGCGTCGGATTCCGGGGCTCAAAGGGTTGGCCAGGGACCTTCCTAGTACATCCACTCCTTACAATGAACTGTGCGCGCGCTGGCTGGGCGTCCGTGCAGTAACGCAGTAACCGCCCCCTGCACTTCACACCCAGCTCCGGTTCGTCGTCGCCCTGCGAGGTGGGTGCTGTTCCCCCTCGGAGTGTGAATGAGAACACCGAAGCACCGAGGGCAGGGAGCTGACCCTCACATGCACATGCGTCCCCACGCGGCGGCAGAGCGAGCTTCGGAACCTGCTCGGTTTGGTACCGGGCTGCTATGCTTCTGCCCTGCAGTGCTCTGAGAGACAGAGTGTGCTTTTGGGTCCACACTAGACTTCAAGCTTTGCCACCGTGGAGCGCAAGAGAAGGAGGGGAGTGTGAGGCTCAGAATCACCCGGGGGTGTCCCAGCGGGCGCGGAGGGCATGGGGTGGAGGAAAGTGGCTTGAGGACCACTCTTTGGTGGTCGTCTCCCCCCGCATCGAGTGTTTCAGCCTAGCCCCCAGCGTCGCCGAGTGCCCGCTAGGACGGAAAGGAGAAAAAGAGCCCCAAACTCCTAGAATCCCGAAGAAACCCTGGAGGAGAGGGCCGGGCGGGTGAGTTGTGGGGGCGGCCACCCTCGGTGACCTGTGTGTCCCTGTCCTCAGCATCTTGTGGCCGGAGGACGCAATCCCCCTCCGCATCCCAGCCCCAATGTCACAGGCACTCACACTCAGAAACACTCCCATGCACGTCGTTCACACACACACACTCAGACACAATTATGTGACCTGACACGGAGTAAGTCACATACTCCCTCACACGCAGACACAGAGATCAAAGACACACACAGATGCACTTTCACACACACACACACACGCCCACACACGCAAGAATGCAAGCTGACACACGCTGTGGACCCCGAGACCACAGACCTACTCCCGCCCATCGTGCACATTCACACAGCGAACCTCACCCGGCCACCCACGGTTGGTCGTGTGCGCGCTTGGCAGATCAGGTCTGGAGAAGGTGGCGCCTGGGCCCCCGGATGAGGACCGTCCAGCCCGCCACCCCGTCCGCCCCAGGGCTGTGCCCACTGGCTTCTTCCACCTTGCCCTTCCCTCCTCCCACCCTGAGCCTGGGAAGTGGAGCGGAGCAGCGGGAGACCGTCTGAAGGAGGTCTGGGTGGAGGAGGGCAGGCCTCCTGCTGGGCCGCCCTTGACTCATGGGGGATGGGGAGGTCCGGGCTGAGCTTGCAGGGTGTGGTGTGTGGTGGGAAGGGGGCGTTGGAGTACCGGAATGAGAAGCTGCCAGAAGTCCACAGCTCCACCTTGGATGGGCTGACTGATTGAGCAGAGAGGTCTCTAACAGCCGTTCTGGCTGGGAATCTTGTCCCCAAAACCCCTAACCGGGAAAGGATAATGACCCCAGGGGGCCAAGCTGCCAAGGATTTCCCAAGGGCAGACAGGCTTCCGTGAGTCCTCTCCCCCATCCTCAGGTGGGTACCCTTCTCCCTAGGGACCCAGTCCTGCAGACTTCCCTTTCTTTCCAGCATGCAAAGACCAGGGCGGATCAGCAATGGAATGACACAGCTTGCGTTTCAAATTGGGAGCATCAGGTACCGGTTCCTCTGGAGCCAGAGGAAAACCTAGCATTCTCGGAAACAGCAAAAGTGACAAAAACCCATCCTGCCCGCATTACAACAATGTACCAGAACCACACTAACAAACCCAGAAGGATACAGGACAGAAGACTGTGTTTGGGAGAGAATGACGTGAATCAATACAGATACAAGATAAACCTCTAGCACAGGGCCTGGTGTTTGCTCGCACAGATGGGAAACATCCAAAAAGATGGATGGAGCGGGTGGCCCAGCGTCACCTAATCAGCGGCAGAGAGGAAAGAAAAACCAAAGTGTCCTGACTCTTTGTTCAGGGCTGAGGTATGTTAGGTCCTTTCTGAAATCCAGACAAGGGTATAAAGACATTAGTTTAGTGAATGAATAAATTGGTGTCACCGCTCTTAGGAAATCAGAGGAAATAGAGATGTTAGATTCCCACCCTTCTACGAGCTGCGGCGAACAGGATGGGATCCGCTTTATAAATTCCCAAGGCAGGAAACCAGATCGACTTCTGTTCCCACTCTTGAGAACCCTGCTCCACTCCACGGGCTCCGTAAGTGGGACGCTTGTTTGCTCCATGAGTCAACTCTTCATCCTCTCTCCTGACACTTCGAGGTACCCCCACTGTGCTACAAGTCAGCTTCTCCCAGCTGCCCCCCAACATCCCAACCACCAACCTTCCTGGGGCCCTGGGGGTTCTTCCTATTCAAATCTTCACTCAGCATTGCAGGAGCTTAGCATATGTCGCCCCAAAATATGCCACTTTGGCATACTGATTATTTTGAATTAAAGTTTTTAATGTTTATTTTTGAGAGAGAGAGGGAGACACAGAATCCGAAGCAGGCTCCAGGCTCTGAGCTGTCCGTGCAGGGCCCAATACAGGGCTCAAACTCACCAACTGTGAGATCATGACCTGAGCCGATACTGGATGCCTAACCGACTGAGCCACCCAGGCGCCCCTGATTGTTTTGAATTAAGGGTATTTGAGAAACAGCAGTCAATGAATGGACCCTCTGAACCTTTGTCCCACGGAAAGCAGGAGATGAACCTCACATTTGGAAGGTACCCCTTTCTGTACCAGAAGGGGAGAAGGCACCCTTATCACCAGAGACTGCAAATTTAGGGCCAAGAAGGCCATATAAGCAAACCCTGTTACTTCTTCACTATTTTACTACCCCCACCCAACCCCCTTTGTCTTGTCAACCCTTCATACATTTATTGTTTCTTCGTCTAAAGAGATCTTCCTGTTCTCGAGGCTTCTTTGAATCTCCTACCTTTGCGGGGCTCCTGCACTTTAGTAATTACATTTGTTTTTCTCCTGTTAATCTTTTTATCATGGGGTGGGGGTGGGGGTTCCCAGCCAAGAATCTAGAAGGGTAGAGGGGAATTTATTTTTCTTGCCCTACAGCATTTTTAGGTGTGATCAGATAAGATGCCCAGTAAGACAAGAATAGGAATGTTATGTTACAGTCAGAAAACATAAGATGCAACTAACAAGAAAAAAAAAAACAGCTAAATGTTTGTTTTAATTCTTTTAGGAAAAACAGAAGGGCTCTGGAAAATAATCCTCATGGAAGGGGAGAGTGTTTCCACAGTTACTCACATAATCCCATGGCTTTTGTTCCCCCGATCTTTCTAGTCTCCAGGCACACAGATCAGGGAGCCTAATTACAGGAGCGTCTGGCCCAGGTCCCCCTGTCAATTTCACATATTTCTATTAATCTCTGAGACTCTCACCGCCAGTTAATTCAAAAAGTGGCTCATCTGTAGTTAAAAAGCAAAGTTAATTAGAATCTGGAGTTTCTTTTTTCCTTTGGCCAATTCCCCAAGCTTAAACCAAAAGTCTGCCTTAATTGACACTTTCTGAGTTTGTGACCTTGCGGGGGGGGGGGGGGAGGAGGTCAGGGAGGAGCAGAGGGAAAAAATGGTGCTCATGTTTGCGGTCCTGGCTCACGGGTATCCCCAAAGCACTCATGGTTGCAGAGACTCTCCTGCAAAACATAGGAACAGGAGTCGGAGGCGTCAGACCTGGGTCTGGAGGAGTTTCCGAATCACCCCAGGGCGGTCTCCTCATCTGTAAAAGCGGGTGCCGGCACACAGTGCCCACCTCGCCAGCCAGCAGAGGCGGTGCGGGGGGGGGGGGGACGGAGAGCATGTGGAGGGGGGCTGCTGGCCAGGACCTCGCGGCGGAGGATCCGTGAGATGCTGCCTCCCGCCACCGCCACCGTTTCCTGGAGTCTGAGGTTTCCAGTTCCAGAACGTGATCCTCGTGGGATGACACCGTGTCTTAGACCTCTTTGTATCTTTTATAGAAGAAAAGTTATTCCTTGTTTGTGGAAAAGATCAGTCGTGCATCCGTGTTGGGAGAAATTCGGGTAAGGGGAGAAAGGGAACAAGAGGGCAGTTCATTGTGTGAGTCACACATCAAGGCCCATGAAAGACATACCCCGGGGACTCGCACAACTGACCTTCTAGCCGCTCCGTGTGAAGTTTCTAAATGTGTCTGAGAAGCCACCGAGGGCATGAAAATCAAACGAAAGGCTAGGAAACTTTTTTAAGTTGGGCCTCCATTTGAAGAAGGTAGAAGAATGAATCTGACAGCATCAAAACAAACCTAATCGCAGATGCACCGTAAAGATGGCTCAGTTCAGACGGGGGGCAGGGGGCTTGTCGGGGTCACTGGGTTAGATCCGCTGAGGGCGGGTCTCCGTGTGCTAAACGTCAGCACCTGCGATACGACGCTACTAAGAGCGTGAGGGCGCCTGGGTGGCCCAGTCAGCTGAGCATCCGGCTCTTGATTTCAGCTCAGGTCGTGATCCCAGGGTCACGGGATGGAGCCCCGCCTCCGGCTCTGAGCTGGGCGTGGGGTCTGCTAAGGATTCTCCCTCTTCCTCTGCCCTTCCCCACTGCTCACTCTCTCGCTCTGCCTAAAATAAAATTTTAAAAAAGAAGAAGAAAAGAAGGGGCACCTGGGTGGCTCAGTCAGTTAAGCGTCTGACTTTGGCTCAGGTCATGATCTCACAGTTCGTGGGTTCAAGCCCAGGTCAGGCCCTGTGCTGACAGCTCAGAGCCTGGAGTCTGCTTCAGATTCTGTGTCTCCCTCTCTCTTGGCCACTCCTCTGTTCATACTCTGTCTCTCTGTCTTTGTCTCTGTCTTTCTCTCTCTCTGTCTCTCTCTCAAAATAAATAAACATTAAAAAAAATCATAAAAAAGCTAATAACAATATGGCCAGCAGCAGCTAACAGTTTCTGGCTCATACCCAATGGCAATCATTGTGCTAAATACGTTACATTTATTCTGGAAGATTGAAGGAAGCAAATTCTTGAACACTCCTCCCAGTGAGAGGCAGCCTCTCTGTCCCCTGCCCTTGTGACTTCTTTAACCAAGAGAGGATATAGCATGAGTGCTGCTAAGAGACTTGAGAGGCTGGTGAGCCAGCACGTGCTCTTGGAGGTCTGAGCATCAAGGAGGAAGCTAGGCTGCCCCAAGTCGCCATGCCTCCACGAAGGCCAAGCCACAAAGAGTTCCAGGGGTGGGGACTCAGGTTGACAGTCCCATCTGAGCCCAAGCTTTGAGTCATCCCCAACCAAGCCACTGGACACGAGTGAAGAAACCTCCAGAGGCTTCCAGCTCCCAAGCTGTTCAAGTTATCGGCAGCCTTTGGAGAGTCTTCCCAGCTGACCCTGGGCATCCTGAGCCCAGCCGTCCTTCCGAGCCCTGCCTGAGTTTCTGACCCACGGACTAGGCGAGCGTAACAAAAGTTGTGGCTTTGGACCCCTACGTTTGGTGTGATTTCTTGTTGATACGTGGAACTTCAACTAGCTCCTTAAGTACTCAGAGCAACCCGGGAGACGGTTACCATCCTCTCCAGGAACAAACTAAGGTCCAAGACCCCCCCAAAGCTACACAGTAAGTGACAGAACCACGGATCAGACCCGCCTTTAACAACCACCAAAAACTCCTCAAAATAAATCATCCGACTCACTGGAGTATGAGGCTCAGTTTTTGAGTGCGTGATATACGCCCCATGTAACAAGCCCTGCTTCTGCCCCTCATGGGGCCGTCTGGGAAAACAAGTCGTCTCTAGTGACTTCCGTTCGATGGTGTGACCCAGGGCCTCGCCAGGAAGTGCCAGACCCACGGCGATGGGTCCTGCGGACTGTTCTGGACAACGTGAACGAAAGGAAATCCAAAACCTGGTTCATTGATTTGACAGAAATGCAAATAGAAGGGCGCCTGGGTGGCTCAGTTAGGTGAGCATCCGACTTCAGCTCAGGTCATGATCTCAGGGTTCGTGAGCTCGAGCCCTGCATCGGGCTCTGTGCTGACAGCTTAGAGCCTGGAGCCTGCTTCTGATTCTGTGCCTCCCTCTCTCTCTGCCCCTCCCCCTCTCATGCTCTGTCTCTCTCTGTCTCAAAACTAAATAAAACATTAAAAAAAATAATAAACATTAAAAAGAAAAAGAAATGCAAATAGAATTCACAAACACCTGCAGAAATCACCTGTAAAAAATGATTCTATGGGAAGTGGGGAAATCGGGCGGCACCAGGTGCAGTGAACAGAATTACACGCTCAACTCCCGGGTTACAAACACAATGAGGAAAGATGGGAGAGGCCTACATGGAGCTTGGAACCCAGACAACTCACTGCTGACCCAAGGCTCATTCAGAGACAGTCCTGGGGGCCCTTCCTGAACAAGCTGGCTGGGTGCCAGCTATCACCAAAGGGCCATTCTCTAGGGACGCCTGGGTGGCTCAGTAGGTTAAGTGGCCAACTTTGGCTCAGGTCACGATCTTGCAGTGTGTGAGTTCGAGCCCTGCGTCGAGCTCTGTGCTGACAGCTTAGAGCCTGGACCCTGCTTCGGATTCTGTGTCTCCTTCTGTCTCTGCCCCTCCCTTGCTCACGCTCTGTCTCTCTGTCTCTCAAAAATAAATTAACATTAAAATAAATAAATAAATAAATAAATAAATAACAAAGGGCCACTCTCCATATAAAACCATACCCACTTACTTGCCCCTCCTGGTAGTCACACCTCTTTGCAGCCCCTCCTCCCACCATGCCCCTCTCCCCCATATTATAGCAGTGTTGGTCTATGTGACCAGAGGAATACGGCACAGTGATAGCAGGTCACCTTCAAGGTTAGGTTCACAGAAACTGTGGGGCTTCAGTCTTGGGCTCTTTGTTTCTCTCGTGTCTCTGAGATAAGCCGGCCGCCATGTTGTAAGGACACTCAAGCTGCCAGGTGAAGAAGCCCGCACAGGGGTGGGGGTGGAGATACCTGGCCAGCAGCAGGAGAGTCACGGAGGCCTGCCAAGAGACCAGCTTCAGACACCTTCTGCCCCGGCTGGCTCCAGATTCTGACCCCACTGAAACTGCGAGATGATAATTAGCGTTTGTTGTTTAAGCCACTAGGTTTTGGGGTGATGTGTCACACAGCAACAGGTGGCTCCCATACCACCCATGGCGACCGTGCTCCTTGCTGGGTGGCCCAGCACCTGCTCCAGGCTTAGTACAACACAGGCTCCTTCAACACACGAGACTGAGTAAATGATCAGTAGAAACAGCCCTCTGCTGTCACTGGATGAGTCAGACATGTTTCTGAAGAAGAAGCAAGAGGCTGAGTGAAAGAAACCAGCCACGAAAGGCCACATCCTGTATGATTTCATTGACATGAAATGTCCAGAACAGGCCAGCCCAGAGACACAAAGTGAGGGCCGGAGAGAGTGGGGAGGAATGGGAGTGACTGCCGATGGGAGTGAGGTTTCTTCCTGGAGAGACGAAGCTGTTCTAGAATCAATGATAGTGAGTCGCGTCACTCTGGGAATATATGAAGACCACTGAAATGTGCACATGAAGTGAAATACAGAGATTATTTTATGTCGAGAGGAGGAGGAGGAAGGAGCTCAGGCAAGGTCACGGGTCCCGAGTAGGGAGTGGCACCCAGGGAGGCTGGCCACCGACAAGGCTGGGGGAACCTGCATTGGAGGGGTCTCCCCATGCTGGGGGCAGAGACCAGGGTGCTAAGGTCTAAGGGTAGCTGTCGATGCCAAGGTGCTGTGGTGTGGGATGCTCAGGGCCAGCCTGGCACCACCACCCCCCCCCGCCCCCAACTTGGCAAGAGGAGGTTTGTCTGCTGCTCTTACAGGGAGCCTGGTCTGAAGATGCCCGCAGCCGGACATGCGGAGCCTGGACAGGACACCACACTCCCATCCTCCAGGGATGCTGCCACCCACCCGTGGTGTGCACCCAGGCCACAGAGACCCTTCTACCTGCCCGAGCCAAGCCCTGTCACTCAGAAAGGGGGCCACAGAACCACAGGCTGCAACTGTCCCAAAGGTCAGCTGGCCCCATAAAGGAGCCGACCCTACAGGACAGAGTCACCAAATGATCCAGGGAGGTCAATGGTTGCTGAAAGCCTCCCCAGAAGGAGCCATGAATTTAAGACAAAAGAAAGGATTTAAAGACCACAGAGTAAACTTGTACCTGGTCCCTAGGAGGTGGTCCAGACGGAAAACAGAAGCAGCCTCAAAGCAGACTTGGAGCACGGTGTCGGGCAAGCCGGTCTCCGAGACCTCAGGGGTCACCGGCATATTCTGACCTTCTCTGGCCTTTGACACTGGTTCTGAAGTCAGCATCCCATAATGCAGAGAAGCCAGCGGCTGGACCCAAACAGTCCTTTAAAGCACCCCAATGAATGTAGAATGGACTTGAGGGACACCCAGGAGCCCTGTGACCTTATCCTGTACGAGGGATATCTATGAACTATCAGCAGATTTTCAAAAGGACTTAAAATCTGAGAAATATTAGGAACCCCCAGGTGGTGGGATCTTCTAGGAGAGGTAGAAGACAGGTTTTTTTTTTTCTTCCTTTGGCAAATCTGGACCTTACAAACATTTCATAACTGGCTTATAGCAATTCTATACAATTAAAAAGTATATAGGGTCGCCCGGGTGGCTCAGTCGGTTAAGCTTTCAACTTCAGACCATGTCATAATCTCATGGTTCGTGGGTTTGAGCCCCAGGTCAGGCTCTGTGCTGACAGCTCAGAGCTTGGAGCCTGCTTCGGGTTCTGTGTCTCCCTCTCTCTGCCCCTCCCCTGCTCCTGCTTTGTCTCTCTCTCTCTCTCTCTCTCTCAAAAATTATAAACATTAAATAGTTTAAATATATATATACATATATATAGTATACATGCATACACACATTTCTAAAACGGCACATATTTAAAGAAAAGAACACCCATATGCAAGGTCGCAGCCTATAATACTCAGAAGATCTAGACCTGCCTAATATCAAGACCCACAAATAATTTATAGCTTTTATTTATCTTTTTTCTCTTTTTTACTTTTTTATTTAAATCGAAGTCAGTTAACATAGTATAAAGGTTCCAGGGGTGGAATCCAGTGACTCATCACTTACTTACAACACCCAGTGCCCATCCCAAGTGCCCTCCTTTCAGCCCATCCCCCACCACCTCCCTCCAGCAAACCCTCAGTTCATTCTCTGTATTTAAGAGTCTCTAATGGTTTGTCTCCCTCTCTGTTTTTATCTTATTTTTCCTTCCTCTCCCCTATGCTCATCTGTTTTGTTTCTTAAATTCCACATATGAATGAAATCCTACGATACTGATCTTTCTCTGACTTATTTCACTTAGAGCACAAGACTCTCTAGTTCCATCCACAATGTTGCAAATGGCAAGATTTCATTCTTTTTGATCACCATGTAATATTCCAATTAATAAATTTTAAAACTGGGGCGCCTGGGTGGCTCAGTCAATTAAACATCCAACTTCTGCTCGGGTCATGATCTCTCAGTTTGTGAGTTTGAGCCCCACACTGGGCTGGCTGCTGTCAGCACAGAGCCTGCTTCAGATCCTCCGTCCCCCTCTCTCTCCACCCCTCCTCTGCTCGTGCTCCCCCCCTCTCAAAAATAAATAAACATTAAAAATATATATTTGGGGTGCCTGGGTAGCTCAGAGGGTTAAGCGTCCGGCTTCAGCTCAGGTCATGATCTCCTGGCTCGTGAGTCTGAGCCCTGAGTCAGGCTCAGTGCTGACAGCTCAGAGCCTGGAGCCTGCGTCGGATTCTCTGCCTCCCTCTCTCTCTGCCCCTCACCCACCCATGCTCTGTCTCTCTCTCTCTCTCAAAAATAAACAAACATTAAAATAAATAAGTAAATAAATCTTTAAAACTGCAAATTCTACTTCCCTTTTCTGTCCTGATCCCTAACCTAGTCACACACACACACACACACACACACACACACACGCACGCACAGACGGTGGCCATGGAAATGGGCCCACTTCTCTAGGGTCTCAAGCCCGGTGGCAGCTTGCCCCATTCCCCTGGCGTCTGCTCTGTCGCTGGCCGCCTGCCCGGCAGCTCGATACCCCTGTTCCCCAGCCGGCCATGGGCTTACGTGTCCGCCTCCTCCTCTCTTCACGAGCCCCCCAGTCTGCAGTGTTGGGGACGACACACAGGCCTCCGAACACCTCGTCTGGTCAGTGTCTCCTTGGCAAGTGCCCCTCCCAGAGCAGGGCTCCGGGCCACTTCTGCCCGTGGGAGCGTCTGGGGCAAGTCCGGACTCCGTCCAGAACAACAGCCTCACACCGTTTATCAGCAGCGCCCACTCCTGGGCACCTGCCACCCGCTGGCAACCGCAGGCGCTTCTGTCTGTTCTCTCCTTGCGGCGCCCCGCCGAGCCCCGAAGCAGCCCACGTGATTTGTAAAGGGGGAAAGCGGGGCTCACGCAGGCTACAGCTGCCCCGCTAACGAACGGGGAGAGACGGATCTGGATCCGGTTGACTCAGGAGGCCTCAGACCGCGGCGATGCGCCACCTCTCCTGGGTTGGCGCAAACGAACTGAAAAGTCACCGAGTCCGGCTGCCCCAACCGTGTGGCGCCCAGCCTGAGGACTGTCACGTGGACTTCCCGCTGGGCTTCAAGAGTTGGGCGGGGAAGCGACTGAGCTTTCAGAGGCCAGGCCCTGCTCCCTCGGGGAGCGAGGGGCAGACTGGGACCACCGGGCAGACAGGGGCGGGGCGGGTACAGAAGCTGCATTCCCTTGGCCTCTCTCCCCGGAGAGGACCAGAGCCCAGGATGCCACCTCCATCGGAGACGAAGGACCAGCGAGAATAGGGAAGGCTGCCTGGAGCCCAGCTAAGTCCTGGGGGCGGAGGGAAGGGTGACGATGGTCTGGGAACCCCTCTGTGAGCCGCTGGCTCCCAGAGGCCTGGCCCCTCCTCCTGCCTGGGCTCCAGATCCTCCGGCCCCAACCAAGGGCTTCCTCCCAAATGCAGCCGCATTTGGAGACCACACAGTACCGGGTTCAGGTCCTGCTGCTTCCTAGCTGGGCAACACCTAGGTGCGTTATTAAGCCTTTCCGTGACTCCGTTTCCCCATCTACAGAGCAGCGATCGCGATAGTACTTATAAGAATAAATTCGTAGGGGCGCCTGGGCGGCTCAGTTGGTTAAGCATCCAACTCCAGATCTCCACTCAGATCAAGATCTCATGATCTATGGGATCGAGCCCCGCATGACAGAAGCCTGCTTGGGATTCTCTCTCTGCCCCTCCCCTGCTCACTCACTCTTCTTCTTAAAATACATCTTAAAACTTAAAAAAAAAAGAAAAAGTTTGTGTTTTCAAAGTGTCCACACTTTGTAGCACAGAGCAAGTGCTTTGAAAGTGTTTGTGGCCATTCCCGTGAGACTAAGAAATAGCAGGATTGACAAGGTGGCTATTCTGAGCCGGCTGATAAGGAACACGGACGCTCGCCGGCTGGATCCACAGGAAAAGAAACTGGTCTGCAAGGCCTCCCTTGGCTTATGGCACCCATTCTCAAGGTGAGGGGCTGATGGGGTTCAGACGGGGGCTCTGACCAGCCTCCAGCCCATGTTCTGCGATTCCGACTCCCCGTCAACCTCCCACTCCACCGAGCAGAATCAGGGGCGAACTGTGCTCTCCGGTCCCTCTTCAGCACATGCCGGCCGATGGCCAGAGCATGTGTGCGGATCGAAGAGAAGCAGGTGACATATGGGTGTGTAAGGATAAGGCTGTTTCCATGACAACGACGCAGAACCTCCTAGAGACCCAATGAGGAGCCACTAGAACAAACTTCCCATCTCATTAGAATGGCCAAGGCAGAGAAAAGTGTGATGACTGATAGTTTACGGGAACCGTCCCCTAACAGTGGGTCCTCTGCAGGATGGACAGGCCGGCTCAGAATGAAGCCCTTGACCTTGCATTCGTGCATCCATGAACCAATGTACGTGTATATGTCTTAAATTTAAATGTCTGGATTTCAAGGATAGTCTTGTTTAAAGTTATTTACTTATTTATTTTGAGAGAGACAGAAAGTGAGTGTGAGTGGTGCAAGGGGCAGAGAGAGAGGGGGACAGAAGTTCCAAAGCGAGCTCTGTGCTGACAGCAGAGACCCAGCCGCGGGGCATGAACTCACAAACCGTGAGAGCATGACCTGAGCCAAAGCCTGATGCTTAACCAACTGAGCCACGCAGGCACCCTTGAAGGGTAGCTTTTTTTTAAATGTTTTATTTATTTTTGAGAGAGAGCAAGAGACAGCATGAGCAGGAGAGGGGCAGAGAGAGAGGGAGACACAGAATCCGAAGCAGGCTCCAAGCTCTGAGCTGTCAGCACAAAGCCCGACGTGGGGCTCGAACCCACGAAGGTGAGATCATGACCTAAGCTAAAGTCGGACATGCAACTGACTGAGCCCCCCAGGCGCCCCGAAGGGTGGCATTCTAGTACTCTCTATACAAGCCAGAGTTTCAGCTACTCAACCAACAAATCACATAGGAGAAAAGGACTCCTATTAAACTGTGCATTTCTTGTCCCGACTGCGGCCAATCCTCCTTTGCGACGTTTTGCCCTAATTCGCGCCTTCAGACACGATCCTGGGAGCCTCGGGAGCCGCGGGAGAAGCACCAGCGTCTTCCCAGAACATCCATCTGACTCGATGTTTAGGGGGAAATATTCCTCTCGGTAAAATAAACACGGGCTTATCATGGAATAGAATATAAAATTAACATTTGTGTTAAAAATAAAACGCAGCTCTAGCAAAGCTTCAAAGCAAGGGCATGGCTAGAGTGGGCTGCAGCGGCCAGGGCTGCACATCCCATCCCCTCTAGCTGGAGAAGCACGGTCCCTGAGGGCCAAGGGCATTGCCAGCCGCTAGACCACCTCCCAACCGTTTCCCACAAACCTGCGGCATGTGCGCTCCTGGGATGGCGGCCCCCAGGACAGCTCGCCCACGCGGTAGCCCTCGTCTCGCTGCAGCCACTCACAGATGACAGGGCGGACCAGAGTCCCCTGCCAGAGCCACGGTCACTGGCTGGCAGACCTCACTGGCAGGCGGCCCTCATCCACCAGTGCAGGTCCGGTGGGCTAGTCCAGGGGCTGCTCTGGCACCTCCCCTCCTGGCAGGAAGGAAGAAACGGTCTGGAAAGATCTCACCCCCTTAATGCTCAGTTCCTGTCCCCCCAAAGCTCCTTTAGGCCCTAAAGGGTTAGAACAAGCTAGAAAAAACAAACCTCTGGGCTCTGACACATCTCATAGGGGCAGGCTGATCTCAAAGGACAAAGCCATCCCAACCTGTACCTATGAAATGGTGGTACTGGGGCACCGGGGTGGCTCAGTCAGTTGGGTCCAACTCTTGACTTCAGGTCATGACTGCAGGTCATGATCTCGCAGTTTGTGGGATCGAGCCCTGCGTCGGGCTCTGTGCAGATGGTGCGGAGCCTGCTTGGGATTCTCCCTCTTTCTCCCCCTCTCTCTCCACCCCTCCCCCACTTGTGCGTGCATTGAGTGTGTCTGCACGTTCGTGCACTTTCTCTCACTCTCAAAATAAAGAAACTTTAAAGTAAATAAATATATAAAATGATGGTATTTAGTGCCACACGCTCTATGCATTCCTATGGGTCAGTCCCGGTCCTAAGATAATCGGGGGATAGACTTTACCACACGAGCAAACCTTAACATTCCGTGACAGACACGCCCGTCATTTAAAATCCATTCACACCCATAATATCGGCTGCAAAGAATCCTTCATCCGATGGCAAAAATGGCAATTTGTGAAGGGCTCATTCCTTGTTGCAGGTATTTCCTTATTTCTAATTTTCACGACAATCCAGTAAAGAGGTACCTGTCCTCAGTTTTCAGGAGAAAACCTGGAGGCTGGTGGAGGGAAAGCAACTTGCAAAGTCATCCCCACGTCGAGACTGAAAGCCAGGACCTGGACCATCATCTACAGTTGACCTTTTATTAATGTTTATTTATTTATTTATTTTTGAGAGAGAGAGAGACAGCATGAGCAGGGGAGGGTCAGAGAGAGAGGGAGACACAGAATCTGAAGACAGGCTCCAGGCTCTGAGCTGTCAGCACAGAGCCCGACGTGGGGCTCGAACCCACGAATGTGAGATCATGACCTGAGCCGAAGTGGGATGCTTAACGGACTGAGCCACCCAGGCGCCCCTACAGTTGACTTTTGACACTAACATTAAGTTCCCTTCTACTCATGTGTGAAACACTGTGTCTTGCACTGTGTTTCCCCCTGGAAATACGAAGCCACACATGTCTTAAGAAACGACTGCAGGGGCGCCCAGGTGGCGCAGTCGGTTGGGCATCCGACTCTTGATTTTGGCTCAGGTCATGATCTCACAGTTCATGAGTTCGAGCCCTATGGCACAGAATCTGTTTGGGATTCTCTCTCTCCCTCTCTCTGCCCCTCCCCCCCCAATAAATAAATAAGCGTAAAAAAAAAAAAACTACCACATATTTGAAGAGCTGCTGCACTTAATTAAAAAAAGAAAAGACCACAATTCATCACTGGTTTCTAAATCACAGCAGCTGGGCTGTGTTATTCAAATATTCGCCGCATCACACAACGAATGGGGAAAGGAACCAAGATTCAGGACCCAGTGATCCGGCTCTTGGACCCAGGAGGCACCAGAAATGGGAGATGTGGTCTCACTTGTCCTTTCATTGGCTCTGAACACAGAGACAGGTGGCGGGGAAAGTTGAGAGTTTTGGGTGTTTTTCCGCCTAAAAGAAACTTCTCAAGAAGTTATTTGAGACCCAGATCTCGGTTTCATGAACTTCCTCCTCAGACCCCGGTCAGCAGCAGAGGGACACGCATGCATGAGCTCGGGGTGCCTCTGACATCCGCCCTTGTCTGGGGCTACCTGGGGTCCGCCTGAGAGAAGGGTGGCTCCAGGCGTCCTCTGGGGGAGGGGGTGGCTATGAAAGCAGGCTCCGTGGGCAGCCACCCATGCTGGTGCCAAACCCAAGGGCCCTGCCCTTGAAACACCTAACTCAGTTTCCCAAACTGTTTGAAGAAGCATCTGGATGTCAACAGGGGACCGGCCACCAAGATGAACTCTGGGCTCAACCATTAGCGAGTCCCTGTGTACCACTGACAGGACCAATGGGGATCAGGGTCCTGAAGACACAGTCCCACGGCGGCCTCCTGATTCTGGGCAGCTGGCTGCAGCCCAGGGAGGAAGTGTCCACCGGCCACAAGGTCATCTGCTTGTGCGAGGGAGGCTCACACCCCAATCCAACCAGACGGCCGAGGACACCGTCCACTTCATCAAGAGGACAGTGGTCGGCTCAGATTCCTTCTAGGACCATCTACTTTTGTAGCAGAAAACTGATCCCTGTGCTTAACCGAAATCCCTTCAGTTTTATCATCTCTCCTGGTTGAAACAAGAGGAATCTTGGGGGGAAATGAAGACTTGTTAAATTAGAATAACGCTAAAAGCGGTAACAGCTCCTATTTATTGGGTATCAGCTATATGCTGTGTAATGTTCATGATCTAATTCACCTCATTGCATCCTTGAGACATCCCTACAAATAGGTCGCCCCAGCTTCATTTCACAGAAGAGGAAATGGAGGATCAGAGAAGGTAAGTAATCTACTCAAGGTCACACAGCCAGAGAAGAGGGGAAGCTAAGGTTTTGTATCTGAATCCATCCAGTTCCAGAGTTTAAGGGTTTAACCGCGGCATTACGCTGCAGCCAACTCCACGTCACACACACCTAGGGCCCAAAAGGAAGCGATTTAACATCACCAGCAATAAAAGAAACACATTACCTATGAGTAAAACATCTCTTCCCAGTACGCTTCAGTACTAGTGAACGAGGTATGAAACTATCACGTATCACAGGATAAACTGATCCAGTCTTTCTTGGAAAACTATTTCGCAGGAAAAACCATGAAAATGTTCAACGGCTTTAACAAAATAATTCTTGAAAGTGGGAAAAGTCATATACCTGAAAATGTTAATGGCGGTATTTTGGGAGTCTCGTGTGCATGTGAATGGAGGTGTGTGTGTGTGTGTGTGTGTGTGTGTAAACAACATAAATGTCCCTCAACGGAGGATTCTTGAGAAAATGATGGTGTCCCTTGGGACGCTCCCCAGGCCACTGAAAAGGACGGCTTGTTACGAAGCCAAGTGGAAACATGCCAATGAGCCCACATGCAGTGACAAAAGCAAACCACAAAAGCACATGCCTCGCTCCTCAAAAACTTAAGCACAGGATTACCAGCCATATGATCCAGCAAATTCCACAGCTGGGCATGTTCCCAGAAGAATTCAAAGCAAGGATCTGAGCGGATATCCGTACACCTCTGTTCACAGGCGTCAAAAGACAGAGGCAACCCCGGTGTCCCTGGGCAGACGAAGGGATAACAGTATGTGGCCGAGACACACAGACATTGGAGCGTCATCCGCCTTAAGGAGGAAGGGGTTCCAACCTGTGCGGCGACGCGGATGAACCTTGAGGATGTTATGCAAAGTGACGTGCACCAGTCACAAAGGACAAATATCGTAGGATTCCCCTCGTACAAGGTGCGGAAGGCAGTCACATGCATAGAGACAGAAAGCAGACCGGTGGCTGCCAGATGGGGGAGGGGCAGAGGGAAGAACGGGATGTTATTGCTTAACGGGGACAGAGTTTCAATTTTGCAAAGATCAGAAAGCTCTGGAGTCGTCGGTCCCACTCGCACAACACCACGAGCGTGCTCGACGCCGCGGGGCGGTCTATGGGCAAAATGGTCGGTGTTCTTGGGTATGTTTTACAATCGAAACATAAAAATTAATAGAAAGGGGAGCCTCGGTGGCTCGGCTAGTTGAGTATTCAACTCTCTGTTTGTTGTTTTACAATAACTGAGCATTTGAGTCTTAATTTCAGCTCAGGTCATGATCTCGCGGTTCGCGGGTTTGAGCCCCGCGTCGGGTTCTGTGCTGATGGTGCAGAGCCTGCTTAGGATTCTCTCTCTCTCTCTCTCTCTCTCTCTCTCTCTCTCTCTCTCTCTCTCTGCCCCTCCCCTTGTGCACGTGCCTCCTCCTCCAAAGTCAATAAAAATAAATACACTTAAAAATATATTTTTAAAAACACGTGCTAACTAGGTACAACTATGTTAAAAATGCACCCCCCAAGACGGTAAAGGTACTCACATCGTCACGTTGGGTTGGTCAGATAAGGAACCTTGTGCGTCCACCCGCTGTGCACCAGCCCCTTCACAGGCGCTGTGTGTTTGTTGTGTGCCTGGCCCGTCACACGTGACGGCACATGACCTCTTACAGACTGACGGTCATGCCAGCGTTACCACTGGGGATTCTGAGGCTCAGAAGGGTTAAGCGATTTACTGAAGGTCACTTAGCAGATAAAAAGAAGTTGCGATTAAAACCCAGTCTGGCCGGCTCCAAAGACAGGATTTTTTTCTTCCATGCGGCAATCCCTCCACTCGGTCTGTACCCCTCCCCCCACACCATACTTAAGTGACTTTTCAAAGTTTCAATAGCAGGGCTATGATCTTGCCTCCCTGTTGATAAGAACATACTTCTCCCAGATTTCACAACCAAAGCAGAGTCACAACGCACACGGGCCCCAGGGAAGGAGGAAGGAGACCCGGAAGTCCTGGAGCACTCCCTGATCGTGCCCCGTCCTCCTGGTCCTTAACCTCCCACAAGCTCCAGTGACTGGAACTGGGTGGGGGCTCCCAATCCCTTTCAGCAGCAGCAACCCCCCACCCCACAGCCGGGGGCCCCCTCAGGAGGACTGGCAGACCCAGAAGCAAAACGGAGCCCTGCCCCCACCTCTCTTGGGGGCTGCTTAGCAGAGGAAACTCCAAAATGTCTGGGGCTGTGTGGCCCCAGATTGGGGGGGGAGGGCTGGCTGGGAGGGGCCCTGAGCAGAGAAGGAGCTTGGTTTTGAAGAGAAAGAGGGAAGGTCAGGAGGGAGGACTTAGAACTGGCCTGCGGCTAGCTCCTTCAAGCCTGGGAGTTGTCTTTTCGGCTCCTGGGCCCTGGGGAGGGGGCTGCCCTTGGAGCCAGTTCACAAAGCTGGGGAAGGGGAAGCTAGAGACAGGGCGAGGGAGGGGAGAGGCTGGGAAGCAGCCTCAGGGGACCCAGAAGCAGGGATGTCTGGTTCAGAGCAAAGATAACCAAGTTCAGCACCTTCCCAGAAGATCTGTCCATCTGCGGTGGGCTGAAGGGTGGCCCCAAAAAGATATGTCCTTTTGTCTTAATGCTCGGAACCTGTGGATTATTGGGGAAAATCATGATGCAGAGAAAGGGTCTTTGCAGATATAATTAACTTAAGGATGGGCCCGAAATCCAATGACAAGCGTCCTTTAAGAGAGAGCAGAAAGACACAGACCCAGAGAAGGCCGCGAAGAGGGGGCACAGAATGGAGTGACGTTGGCCACCAGCCAAGGACAGCCCAGGGCCACCAGGAGCTGGGAGAGGCAAGGAAGGATTCTTCCCTCAGCCCCTGGAGGGAGTAAGGACTTGGTGACACCTTGACTTGAATTTCTAGGCTCCAGAACTGTGAGAAAATAGATTTCTGCTGCTTAAAAAAAATTTTTTTATGTTTATTTTCTAGAGACAGAGTGCAAATGGGGGAGGGGCAGAGAGAGAGAGGGAGACACAGAATCTGAAGCAGGCTCCAGGCTCTGAGCCCCGACACGGGGCTCAAACCCACAAACTGCAAGATCATGACCTGAGCCGAAGTCAGATGCTAAACCGACTGAACCACCCAGGTGCCCCGATTTCTGCTGCTTTAAGTCACAAAATGTGCGGTAATTTGTTACAGCGGCCGCAGGAAACAAATCCAGCACAATTCCAGGACAGAAATCCAACCCAGGCAGCTTTGCTCCCTTTCTGCTGCTGTTCCTCCTCTCCACCGCCCCCCAACACGCCCCACTCTTCTGGCATTTTCCCCAAGTGGAAAGCATTTCCCCCAAAGTGAGTGAAACAGAAGCTAACTGAAACACCACTTTAGAAACGCCACACCCATTACTACCTTCACTCTCCCTCTCTGCCCAGAAAGTAGGAGGCCTTGGGGAGCACCCATTTCTAGGAGGAGCCGGCCCCTGACCTGAGGGAGCTGGGTTATCACTCCTGGGGGGGAAGAGGAGGGGGTTCTCATATGCACACAGGCCACAGCGGCTAGAGCTTTCACTGCCCTGACCTCAGGCCCCAGGGACTGTGCAGGCCCCAGGGACGGGAGAGCGGGCCATACTTTGGTACAACCCACAGAAAGTCACGGTGTTTGTCTGCAAGGAAAGAGCGGGGCGGGAGGTTCCCGGGTTTTTAATTTTTTTTTCCATCTTGAAACTGGCAGCATTTCTGATATGATTGCGGGGGATTTCCACCAACCAAATGAAAGAAATTTTAGCTTTTAGCATTAGCTGCAAGGAGAGAGGAGTTTTGCAACCCTTGTCATTTATGAAAAACTGGCAGTGGCACAAAGAGAATGTCTGCCTCCCTCCCAAGCGATTCAGGCTCCTGTCATCCTTCCAGCTGGTGGTCCATCACCACATGTCTCCACCATCAGACAGGGTGGTGGTCAATTACCAGGTGCCTCCGCCATCAGACAGGGTGGTGGTCCATCACCACATGTCTCCGCCATCAGACAGGGTGGTGGTCAATTACCACATGCCTCTGCCATCAGACAGGGTGGTGGTCAATTACCACGTGCCTCTGCCATCAGACAGGGTGGTGGTCAATTACCACGTGCCTCTGCCATCAGACAGGGTGGTGGTCAATTACCGCACCCCGCCACCAGGAGACCGGAGGGCACTCCTCGGTCCTCCTGGAGCACTTCCCTCTGGACCTGCCCAGACAACAGCTTTGCTGGGAAATATGTTTGTCCCCTGGGGAGTGGCTGAAGAGCTTCACTGAGGTCCCACGGTAAGGAGACATTTGGCGAGGCCCCACACCCCATCACCAGACCCGCAGAAGCAGCTGGCTTCTGGGAGGGCGGGAACTGCTCTCTAAACAAAAATGGTTTTGAAAAATAAGCCAGTCAAAGGGGAATTGCTTCACCAGTTACACATTCACTTCTCCCTTTAACTGTGCAGTTGAAGAAAAAACAAGGTGAAGCAGGAACTGACCCCACAGTCACATCGCCGTGAACCCCCCGGGACACGGCAGCGCCGGGAGTCCCGGCTAAGCAGGCCTGAGGTTGGTCTCTAAGTATATGTGGACTGTCTGTGTCTTGTGGGCCCCCTACCCGCCCACCCAGGGGCTGGTGCCCTCCCTGCCTCCCTGCCCTGTTGCTAGCACAGCCCCCCTGAGAGGCATCTCAAGAAATACTTAATAGACACAGTAAAGAAAAAGTCCTGCTGGAAGGGAACCATGTGCATGGTCAGGGGCGCCTCTGGGGCACTTGCCCTAATTCCAGAAGCATCTATATTTGCAGACTGGCCAGCACTGTTTCTAAACGTGGGAGAGGAGGGGAGGGGAGAAGGGCTCAGAAAGAGGCAAGCGTGGAGGTCTTAGAACAGGCAGCTGCCACTCATTTTCAAGAACACCGTTCCCCTCCCCCTCCCACCCCAGCACCTCCAGAGTGTCCTCCATTACTTGTAGGATTTTGCCAAATAACCAAAAGACCCAACCTCTGCATGCGCTAGGCAGTGCTCTCCGGAGGCAGGATGGATGGAATCCTGAAATCAAGAAATCAAACCACAGCAGGGCGTGGAAATGCTAAAGGGCTGGCAATCTCTGCTCTAGAGAGCAGAGGAGAAAGTTCTGTTCCAGTTTCCTCCTGTTTGGTGGCAGCCTCCTTAATCAGCAGATTCTTTATCCCCACTTAAGTCAGTCAAACCTGGTGGCTAATAGCAGGAGACGCTTTCACAGGGGATTATGAAGGTACCTTAAGAGGCTACATCTTTGAAAGGGCACCCCAAGGCTCCCCATCCCTACATCAAGAGAACTATTCGGGAACATCTTCCTTAATCTGAGAGCCGACAGATGATTAAACACGTCCGCGGTGGAAGATCCTGGGGTTTTGGATCAGCTACCTGTGAATTGGGGGGGAGGGAGGAGGTCCGCAAGTTTTTTTCTGGGCCTCAGTTTCCTAAGAGTGGAGACGACATCACTCAGGTTCGATGACTGTTTAACTGAAAGCATATGTAAAACCGATCGATTCTTTGGGAGGGTTGGAAAGAGTCCCCAGGGCCCCATTCACTTGACAGCAACGCGTCCTCGCTCCTGGAAGGGAGCGGTGGGATGAACCCTCGCTGGGGCAGGAACTTTCTCCTCAAAGCCCCCCCCCCCCAAGAAGACCCCCGCCCCCGGAAGGCAGGCCCGACCCACATGCGGGCGCGTAGGGCATTTCCGAGGGTGGCGCGCGTCGGGGCTTCGTGCAGGGGTCCAGGTGAAGAAGGCCCCCTTGATAGCCTGTGGGGGTTCGAGATCCCCAAGCCTCTCCTGCCAGGGGACCTGAGCGGACTGAAAGCTGCTCAGTCATCTGAGAGCTCCCGAGCGCTCCATCCGCAAACTGGGCAGATCCCAAGGGTACCCCGGGCCGACCCGGGCGCCCCCACCCCAGCCCGGGAGATGGCATCCGCGCCCTCGTCCCCCCCGGGACAGCACTGTTTGGGGGGCTCACATCACTCCTCTCCTTCCTCTCCGGACCCCAACTCCCCACCGGGGCGGAGCACCACAGGCTACTTGCCCTCACCCCCTCACCCCCGCATCCCGGGCGCCAGTTCTCCTCTCCTAGATTTCAAGGGAAGTGCAGAGAAGGAAGCCTAAATAAAAACAGGAAACCCGATTTTAAAAAAAGAAGAAGCCTCATTCTGGCTGAATTACGGGTAAGAGTATTAAAAAGAAGGGGGGGAAAAAGAGTCCGGAAATGCAAAGCTGGAGGCGGTTTTGCCGCCGTAACCCGGGCTCAGCCGCAGATCCGGGGGCTGGTCTCCGCCGGCGACTGCAGTAAACACGAGGCCAGCGGCGCCCTAGGCCCGGGGCCCCCAGGCCTGCAGGGCTGGGCCGGAGGGGGGGGCGCCCGCCGGGCTCGACTCCGGCCGCTCCCCCGTCGGGTCCCCGCTGCCCGCGCCTGGGAGGGCGCGCAGGGCCAGGGCGCAGGGCAGGGTGCGCGCCCCTCTCCCCGCGCCCGAGCCGGGGCAGCGGGCAGCGCCGCTGGCGGGCGCACGGCCGGGACGCCCCCTCGGCCCGCTCGCCAGCGCTCGGGGCAGGGCGCACCCGGC
Organism: Mungos mungo; assembly: GCA_004023785.1. Lineage (NCBI taxonomy): Eukaryota > Metazoa > Chordata > Mammalia > Carnivora > Herpestidae > Mungos > Mungos mungo. The sequence continues at coordinate 198,582 of PISW01002996.1, read as the reverse complement.
TGAGCGCCGCCCGGCTCCCCGCCCGCCGCGCCCGGGAACTCCCCGTCGGGCCCCGCTGGGCGCGCGGGAGCGGCGCAGGGAGGCCGTGCGCTCCCAGGTCCCCGCGGCCAGCCCCGGGTGGCAGCTCCTCGCCGGGCTCGCCAGAGGCCGGAGGCGCACCGGGCCAGGCGCGCCGGGAGACGCCGCGAGCCCGTCCCCGAGGCCCCCCGGAGCCCCTGCGGCCCCTGGTCCCAGCGCTGTCCCCCCACCTCCCCAGACGCAGCCAGAGGCGAGCGCTTACCGGTCCCGGCGCGGCGGGCAGGAGCGGGGCGGCTGGGCCCGGCGGCCGCTAGGAGCCGGGGCGCTGGGCGCGAGTGAGCCTCGAGGGAGGGAGGCGGGGCGCGGTGGGGGCGCCCCGCCTGCTGACAGCCCGCACACTCCACTTCCCACTTTGTTTCCTTTTTACTTGCAACAGGAAAAACAACAGGTCCTCCTGCCGCCTGTCAGCCCCCCACCCCCGCGCCCTCTACAACCCCCAAATCCCCACCCCGTCTGTGGCTGGAGGGACAGCATCCCAGGTGTGTCTGGAAGCTGCATCTTGCGTTTCTTCAAAACAAGTTTTCTTTTTGTTGTTTGGAAAACAACCAAATAAAGGTCCTAAAGCCCACGCCTTCACACTCACACACCGAAATTTCCACGGTGGCCAGAGAAAGGCTGGAGGGCGCGAGAGGGAAGCGGTAGCTGCAGTTCTAGGCACCCCGGGGGTCACCCCCACCCCCGCCCCCACCCAACACCCCCCAGCGCCGAGAGCGCAGTGGCTGGGCCCCGGGGAGGGTACATGAGGCCTGGGAGACAGACTGGAGCATGGAGGGAAAGCTGTGGTCTCCTCGCTTGGCTGGTGCGTGTCCAGACCATGGAGGTGGTGGGAGTAGCCAGATTACAAAAATGGCTCAGAAATCGTTCCAGGGTGTGATGGGGGAAGAGCCAGTCCATTGCTTACACAAACAATGACTTTAAAGGTCCCTCCCAAGTCCCGTCTGAGATCTAAGGCACCTGTTTGGTCCCCCTTGGAGAGATGCAGAAACTGAGGCCCAGAGGAGCTCTTTCTACCCAAGCAGTGCGCTGGCCTCCCGGCACCAGCGTGGGTCCCGCCCTGGCTGCAGCAGAGCAGCAGCAGAGCCCTGGGAAAAGGGCAGGTAGGTTACTGAAGGCTTCCAGCGTTCTGAGATCGAGGCCGCAGGCTCGGTGGCGGGCCAGGAGGGACCATAGCCTCCCTTTAGGGAAGAATGCCGTGTCTGTCCTCAGGAATGGACCCTAACGTCCTTCTCAGCCAAACATCCGAGGCTCACAGCCTCACTCCCGTACCCCAGGCCCGGCTCCCTGGCCCCTGGCAGAGGTCTCCAGCCCACTGGAGGGAGGTACTGCCAAGAGCCAGAAGAGAAATGGACATGTCGGAGAGAAAAGCGGGCGGCAGCTTTAGCAGCCTGGGCTGTGAGGTTTCCAAACACCCGTCTGGCTTCTAGTGGTCGGCAGTTTAAAGAGCTTTGCTCCCTGGTTTTCGGAGGCGGTGCGAGAAGCCAGCGGATGGGGCACGCCTCCATTCAAAAGGACTCGTCCCTGAAGGTGACAGCCGTTCACATCATACTCAGTGACCGGCGAGTCCCGTCGGGGAACCAAGCTGTGCCGAGGGCTCCACACCTCGTTGTCTCTGATCCCTCCGAGGGGACTCTTGGCCCCATTTTACGCATAAGAAAACCGAGGCTCAGAAAGCCTTGGTCACCTGGGCGCCACACAGTCAGGGAGTGTCTGGCTGCAGCTCTGACGAGGCCATGCTGCCTGTGCCTCAGTCCCCAAAGCTTCATTTTCCTGGGGCGCCCGGGGGGCTCAGGCCATGATCTCACAGTTTGTGGGTTCAAGCCCCCCACGTGAGGCTCTGTGCTGACAGTTCAGAGCCCGGAGCCTGCTTCAGATTCTGTGTCTCCTTCTCTCTCTGCCCCTCCCCTGATTGTGCTCGCTCACTCTCTCTCAAAAATTTTCTTTTAATTTTAAAAAATAAAAAATAATGTTAAAAAAGAAGCTTCGCTTTCCTGAAAGCCCAGCACATTTCCCCGTAGAGACCGCACCGCAGGACCTCTGTCCCTCCAGTGCCTGCCGTGCCCGGAGATTCAGGCCGACTGTCACCCCAAGCGCAGTCATCACTAGATAGACTTGCCTCCTGCCTTCCTCTCTATGGTTTCTGATCTCTCTTTTCTCATTTTATTTTTAACTATTGTCCTGTGCGTTTGGAGGAAGCTACTTGAAGTTCCCTTTGAACCGTAAACAGAAGAGAGCAGCCCCGGTGGAGGGGTGGAGGGGTCGGGGGAAAGCCGCCTCTTAGCCTCAAGGAAGTCCAGGCCTCACTCCCCCCATGACCTCCTGACGGGGACGTCCTTCGGCCTCATTTTATGGAAGGGAAAAGAGGTCTCAGTGATTCAAGGGGGTGCTGGCCCTCGGGGAACAGGCTCGGGCAGGAAGGAGGTGCCCGCAGGCCAGAGGAAGGAACACGCGGAGCCCTCGGGGCCTGTTTCTTTCTGCCTCTTTTCCCTGCAGAACTTCCCCCCTCCAAAGCCATCCAGCCTCCGCAGCATCTCGCGGATGCAGCATCGGCGCTCTCGACCTCGAGCGGCTTCACCACTGACACCCACACATGCCCACAAGCAGGGTTATCTCGGGGCAGCCAGAGCCCAGCCGAGAATGCCGGGTGCAGGGGTGCAGGGATGGGGAGCCCACTTCCTCAGCGCCTCCACCGAGGGCTCCCGGCACCTGCCTCCGCTTTGCCGCAGGTCCCTTCCGTCAAAGCAGGGCAGACACTATCCAGGTCAAATCCTTGCCCCTTTGCCTTGGAGAAAGTGGGTGGTGACCCTTCTCGGTCAAGAGCTCCTACCCTGGAGTTCTGGTGAAGCTTCTCAGAGTACCCGTCCTGGAGCCAAACTCTGCTGTGTGACCTCAGGCAAGTGAGCTACTTCTCTGTGCCTCCACTTCCTCATCTGGAGCACAGGGATGCTGACCCTGGCTTCCAGCTGGTAGACCTGGGCTGAGAATTGCCCCGGGTGGTAAGCCTGCACTGCTTCCCGGTCCTGATGCAGAATGAACTCCCCTCCCCGAAATGTCCCCGAGTTATCCGAGAGCACAGTCTCTGTGCTCTGCTCTCATTTTCTCATAGCAGCCACAGGGGGTGACCTATTAACACATTCGTGTGCTGGAAACCCGTTCGGTGGGTCAAGTTTACAGAAGCGGAACACAATAGAAATGATCAGACTGCATTCCACTTCGCGAGGGTGGATACCATGGTCTGTGGCTTTTGCCACTTTTTTTTCCAGGTCTGTGTGAGGATACATGAAGTCAAGGTGTAAAATACACTTCTCACTGCAGGCCCTTCGGACAAGGCCACGGTGGCGGTGATGCAAAGGCACCACGGACGGCGAGAGAACTCGCTCAAGGTCAGAACTGATTCCTGGAAAGTCTGACTTCGGAGGACCTGGGCTTGGAGAGCAGAGGGGTGGCCCGGTGACGGCGCCTGGGGGAAAGGAAGCCAGAGGTCCTTGTGGCCCCCATCCCCAGGCTGTGCCTTCTGGACGATGACTCAGAGCTGGGCTGAATGGTCCAGAAAGACCCAGATTAGCTGGCCCAGAGGGAGCCCGGGTGAAACAGGTGTGGGGCCAGGGCTGAACTGATGGACTTTGAGGGTCTGGGCCCAACTCAATGGGGGGGGGCGCCAAACAGAAATCGAGTTGCCCTTTTTTGCAAAATGCAAACACCCTAAACTCAGGATGCCTGGGTTCAAATCCCAGCTCAGCCACTTACCAGTGGTGGGAAGCCAGGAAGATCACCGCAGCCCTCCTGACCTGGGGCTCTTCCTGGTCCAGGGCGTGGAGGGACTGGAGGGAGGGGGTGGTGGGGCGCAGCAGGGCTTGGGGTCCTGAGGCTGGATCTGACCTCTTGCCTCCGTACCCCGGGGGTGACCCAGCCTTTGTAACACTGACTCCGTTGGCTGCAGCCTGCTGGTCTCAGACTGAGACGCAGCACTGTACGTGTGAGCACCCGCCCTCCCGGGCTTCTGCTCGGCGGGAAGAGAAAAGAAACTATGAAGAATGAAAATAAGATACAGTGTCTTGAAGTAGTAAAGTGCTGCAGGAGGAAATGGAAGGCACGGGAGGAGGGGAGAGACCATGGGGTCTACAAAAATACCTGCCCAGTCCTCAGATCCTTCAAGATCATCGAAGACCAGGGAAATCAGAGCAATGACCAGAGTCCAGAGGAACCTAAGGAGACATGACAATGTCATGTGGGGCCCTGGCTGGGCCCCTGGAACAGAAGGAGGACAGGGGGTAAAAACTGAGGCAGCCCGGATTGAGTTGACAGTAAGGTAGCAATGGTGGTTCACGCGTCGTGACGAATGTACTGAAGTCACCTAAGATAGTAGCGAGAGAGGAAGCTAGGCGTGGGGTGTGCGAGACCTCTATCCTCTGAGCAACTCCCCCGTGCATCTGAAACTCTTCTAAAATTTAACACTTTTTAAAGAAAAAAATAATAGAATGGAGAGGTGTGGGAGGAGGAGAAGGCTAATCCGTCCCTTGGGGCCGGAAGCAGGGCATTCTGTTAGAAGCATGGAATACAATGGTTTGGGTGGAGGGCAGAGTCACCGAAGGGAGGGGGGTGCGGAAGGTGAGAAGGCGTGGCTTGGAGCCCGTTGGGGCAGGGAGAGTATTTTTGTTTTGTTTTTTAATTTTTTTTTTACATTTATTTATTTTTGAGAGACCGAGAGAGACAGAGCGTGAACAGGGGAGGGGCAGAGAGAGAAAGAGACAGAATCGGAAGCAGGCTCCAGGCTCTGAGCTGTCAGCACAGAGCCCCACGAGGGGCTCGAACCCACGAACCTGGGTGAGAGCATGACCTGAGCCAGCCAGGCGTCCCACCGAGAGTGTTTTTAACCTTCTCTGGGGACCCTGAGACCCAGCCCTGCCCCAACGCCCTCCAGTCTGTCCCCTCCTCCGTGAAATGGGGTTTGTTACCCCAGCTTCAGAGAGATTGTAAGCCCAACGAGAGATGTTTCAGTGACAGATTTGCAAACAGGGTGCAGGACGGAGCTGGTCCCACCGCGCCCCGCACACTCTCCCACCTGCTCTCTCTAGATAAGTAGCCCTCCAGATAGTTCTCTGTCCTTTAAAACCATCGTTTCACCCCCATGTGAAACCCCAAAAAACCTCAAGGAGAAGGCATACGTCTGGTGACGGGAAAATGAGAGCCAAAGAGCATAAATGCTGATGAGAGAGGAGTTAGAAGGAGGAGAACCACCTTCTGCCGGGAGGGGCTGGATGGCGGCCTCCGATCAGGTAGGTCCGAACCCTACTCCCTGGAGCCTTCTTTGGAAATAGGCTCTTTGCAGATGTAATTAAGGATCTTGGGCTGAGGTCACCCTGATGACCTGAGTGGGTCCTAAGTCCCGTGACAAGCATCCTTGTGAGAGGAAGAGGGAGAGTGGAGACAGAGAAGGTCATGTGCACTTGGAGGCAGAGGTCAGGGGGGACGCAGCCACCAACCGCGGAACATCGGAAGCTGCCAGAAGTCGGCAGAGGCCGGGAAGAATTCTCCCCTAGAGCCTCTGGAGGGAACGGCCCTTGATTTTGAACTTCTGAACTCTCCCTGCTGTGAAAGAATAAACTCACAAATCATGAGTTCCAGCCCTGCATCAGGCTCTGCGCTGACAGCTCGGAGCCCACGTTGGGGCCTCTGTACCCCCCTCTCGCCCCTCCCCTGATCATGGGCTCTCTCTTTTTGTTTAATGTTTATTTTAGGGGAGCCTGGGTGGCTCCACTGGTTAAGCATCCAACTTGGGCCCAGGTCATGATCTCATGAGATCGAGGCCCACGTCAGGCTCTGAGATGCTGAGAGCTCAGAGCATGGAGCCTGCTTTGGATTCTGCATCTCCCTCTCTCTTTGCTCCTCCCCTGCTCATATTCTGTCTCCCTGTGTCTTTCAAAAATAAATAAGTGTTAAAATTTTTTTAAAGGGGCGCCTGGGTGGCTCAGTCGATTAAGCCTCTGACTTTGGCCAGGTCATGATCTCACGTTCGTGGGTTCGAGCCCTGGGTCAGGCTCTGTGCTGACAGCTCAGAGCCTGGAGCCTGCTTCTGATTCTGTGCCTCCCCCTCTCTCTGCTCCTCCCCGCTCATGCTCTGAATCTCTCTGTCTCAAAAATAAATAAAACATTAAAAAAAATTTTTTTTAAGTTTATTTTATTTTTGAGAGAAAGACAGAGTGTGAGCAGGGAAGGGGTAGAAAGAAAGGGAGACACAGAATCCAAAGCAGGCGTCAGAGTCTGAGCTGTCAGCACAGAGCCCAATGTGGGGCTTGAACCCACAAGCTGTGAGATCATGACCTGAGCTGCAGTGGGACGCTTAGCTGACTGAGCCACCCAGGCACCCCTGCCTTTGGGTTCTTCTGAAAGTCCCTTACACTGTTATGCTCTCCCTTATTTTGCTTAACATCTGTATCCGTTTCCCAGGATTGCGGTATCAACTTAGCACAGTCTGGAAGGCTTTGAACAACGGGAAGTTACTCTCTTATCGTTCTAGCGGCCAGAAGTCTGAAATCGAGTTGTTGGCCGCGCTGGCTCCTTCCAGGGCTCTGAGGAGAATCTGTTCCAGGCCTCTCTCTTATCTTCTGGCGCTGCCTTCTTGGCGTTCAGTGGTTCCTAGATGCATCTCTCCACTCTCTCCCTCTGTCTTCGCTGGCATTCTCCCCGTGTGTCTGTGTTTGTGTTCAAACTTCCCTCTTCTTATCAAGGTAACCTGATCCAGGCTGACCCCATCTTAACTAGTTTCATCTGCAAAGACTCTGTTTCCAATTAAGGTCACATTCTGAGGTTCCATGCCTCTTGGGGGGGGGAAATAATATTCAACCCAGCACAAACTCTCTTGAGTTGGTTTCTGGTTTTTTTGTTTTTTTTAAGTAATCTCTATACCCAACCTGGGACTCAAACTCACAACCCTGAGATCAAGAGTTGCGTGTTCTACCGACTGAGCCAGTCAGGCTCCCTGATTTCTGTTTCCTTGAAACAACAGCAAGAACAACAATCAGAATTAATACAGAAATCGATATCAGAAATGGAGTGTTGAAAGGAATAGCTTTTCTCCCCCCACTTTTTTAAACGCTTCTTTAATTTTGAGAGAGAGAGAGACAGAGCATGAGTGGGGGAGGTGCAGGGAGAGAGGGAGACACAGAATCTGAAGCAGCTCCAGGCTCCCAGCTGTCAGCACAGAGCCCGACGCGGGGCTTGAAGCCAACGAACCGTGAGATCATGCCCTGAGCCGAAGTCGGATGCTTGGCTGACTGAGCCCCCCCAGGTGCCCCAAGAAACAGCTTTTTTGAAGAAGGTATTGAAATTAGGTGACTTGAGGCAGAGAGAAGGGTGATGAGGATTCGTGCTGCCTGGATGGAAGTTCGGCAGTTCGTGCTGACCGTCACAGATCAGTTCATCGATTTTCAGTGACCTCACGGCACTCAGAACACGTGCCAGCCAAGGGTAATGCTTTGGGAGCCTTGTCCGGCAGCCTTCAGAAGGTGCCACAATGAGCTTCCGTTCAGTTCTGCTCAAGATCGGGGAAAAACGGGGCCAATATTTCACTATGCCAGGAGAAGTCCTTTTCTCTCTAGCCAGTGACAACCGAGCATCAGGTACATTCTCTGCCACACCCTGTGTCTGACACTAAGGTTAGCACACAGGGCACAAAAGTCTGTGAGCTTGGCAAGTGGCATGGGGATATTTGGGAAGAGCCACAGGCGTGAATAACCTTTAACCTCCGGTCTTTTAGCCTCTCACTGTCAAGTACAACGAAGGTAGGTAGAGGTAGCATTTCACGAGAAATCAGGGGCGCCCGGGGGGCTCAGTCGGTTGAGCGTCCCGCTTCAGCTCAGGTCACAATCTCACAGTTCACAGGTTTGAGCCCCACGTCGGGCTCTGTGCTGACGGCTCAGAGCCTGGAGCCTGCTTCTGATTCTGTGTCTCCTTCTCTCTCTCTGCCCTTTCCCTGCTCATGCTCTGTCTCTCAAAAATAAATAAACGTTCAAAAATATTTTTTTAAAGATAAATTAGATAAAAAGCCTGCTTTCCACCCAAGATGATTTCCGCTTTTTACCTTTAGGCTGAAAGAAGAAACCAGCCGCCATGCTTGCTGTTGGGAAACCCCAGCCCGGGGGACGGCCCAGTCCGTGACTGAATATTCTACCAGACAGGATTTCATGGCAGTGGTTATTGGTCAATGACATGACCCAAAATAAAATTGACAGCCAATTCGGAAAACCCTAAAACCTGGCAAACGGGGGCTTGTGATGACTTACCCTCTGGGTGATTCCTAAACCCAGTCCCAGCACCAATGTGAAACCGGCTCCCGGGCAGCCGTGTCCCCTCCTAGAGAAAGGTTTCCCAAGAATCTCCCCAGGGCAGGTCTGAAAGACCCTAGAGACGGGATCCCTTCCCAGTGGGCAGAACCGGGGGCGGCCATAGTTGCCAACGAAGAAGCCAAGGAAGGTAACCGGTAAAGCAAACCCCATGCATATCCTGTTCCTGAGGTTTCGTTTGCTCTTCCTGGTTAGAAGACCATGGTGTGTGCTCTGTATCTTGCTTCCCTTTTCTGCTCTACGGATCAAGCGTGGAAGGAGAGGTTGAACTGATGGCTTAGCCTGTCGACTGAGGGGGATCCAAGGAGCCACCTCAGATGAGATTCGGTAGAAATAGGCAGGACTGGGGGGCAGCTGGAGAGAGCAGCTCTGAGAATGGAGTCTTGGACGCGATAGTTTGACCTGAGTTGGGTTGCGTCCCATTCGGCAGGAGGACGAGATATTCGCGGTAGGCTTTGTGGTGTAACGATTAAGCAAGAGCAACAGGGATGGAGCTATCTGGGGAAAGCGGAAGGAATTAAGCACGTGGGGGGGATAGAGAGAGGACACTGCAGGCTGTCCATCTGGCCCCCTCTCCTGGTAACCCTTCCTCACATCATCATGATAGAAATGCAGCATATAAACTTGACACTGGCCATAACCGATTCCTGCTTCCCGGGGCTTGGGACCCCGACGTGGTTCTCTTTGGGGGGTCCAGGCCACATCGGCGCGGCAGGTGTGATGCCGGTGGGCAAACGGGGACAGGCAGGCAGTGTTGAGAGAGGGCCCGAGAGCCCCGTGTTCCCGCGCCCCAGAGCTGGGCTGCATGTCTGGGGTCCATGAGCACCCTGTGCCTTTGCGACAAAGTCACCTTTCCTGCTTGAACTTTCTGCCACTGATTTCTGGTCCTTGGAGCCACTCACTTGATGGGACAGTGACCTACACTGGGGTATGGGCTCAGCTGTGTCTGGAGAACAAACTCAAGAGGCCTAAAAATCAAGAGAGCCAAGTGGACCAGCCCCCTGGGCTTATCTCCCACCACCTCTGCCTCCCCACCCTTCATGCTGCACCCACAGCTTCGGCCTGTGGCTCCAGACCACCCCAGGCTCCCTGACTCTGGGCCTTTGCTCATGCTGTTCCCTTTGGAGCGCCCATCCCAACTCTTCCTTTTGCCCCCTCCACCTCTTTATTTGCCTGGCCGGTCGGCACAGATATCACCCACCTGGACCCCTTGTCTCGAAGGGTCTTTGTTCCAGGCTGTCCCCTCCCCCACTGTCTGCTCAGGTCCGACGGCCTGGGTGCCTGGCTGTTCCTCCCAGTATGCATGGGGCCGGTGTGCCAGCGGGAGCTGGGTGTCGGGCACCCAGAGTGTTACAAGCGAGTCTGTAGAAATGTGGGATGAATGAATGAATGTGTGAATGACCCGGTCATGGCTGGACAGGCTTTGCCCAGCAGAAGGGTCAGGGGTCTGTAGCCAAGGCGGAGGGACGACAGAGGTCCTCCTGGTCCTGCCCACGTGGGAACAGCTCCTTCATTTCCCTCCAGCAGGCGCCCAGCACCCAGGGACCTGGGAGCCGGCTGCTCGGAGGCCTGACAGCCTTGGGGAGTCCAGACTCACCTCCCAGAGTGGCCCCTCCACCCCTCACATCACTGGAGATGTGGGTTCAGCCTGGATCGGCCCATCCCTAGGTCCGGCCTCCACATCTAGGAAAAACCAGTGCTTCCAGCCTGAGGATGGGAAGGAGGGCCCCTCTGCTCTTCCCATCAGGCAGCCTTCCCCCCCCCCCACAACTGCTGGCTCCCCCACCGGCCTCCCAACCTCCGCTGCTGCATCTGCTCTGAGCTGGAGACCACAGCGCCCAGAGCCTGGCAGCTGGACGGCATAGCCCACGAAGCACACTGCTGGCGCCAGCTTCCCGGCGGCCCCCGGGGACCCTCCGACCCTCAGGTTTCCTTCCCAGGCGGCCTCTGCCTTCACCTTCACCTCTCCACCCCCCAGCTTGCTCTGATGAAAGGGCAATGGTGCAAAATTCGTTGGGGAGAAAAACAGGAAGTGGAGCCTGAGAGCAAGGCTGCAGAAGCGCTCCCCGGGGCGAGTGTGGCAGCCCCTCCGCCGCAGCCTTACAGGAAAGTGGCGAGGGGGCAGCCCCGGCCGGGCTGCGGGGGCGTGCGGCAGGGGTGCTGGCGGGAGAGTCCAGTAAAGACCCTCCCGCTGTATTTTTAGGGGCTTTGTTTTTAGACCAAACCCTACATCGTGTCTTGTATGTTACATCTCACCTGTCCGCGGCAGCCCCTCAAGGTCAGTACAACCACCCCAGTTTACAGACGGGCAAATAGACTCAGAGAAGTTAAGAGACTCAGCCAAGGCCACACAGCCTTTCCCACGGCCGGGTCATGGCTCCTTGATTCTTTCTCAGACTTTGATTTCTATTTGTGGTGTGTTTTTGTTCTGGGCCTGTGAGCGGACAGGGGGGTGGGGGAAGGGCAGAGGGGGAGCACTGTTTCTAGCTCCTTCATCTGAGCACGTCTAAACGGGTGGTAAGGAAAGGCTGCTGACGGCTCATCCCTTGAGATTCTGTTTCCTGCAGTGTGTGAGCTGGAAGGTCCAAGTGCCCTGGTTCCTTTATTAGAGATGGGGGAGGGTGCCGGGGGGGGGAGTCAGCCAACTGATAGTCACGGGGGGGGGCCCCCGACCCCCAATGCACAATCAAATACTTATAACCTCAGCTGGCTGACAGCCCAAAGGACTCAGAGCTCCAGGTGAGTTCAGAGCCCGCTTTCTCTTTCATGCCTGGCACTCAGGGTAGCTCCGTCCTCTGGCTTCCTGCATCGGGAGAATGAGGGTGCAAGGAGAAGAGGTACCCAGGCTGGAGTGAGGTGGTGGAGTGGGGAGGGACCGCCCCCAAGGCCATCCCCCCGGGGCCCTCACTTGGACCCTAGCTCTCCCGGCTCCGGGACATGATGTCCAGGTCACCTTGGGTATCCCCATCATTCCACAGAGCTCCCCAGGCCCCGCCGAACCTGGCCACCCCCCACTGAAGGGACCGCTGCCCGCCCCCCACCCCGACCCAGTCTCTGAGATCGAAACCACAATGTCGTGCTGTGGCCTTCGCTCACCTACCACGACAGGGGTTCCTTTCCCAGAAGCCTCTGGGGGCTGTCAGACCACAGCAGAAGTCAGGTATGGACGGGCCGGAGGCACAGTCTGCCTCACGGGTAACTCTGCTGCTCTCTGAGCCGTGGGTGGGCTCTGCTCCCCATAGGTCAGGCTGCTGGGTTGCAGACTGGAAACAAGAGAGGCCCTCCAGCCTTCAGCAACAAAGGAGTCCCCGCCTCTTTCTGCCCTCTTTGGGTAGCAGCCCCCCTCAGCAGTGAGCAGCACTCTGGGGGCCACGGGGCGCCTCCTTTCCTTTGCAGAGGAGACCCAGCTCCGAGTTAAAAGCCACTACATACAGAAGGGAACTGTAAAAATGAGGTGTTATAGGGGCACCTGGCGGGAGCCTGTGACTCTTGATCTCAGGGTTGTGAGTTCAAGCCCCACATTGGGTGTGGAGCCTCCTTAAAATAAATACAAATAAATAAATAAAGTGAGGTATTATATGTAAAGTGGTTAAAACAATGCCTGACCCTTAGTAAGAGTTCAATATGGGGCCCCTAGGGGGCTCAGTCCATTAAGCATCCGATTCTTGGTTTCACTCAGGTCATGGGTCTCACAGTTGGTGGGTTCGAGCTCCATATTGGGCCCCGAGCTGGCAGTGTGGCGCTTGCTCCGGATTCGCTCCACACCTGCCCCCCAGTACCCCTCCCCTTCTCACTCGCCCTCTCAAAATAAATAAACTTAAAAAAGAAAGAGCTCAATATATGTGTTTCACCATTATCATGTAATGTAATCTCCACAACACCCCTGTGAGGTCAGGATTACTCTGTTATTTTGCAGACAAGGAAACTGAGGCAGAAGTGAAGCCCCATGCCTAATTTAGGCAGTATTAAGTGGCTGAGCAGGGATGGAAAGTTCTGTCTGTTGGCGGCTTGTGCTGCCAGTCGCCTCTGGTCGGGAGGCCAGCTTTGGATGGACACACACACACACACACACACACACACACACACCTGGGCTGCCCCCCTCCCTCAAAGGAGCGCAGGGTGGGCGGCGAGGCTGCACTTGACCAAGAGGCAGAGGTGGAGTCCGGGGCGGGGCCTCCCGGCAGGCCCGCCCACCCCCTCCCGCGGGGCGCCAACCTCGGGGCCTCCCAGATGGGCTCCAGGGATGCAAGCGCGCCACCTGGTGGCAGCAGGAGGTCAACGCCACCGCTGTCCCACCGCGCTTAGCTGCGCCCAGCACGCGTTCCCTGCGGCAGGTTTGGGTAAGGTGCGCTTGGACTTGGCCCAGCTCAGGAGCCGCTGGGTCCACGGAATTCCTTCACCTTCCTGCCCAGCTTCCTCCGGGGGTGGGAGCGGGCGCCTGCACCCTGGTGTTGGTGTGCAGGGGCTGCTAGCGGTTTCAGCGCAGGTATTGAAGCAGCAAGCTCATTTTGCTGAGAATATATTGTATGTTTCCCCAAACTTTCCTATCCTTTCCAGAGTCCTTCACGCAATCGGCAGATTTTCCAGAGCCGCTTTCTGGCTGAGCCTGGTGCTGGGCAGCTCGGCCCCAGCCTCCTACTTTCTAACCTTCCCAGCCCCTCGCAGCTCCTGTGCCGGGAGCCCGAACCCCCCAGCGCTTTCCCTCCCAGCCCCGTGGCATCTCCTCCTGGACACTGACAGTCGCCCACACCTGAATCTGACCCCAGCCCAACTTCCTGCCCAGCCTAGCCGGGTCCTTCACTTCCTTCCTGCCTCAGTGAAAGTGGTCCCCTCTTGGAACCCTGGCCAAAGCAGAAACCCGCGTCACGGTTCACTTCTTCCCCTCCGCTGCCCTTTGCAGGTGTCACCAAGCCTCGCGGTCTGTGCCACCGCCAAGGGACGAGGCCCTAAGTTTCACTCATCCATTCAACACACGTTGTCAAATGTCACCAGACGCGGTCCTGCGCCCTGAGGATACTGCGGTGACCAACGTCTCTGCCTGCGTTCAGGTGGGTGGGGGCGGGGCCGATTCAGAAATAAACAAGAAACCAACAAATGCATCCGTAATACCTCCCGTGGCAGTTGGTGCTCTGGGGAACCAAGCAGGGGAGGTGGGCTCCTCACCCCCACATCAGGCAGCTGCTGCCCTCACCGCACCCACTGCATTCCTCACTCTCCGGGGTACCGACCCCATGCCAGGATTCCCCCTCTTTCTCATTCCTCCCTCAGGCTCTGATACCTCCCACCAGGACACCCTCCGTGTGGATTTCCCCCCTCACCAGGCTGTGGGTCCGACACCCCACCGGGCCACCCAGGACAGCTGCCTCCCCTCTCCCCACCCCCACCCATGCTCCCCCCTTGTGCGCTTTGGACTGAATTGTAGAGGGGAAGGGAAGGAACAGAAGAGGAGCAGGCGGAGAGGGCGGCCCCTCAATGGGATATTTTAAAAAACAATGTAAACCTTCCAAAAAGCAGAAAGAGTAGCTCTGTGAACCCCATACGCCCTGAAGAAAGGTGTCTCCCGCTGGGTGACAATGAGGGAGGGAAGGGAAAGCGGCGCCTGCAGGGGGCGCTGTCGCCGGTGGGGTCCCGGAGCAGCAGGGAGCGGGCGCCCAGCGGAGGCGCCGGCCCCAGAGGGGCGTCCGGACAGTCCAGCGACAGGCAGGGGGCAGGGGGGCGGGGGCAGCTGTCCACAGGCTGGGGGCTCCATCGCGGAGCGGGTGGACTTCTCTCCTGGGTCTTGCGGTTTTGTCCTGTGAAGTAGGAAGCAAGCTCATTGGCTGACCGAGGAGAGGGGAGGAGAGGTTGAGAACAGGGGCGGGAAGTGCGGGTGGGTGTGGAAAGGGCCCCCCAGGCCCCCCAGGAGTGAGGCTTCGGGGCTGCAGGAGGCCCCCGGAGGGTTTGTGGTCATGCAGCTAAAGTTGGAGCCAACGGCGTGGCTGCTCTTCCCCGCGCTTTGGGCTTTGGTCCCAGTGCGTGTGCCCCCGCGCTGTCCCCTCCGTCTCCTCTGGCTGCCCCTGCCCACCTGCCCTCACCGAGGGAACGCCAGCCCAGTTACCTGTCCCCTGCAACAGGGGTCTGGGCTGAGTGGTGAGAGGCGGGGAGCCAGAGGCCTCCCAGCTGGGCGCTGAGAAGCACAGAGGCAGGTGGGGGCCTCTGACTGGGGCACAACCGAGCCCCCTGCCCAGGATCTTCTGCGGCTGAAGCGGGGCCGAGCTGGTTTCTCCCACGTTGCCCCTTAGAGTGTTTCCGGCGAGACTTCTGACCCCGGCCTCTTCTTTCTAATCGTTAGTGGGTCCTCCAGGGCGCCTCTGCCCCCGGTCCCCAGCCGTGCTCCCCTAGTAAGGAGCAGGGGCTTGTTACTCTGGTGACTCACACAGCACCTTTACACCGCGGACTCATTCCATTCCGGCCGCTCGGAGAGGTAGGACACAACCCCCAGTCTGTTTGTTTGTCTTTCCGGGAAGAAAGAGTCTTAGCAGAGTCATTAATTTATCCAAGGTGAGTGGGAGTGCGGGAGGCAGAATTCGACCCAGTTCTGCCCGGTCCAAGTCCATGTTCGTCCCACTGGGGGGCCTGGATTCTCCCTAAACATGTCCTCTCACGTTCTAGATATGCATCTGTAAGTCACCCAAGTTTGAAGGCTTACAGATGGGTCATTGAACAGAAAGGTACAAGAGTCTTCCTGTCCCCACTCTTCCCCAGGGGAGCGGCCGCTGCCAGTCGGGGACGAGTTCCTTCCCGTCAGGACCCACTACGTAACTGTGGGCCCGGTGCAGGATGAAACTATGGGGCCCCAGGTCCAAAAATTATTAAGAATCGGGCGCCCGAGAGAAGGACAGATACCATATGTTTTCGCTCCTAAGTGTAGCAGGAGAAATGTAACAGAGGACCATGGGGGAGGGAGAGGGGGACAAATAGTGGGGAGAGGGAGGGAGGCAAACCACGACAGACTCTTGAATACTGAGAACAAACTGAGGGCTGATGGGGGAGGGGGAGAGGGGAAAGGGGGTGACAGGCATGGAGGAGGGTCCTTGTCGGGATGAGCCCTGGGTGTTACATGGAAACCAACTTGACAATAAACCATAAAAGAATAAAAAAAGGATTGGGCACCTGGGTTATTCTGTTGGTTAAATGTCAGATTCTTGATTTCAGCTCAGGTCATGATCTCACGGTTCATAGGTTTGAGCCCCGAGTCAGCACAGAGACTCCTTGGGATTCTCTTTCTTTCCCTCTCTCCCTGTGCCTCCCCTGCTCAAAATAAATAAACTTTAAAAAAATTATTAAGAATTTCAAGGTGGTACAGGCAGAGCATTAGGCACATGGGGCCTTTGTGACCCTGGGGGCTGCATCGCTGTGTGGATCTCACGCCCCTGAAGCTAGCTCCGCCCTCTGGTTTGCGTCTTTTTTTTTTTTTTATAGTTTATTTTGAGACAGAGACAGAGCATGAGTTGGGGGTGGGGGGGGGTGGGTAGAGAGAAGGAGAGACACAGAATCCAAAGCAGGCTCCAGGCTCCGAGCTGTCAGCACAGAGCCTGATGCGGGGTTCGAACCCACAAACCGCGAGATCATGACCCGAGCCAAAGTCAGACGATCAACTGACTGAGCCACGCAGGCGTCCCTAGTTTGCATCTTGAATACACTCATAAATATGTGCAGGCCTTTAAATATATATGAAAAGCCAACCTCCTGACGTGCTCTTCTGCTAATGGCATTTGCTTTTTTATTTCTGAAGAACACGAAGTAACACTATGTACCGGGCACTTTGCAGGCCTGTGTCGTTTTCGGCGCTGTGGGGTAGGCCTTACGGGATGTAGGAGAAACTGCCATGATCCCCATTACACAGTTGAGGGAACTGAGGCACAGAAAGGAGCAGCTTGTCCGAGGCTGTGGTAGAGGTGGCAGACGGAGGACTGGGAGTCAGGAACTTTGGAGTTTGGCACCTCGACGCTCCCTTGTTCCTGACACGGAGTCGGTAGAGGATGGATGAGCCCATTTTCAGGCGTGCCGCTTCCTATCGATGGACGCACAGGTTGCTTCCAATTTCTTAATATCATGACCAACCCGCGGGGGCCGCCCAGGGGGCTGTCTGTACCCATTTCTGGAGAAAGGGATGTTTCCACGCCCTGGGCCCGGAGCTCGCAGTGTGAGCGGAGCGCGGCCAGTGGGAATGTGAAGTCTCGGGGAGATGAGGGGCTGTGCCCAGGGAAACGTGCCGCCTGGAACAGCCACACGAGGACGCGAGTGTGGGGGGTCCATTCGAGCCCCACGTTGGGTGTAGAGATTATGCAAATAAATAAGCTTAAAACAAAAAAAGAGTGTGGGGGAACCTGGGGGACTCAGTCAGTTGAGTGTCCGACTTCGGCTCAGGTCATGATCTCGTGGTTCGTGAGTTCGAGCCCCGAGTCGGGCTCTGTGCTGACACTCGGAGCCGGGAGCTTGCTTCAGACTCCCTCTCTTGCTGCCGCTCCCCTCCTCACACTCTGTCTCTCTCTTAAAAATAAGTTAAAATTAAAAAAGAGGAGCACGGAGGGTCCAGTTGTAAGAACAAAGGTCTGAACCACACTGACTCTAATCATTAGACAATAGAAGGGCACACATTGCCCAAGGCAGGAGGGATCACCTTGTAATACCCTTAACATTCCTAAGGGCAGGCCTAGAAATAGAAGCTATAGGTAATCACTTATTGCTTAAGGCTAGTTACACCCTACGTGAGGGTCCTGGGTCCTGGGTCTACTCTGTGATTGGTTAACACTCTAAATGGTGTAATTGGATAAACCTGCTGTCAATAAATTGTATAATAATGATTGGATCACTGTACCTGTGTCACAATTTCCTGTAACTCCTCCTTCCCAAACTCATAAAAGCCCTACCCCACCTTCGTTCGGGGCTCTCAGCACGGATGCACCACGCCGGTAAAGTCTGTGAGCCCGAGCTTAGGCCCCGGCGAGCCTAAGCCCGTAATAAAGCCCTTTGCTTTTGCACGCGTGACTCGGTTTCCCTGGCGGTCTCTGGTTTCGGGGGACGATAAAGAAATCTTGGGTATTACACAGTGTGAGTCGTGTCTTAGAAGGTGTTGAGAGAGGCTTCAGGGCCCCCAGGGGGAGGCCTGTTGGGGGCTGGAGGCAGCTATGCGGGGCGTGACAAAGTGACAGAAGCTCTGGATTTCCCCTCCTCGGCTGGTGACAAGGAAACCCAGACGAACCGCAGGGAGCGAATCCAGACAGACCCCAGGAGGGTCTCTGCGTTAGCCCCCTGCAGCTGCGGTAAGGAGTAGCCACAAAGTCAGTGGCTTACAACAACACGCATTCCTCACGTTACAGGTCTGCAGGTTAGACGGGCCACGCGGGTCCCCCCGGGGCCAAAAGCAGAGTCAGAGCTGCGTTCCTTCTGGAGGCCCCAGCGGAGAGCTGCTCCCTGGTCTGCATCTTGCGGTGCCCACATTCCGTGGCCTGTGGCCCTTCCTGCCTCAAAGCCAGCGGTGAAGCACCCCACAGGCCCTCCGACTCCAACAGCCTCCAGGAATTAGGGTGCAGACGTTCATTATTCTGGTGGCCACCATGTCCCTTTCATTAGGTTGGGGCACCCCCCCCAGCTGGGATAATGAAAGTTTTTAAAAACCACTTAAAAATAAACCTTTTGGGGGGCGCCTGGGTGGCACAGTTAGTTGAGCCTCTGACGCTTGATTTCAGCTCAGGTCGTGGTCCCAGGGTGGTGGGATCCAGCCCCATGGCTGAGCACAGAGTCTGCTTCGGATTCTCTCCTCCTATCTCTGCCCCCTCCCACTCGCTCTCTCTCTTTAAAATAAAAAATAATACGAAAATAAACCTTTTGCAGTCATAGCTTATGTGCTGTAAGCTGTGTCTGTTTAGAGTGTCCCATTGGCTGAGTTTTGACAAATGTATTCAACCTTGAAACATTGTCTCGATCAAGATAAAGAACATTCCCGTCATTCCTGAAAAGATTCCGTGGGCCTCCTTGTACCAGTCCCATTAACTATGATCTGTTTTTCTTTTATTTTAAGTTTTTAAATATTTGGCTTTTTTAAAAGTTTATTTATTTATTGAGAGAGAGAATCTGATAGTGCAAAGGCCGATGCCAGGCTTGAACTCATGAACCCCAAGATCATGGCTCAAGCAGAAATCAAGAGTCAGACACCCAATCAACTGAGCCACCTGGACCCCCAAGGTTTTGTTTTTGTTTTGTTTTTTAATTACAAAACCTAATGTTTATGGAGGACAAAGGAAACCAGTTGGCACTGAGGCCCGATTTCAACTCATCAAACTTGAGCTGAGGATGGGAACCAGTGAAGGGGTGGCCCTGAAGTCACCCTCCCAGGGAGGAACCAGCTCTTGGGGAGAGAGGCGCAGTCAGGCCTCGGGGCCGGTCGGGTCCCTGGCCCAGGAGCACTCGAAGAAGGAGGGTGAGAGAGGACCGAGGCCCCGGTGTGGGCTGCAGAGCTGGTGGCTGTGCAGGGGTGAGGCAGGGAGAGTGTGTGGTCCACTCTCAGGGGTTGACTGGGGCAGGGAGCTGAGCTCAGGCTCTGGTACGGGCTTGTCTTTTTGTTGTTTTCAAATGTGTTACTTATTTTGAGAGCGCACCAGCCGGGGAGAGGCAGAGAGAGGGGGACCGAGGACCCGCAGCGGGCGCTGGGCTGAGAGCAGAGAGCTCAACACCGGGATCGAACTCCCGAACTGTGAGATCATGACATTCAACGACTGAGCCACCCACACGCCCCTGCTTTTCCTTTTAAAAATAACCGTTTTATTTTGGAATCGTCGTAGATGTAGGAGGCAGCACAGCGGTTTTGTCCACGCACGCTGGGCTCCCTGACCGCCAGCGTCTCACGCCGGTACTGGGCTCCTCGGCTGCAATGCGTGAACCCACACCGCTATCAGCCAAACTCCATGATAAGGTTTTGTTTTCACAAAGGATGAGATTTAGGAGCTCCTACCGGTTGCATGGATTCTGGTGATCTTGTGGGGAGACATACAAGTTTAACAAAGTGTGTTTAGAGGCACCTTAAGCACTTGGCTGGCTCAGTGGGTGGAAAGTCCGACTTGACTTTGGCTGAGGTCATGATTCGGGAGCCGTGGGATCGAACCCTGCGTCGCGCTCTGTGCTGAGCGCTTGCAATTCTTGCTCTTTTCTCTTTCTCTCTCTCCCCCTCTCTCTGCTCCTCTCTTGCTCTCTCTCTAAAATAAGTATAAATAAATAAACAAATAAATACAACTTAAGCCTGCTGTTTACTCAGCATAAAGGCAGAACAGGGGACCCGCTAATTTGGTCTTGTTCTAGACTGCTCGATGGCGCCGGGGTCACCCGGGGACGTTTCTATCAGCCCTTCTGTACAGTCATCAGCGAATGCAGTTGGTAATTTGGCAGGTTTGAGCGAAGGGGCCAAATAAAAATGAAATATTAATTCAGCTTCCCGTCTTTACTATTTATAAAGTCAAAATAGAGAAGTCTGCTCCTCAAGCCCGACCACAGTGACTTTGGAAGCTGCAAGTTCGTGACAAATGGTCAGCGTCTCGGCAAAAAGAAAACTAAATCTTCAGACGAAATCCCAGCTCAGCAAACTTCTCGGCGGCTGTGGGGAGGGCTAGGGTCATAAAACGCCCTGGCCGTAAAACACAGCGACAGCGGTGCTGTAAGATCGGCCTCAGAGAGGCATGCGCTTAACTCCCTTTTCCTTCCTGGGTCAGGTCTACCGAAAGCGGAGAAGGGGAAACCCCGTCTCTCCTCGCTGGGAAGGAGGTCCTGGGGTCTACAAGTTGGGGGCTTGCAACGTGGACTCGTGCTAATGTGTAGTGTTTGGGTGCATTAATCTGGATATTCCCACTAGTATTCCATTTTGAAAAATTTTTAATGTTTTTAAACTATTTTGAGAGAGAGACAGCGTGAGCAGGGGAGGGTCAGAGAGGGAGACACAAATCGAAGACAGGCTCCAGGCTCTGAGCTGTCAGCACAGAGCCCAACGTGGGGCTCGAACTCACAAACTGTGAGATTATGACCTGAGCTGAAGTTGGATGCTTAACCAACTGAGCCACCCAGGCGCCCCATTTCTTTTCTTTTCTTTTCTTTTAATGTTTTATCTCGTTTTGAGAAAGCATGAGGGGAGAGGGGCAGGGAGAGGCGAACAGAGGATCAGAAGCCGGCTCTGTGCCGACAGCAGCTCGCCTAATGTGAGGCTCGAACTCACAAACTGTGAGATCGTGACCTGAGCTGAAGTTGGATGCTCAACCACTGAGCCACTAGGTGCCCCTAATTTTTTTTTAATGTTTATTTATTTTGAGAGAGAGGGCATACAAGTGAATGGAGGGGCAGAGAGAAGAGAGAGAGAGAACCCCAAGCAAGCTCCACACCACTGGGGCTGAGCCCCACATGAGGCTCGATCCTATGAACCTGTGAGATCATGACCTGAACTGAAATCAAGAGTCCAATGCTTAACCAAATGACTGAGCCACCCAGGTGCACCTCTACTAGTATTAAAAGTAAGAGTTAAATTCATTTACAGAAATTATTTCTAGACAAGGCACTGAGTGGTCCCAGAAGCCCATCTGTGACCCATTGTCCACACTGCCTGATTCTGGCTAAGATGCTGTAGGCAGTGAGGAAATTGCTAGTATTTTATTAGTTTATTAATTTCCATACAAGATTCAAGCTAAGTAAGGGAATATTTGATTCAGTTAAGTAGAGGAAAACACCAAACAGAAAATGCCTCTCTGCACATAGGTCTTGGGCTCAGATCTTTTTCGGTTCTCCAAAAATCAAACAAATTTTAGTTACAAAAATCACCACCTGGGGCACTTGGGTGGCTCACTCAGTTAAGCATCCAACTCTTGGTTTCGGCTCAGGTCATGATCTCACGGTTCATGGGTTCGAGCCCGGCGTTGGGCTCTGCGCCGACAGCAGGGAGCCCCTCTCTCTCTGCTGCTCCCCAGCTCGCGCTGTCTCAGTCTCTCTCAAGAGAAATAAATAAAATTTAACAAAAAAGATCACCACCTGAAAACTCTTTCCGTCTTCAGAATCCACAGAACAAGGAGACTTCAGTGAATCCTCACCCGCACCCTTAGCCCCGCCTGACTGGGGCACATAAAGCCCTGCGAATCGCACCCAGAATTGCTTTCTGGGAACCCCAACAGCTTACAACAGAGGTGTCACCTCTTCTGGCCCAGGGGGACTCTGACGTCCTATGTGCTTTTTCTGGGCGGCAACAACTCAGCTTTCCGGTTCCCTCCCACCCCCAGGGCCTGGGCCAGCCCAGTGGGAGGCCTGGTCCCCAGCAGCTCCTAAGCTCTGTGAACACTGGGTGCTTGAGTGGCTCTAGGGGGTCAGGACAGGTACCCCAGGGGGCAGATGAGGCTTCAGCCCTGGTCTGTGCGGCCCAAAGCAAGCACTCCGCCCACAGTCTGCAGGCTCCCTCGGAGGCTCCCTGGGGGTGACCTTGGGGCCCCAGAGGGAGGCCATCTCTCTGCCCCTGCACTCCTGTGTGGCTTCCCTGCTGGCCAGCAAAACGCCACTGCCCTGTGAGGTCCTTCCTCGCAGCCCCAGATCCAGCCCGTCTCCCTTCTTTGTTAGGGTCACAACAGCTTGGTGGCCAGACCAGTCAGGACATTCCCAAATGCCTGTTGTCTCATCCTCCTCCTGAGACTCCCCCCTCCCTGACTGATGGTCCTCGGCCAGTACAGGTGCCTCACCTCTGCACGGACCCAGGACGTCAAAGCTGCCTAAGTCAGACCTGTTCCCCAGTGACTTCCAGTAGGAGATAGGAGGTGGGCTTACGGCCTGCTGCACGGCCACCGGCCTCATGGCCTGGGGACCCTCTAGCACCCAGGTGCGGCTCAGAGAGGAGGGTCAAAGCTTGTGTCACGCAGCCCTTTGCAACCTAAAATGCTACAGATCCTCAGGACCCCTCCCTCAGACCTGCCCTCTGCCACCTTCGGTCCCCGCCCCCACCTCAAACCGCCCTCCCCACCCAGCCGGGGTCATGGGCTTTCAGGGTGGGGAGGGGCTTTGGCTGCCTCCTGACCTCTGCTGTCCTACGTGATGCTTTCCTTTGACAGCAGTTCATTTGGTGACTGTGCCTTTAATCCTGCCTCCCCCTGGCTCCCCACCCCCCAGCACTGCAAGCCTTAGGGGGACAGGAACATCCCCCCCTCCCCCACGGAGATGGAATTTGCCTGACCTCAAGCCTCCCTGGGGGCCTGGTCTGGCTCAGCCCCCAGCTCACCCCACTCCTTGCCTGCTCCTGTTCTGTCCTGGTTTGTGAGGGTCCCACCAAAGCAGGTGCTGTCACGCTCAGCTGCAGGGAGCATCAGGCACTCTCCCAGGCTTCAGGGGGCCCCACGGGCCTCCTGTCCCCTCTCCTCAGAGTGAGACCCGGAAGTACCTGCACGCCAGCTTCCTAGTGGACATTTCATTCATTCGTCCATTCATTCATTCATTATTCATCCATCCATTCAACAATAAGTTGGGAGCCTCCACCATGAGCTAAGGTCTCTGCTCTCATGGAAGTTACCCTTCTGAAGGGGACGCAGCTGCCGCCTGTGACTGAAAGGAAGCAGCAGCAGGACACCGAGGAGGAGAATGACAGGGGGATCCAGACCCCGCGGAGGCCTCTCGAAGTAGATGGCCCTTGAGTGGCACCTGAGGCTTGCAGTGGGGGCGGGGGCTCCAGGCAGGGCTCAGCAGGGACAGGTGTCCATCGGTGTCTCCAGAGCATCCAATGCAAATGCTCAAAAGCTGAATTTTAAACCCGTGCTGTCTCCTGTTCCCCTCCCAGCTTCCCTACGTGAGGAGGGGCCCTTCCATCCAGCCATCTGTGCACCCAGAAAGCCCAGAGGTCAGCCTGGGCACCCATCTGCCCCCACCTCCAGTAACCAAGTCCTGTGAGGTGTTCCCGGAACCCGAGGACCCATCCTGTTCTCACTGCATCTTCCCTCCGCCGAAGAAGCAGCAGCCTCTGCCGGCTCCCTCCTTTCACTCCTTTTTCTTTAATGTTTATTTTTGAGAGAGAGGGAGGAAGAGGAAGAGTGCTTACATGCAGGGGAGGGTCAGAGAAAGAGAGGTTCAGGGGATCCGAAGTGGGCTCTAAGCTGACAGCACAGAGCCCGATGCAGGGCTTGAACCCACAAACCATGAGATCACCACCTGAACCGAAGTCAGGCCGCTTAACCAACTGAGCCCCCCTCATTCCATTCTTGTGCCCTTCCAACCCCGTCTTCATATCCTGCTGACCCTTTAAAAATGCACATTCGCCCCCCCCCCCCATCCCCCACTTGCCTGAATGCAGCCTGTGCGGCACTGGCTTTCCCTTTGTTCTTAGGATGAAATCTAAATTCCCAAGGCTTTCACAGATGACCTTCTGCTCTCCTCTCTCCTGGGCTCTTGCCACACTAACCTTTCCATTCCTTGAAAGCTGGCCCCAGGGCCTTGACAGAAGCACTGACTCCTGCTTACAGTGACCTCCATCCTGTCCTTTAGCTTCGTGTCGGCATCCCGAATAGTCAACACCTCAACACCGGAGACACTGTGTTCCGTTACTTCACAGCCCTTCCCACTGCGGATGAGGGGGCTGCGCGCTGGCCTCGGCTCTGGGCGGGCCCCCTGCAGCAGGGGCATCGCTGTTCTGCCCACCATTGCCCCGGTGCCTGGCGCGGCCGTGCGCATGCGAGCGGCACCGTAATACTAATTGCGCAAACCTGGCCAGAGGCAGAGGAATCCTGGGTCCCTCTCCTGTCACTGTGAATGGGGGGTGGGGGGGGAGGTGCATAAACACAAAGCCAGCAAATGAGCACAATCCCACGGTGACCCCAAAGCCAAGCTGGCTGTACCCCGGTGCCTCTCCCCATTTCCATCCCCAGCAGCGAAATGTCCTGAGTTGCTACCACATAGACACTTCGCAGCTGTGTCCTCTGTGGGGAGGCGGGGCTCTCGCCTCTGGGAAGGGCCAGATGAACTAGGTCCTTCGGCTCTCGCCGCACATAAGGGTCCCCGTGTCACACGACTTATTGGTAAGGGGACGTGGTGGTATGCTAGTGGTGGTTTCCGGAACTGTTTAAAAGATCAGCAGATCTTTCCCTGATTTCCAACTCTAGTGCAGCCCCGCACAGAAGGGAGAGGGGGTGCCAGGCACCCTGCCCCCCACCTTCCACCTACCCCCACGTTCTCTGTGCACAAATATTACAGAACTCCAACCCGATCGATCATCCGCCCATCCTGCCATGTAAGCTGTCTTGTGACCGGGGCAGGTTTGCAAAGAAAAGTCAGCTTAGGACTTTTGGAAAGAAAAACAAAAAACAAAATGCCACCAATGCAAACCCCACAATGACATAATTTTCTGTCCTTTCCAGAATGCAACCAGACAACGCACAGAAAATCCTGAAGTACAGAAGCCGAAGGCCCTATGGAGAGAGTTCCGGCGGCCCGGGGAGAGCGCGCCCGTCCTGGGCCCAGCAGGCCAGGGGATACGTCTCTGGGCGCTGAGGGCTCGCTCGACGGCACGGGGTGGGCGTATGACGGGGCCACGAGAGGAATGAACAGAGTGACGAAGGGTTGGGAACAGAAAAACCCTGTTTTTGTAAAAGTGTATGGATGTAGACTCACGTATGGGGGGGGGGGGGGAGATCAGGTCAGCACTTCAGCCGTGGGGCCGTGGGGCCCGGTCTTGCTTGCTCACTGCTATTTCCAGGTTTTCCACAACGAACACGTTTCCGTTTTGTAAGGAAACGACCGAAGACGTCAGAAAGAACAACGCAGCGAGGCTGACCCCGCCACAGTACAGGCCTGGGACCCTCGGGATGAGGTGAGGGGACGCAGGGGACCTGCGGAGGACCCTTGGTGTCAGTGACCTCCAGGGTCTGTTTGAAGTCCCACCTGCCAACCTAGAGGGCCAGCTCCTGGGAGCAATGACTGGCCCCGCCCTGCTCCCCCACCCCAAATGCCCCCTGGGCCCCCCCACCCTCCCCTCGGGGCTGTGCCTCTGTGTTCTGATCATTCTCTCTCCTGTTACTTCAGAGTCCAACCCAGGCCCAGCAGCCACCAGGCAGCCTGTACATGTGACACTAAGGAGGTCCACTCCTGGGCTCTATCCTGGTCCTGCCTCTGTCGAGCATGGCCCCTTCAAGTGCTTTCTCCGGGCCCACCCTGCACCTGCACAGGCTGGGCCTGAAGCTGGGTCTCCACACCTGGAGGGGCTGTGCACCCCAAGGGGCAGATGCCGAGCCCGTCTGCTGGGTGGATTGGGGGCCATTCCCAGTGGGCTCAGAACACAGGGTGTGTCGGCCCTGCAGCGCTGGGGTCAGGCTGGGGACCGCTGGTTGGGACAGGCTTTTCTGCGGAGATGTCTGAGCACGTCCTGCTGGGGCCATCGCTCGCGCTGCCCTGGCTCTGTTCCCTGCCCAGCAAGCTTCTGGTCACCCGTCCTGCGCAGGCCTGGCCCGGGAGCTGCTCTCCTGTTCAGATCCGAGCCTTCCGGGTACGGCATCCCCCCCAGAAGCCCCCGGCCCCCACAGGAGCCAAATCCCTTCCAGCTGCACCAGGACCCTCCCCACCGGCCTGAGCCGCCCCAGTGAACAGAACAGATAAGCCAGTGAACAGAACAGATAAGACAGACTAAGGTGTATAGTTCAAAGGTTGGTATCTTTTTTGGTTTCCTTTTTTTTTTTTTTTTTTGGCTTTTGTAAAGAAAAATAAGGTTGTGTTTTTCATTTGAAACAAAATGTTAAGTAGGCCCCCCTCCCCACTGGGCCTCTCCCCAGCCCCTGCGGGGCACCGGGGCCTCGGGGCCTGGGCAGGAGGGCCGAGGCGGGGAGAGTGTGTTGGGGGCTCCTCAGAGCCACAGAGGAAGGGTACTCAGGAATGGAGTTTGGCTTCGTTAGGCAACAAATAAAATTTAAAAACCTGACGCACGTGCCCACTGTACAAATGGGGGCCGAGGAGCACCGCCTCTAAGTTGGGACCATCTCTGGCAGTTGGACTCAGGGCCCTGGGGTGGCCCCCCGCCCCCCCACCCCCCGTGTCCTGGGGTGGGGGGTAGGGTAGGAAACAGCTCTCCCGACAGGAGTGGGGGGAAGAGGAGCGAGTGAAGTCAGAATGACTCCTTCCCCACATGGTAAAAAAAATTACTAAAAAAGCACCCAAGGCTTAAAAAAACGAAACCTCCCTGGCAGGGAGAACGGGCGGCATCCTGCGAACCAGCAGAATGCCTTACCTGGCAAAAATGTGTAGAAAAATAAAACTAAACTTTATCCCTGAATGATAAAGACCCTTCCTCTTGCCCTCACAACCACCACCCTGACCCCATAGCCGCCAAGTCTCAGGCCAATTCCTCTGCGGGTGCACGGGCACGTGTGAAGGTGTGAGCCACACGCGGCCCATAGGCGTGTGTGAGGCCCCGGGTGGTGGCGGGCTGGGGGCTCGGACAGCCACACGCACACACACACTCCTTCCTCACAGCAGTGGGGGAGTCCCTGTGCCAGACCGAGGGCCTTCCTCCCTCCTCCTGGGGGCAGGACGGGACCCTGGCACGGGGTAGGGGGGCGGCAAGGCTGTAGGAGCAGGTGGCAGGGCCCGAGGAGGGCGGAGTGGGAAAGAAAGCCAGCCCGGGTGGCCTGGAAACAGGGGCCACACTGAGCCCACGGAGGCAGCAGAATGAAAAGGAGGAAGGCAGGGTCTCAGGGGCTGACAGGGGCCAGGCTCGGGGGTGGGGGGGGGAACTGGTCTCCCCGGGGCCCTGTAGGCTGGGGGTAGTGTCCTTGGGGTAACGGGCTGCTGCCCGGGAAGGTACTGAGAGGTAATAAACTAGGGGCACGAGCGGACAGAAGGGAGGCGGCAGGGGACAGGGGGCGCTTACACTGAACTCTGAGGGGCCCTGGGCCGGGGGCCCCCAGGACCCGCCTGCCCACCCAGGAGAGCCGGGGGGCTCACAGAATGGGGGGAGACACGGGCAGGTGGTGCCCGTCCTCAAGGGGCCTGTCCTTCCCAGGGCAGGGGTGAGAGCAATGACACAGGGGCCATCCCTCCAACCCCCCACCCGGGGAAGCCGAGGCAGCCGCGTGGGGACGGGAGGTACAGTACGAGACGCAGTCACAGCCCGCGGCACAGGGTCGGAGGCGACAGTAGTGGCACTCCTGCCGGGCAGGCCGGGCAGCAGGCAGGGGGCCCCGTGCCCCGCGGCCCCCCGGGGATCCCTGGCTTCAGGATCAGGGTCAGCACCAAACACAACTGATGTCAGCCAAGGACACAGGCAGGGAGGAGAGTGACCCTGCGGTCGGCCAGGTGAGGAGCGGGGGGTCCCGGAGGCGGGACCAGCCCAGCGAGGTCAAAGGCCCTGGAGAGGATGGCGGGGCCCCGCACGAGGGCCCTGAGGCCGGCAGTGGTGGGAGCAGCATGCACCTGGTGTCTCCGAGGCCCGCTGGGCGCCGGGGGGCCGCAGCCCGCACGTCAGCGCAGGACCTGGTACAGGTAGGCTGAAGTGAAGAGAACGTTGGCGGCCAAGCTCACGGCCAGGAGGCCCCGGACCAGGGAGGGCCCAACGCGACCTGAGAGAGAGAGAAGTGAAGAGATCTGGTTAAAGGGTCCGCAAGCAGTGGACCACCGGCTCAGCCCCCCGGAAATGCAGCTGCAGGCATTCCTGGCCCAGAAAGACCCCTGACCTTGGGTCAGGGGTCAAGTCCTGCCTCCCAGAAGGCAGCTCGTTTCCTGAGCCCGTGCCACCGGGCGAGTCGTGGGTGCGCTGTACTTATACCCCATGAGGGGGTCCGGGGGCACAACCCCCACTTTACGGACAGGAAACAGACACTTTAAAGGAGCAGTACCCTGCCCGGGCTCTCAGACTGGGGTCCTCGCCCCAGGTCTGCTCTCTGGGGGCAGCGCCTACTTCCAGCCAGCCCCAAAGACGGAGAACCACCTTTGCAGGAAGATTCCCCTGGTGACCGCCCATCCAGCCAGCATCCTCCCCGAACCTGTGCTGGCGGACAGAGGCACCACCGCCCATGCGGGCCAACCGGTACCCGAAATGCGGCTGGAAGAGCTAAGGAACTCGGTTTTTGCGGTTATGAAATGCTCATTCTGTTCAATGAAAACAGCGCCCCGCGGCCTCCTGCGGAATGGGGGGGCCTGATCCCAGGATGGGTGCGTAGTGCGCCAAGTCATAGCTGGACCCAGAAGGCACTGGGCGGGTTATCTGTCCTCTGTCACTCGAGGACCCTGGAGGGCTTGCGCTCTCAGCGTCCCAGACGGAGCAGGAGGTGCTGGTGGCCATGGACCGTAGCCCCGCCCCCCGACCCCCCCCAATCGGAGCACAGACCTTTCCAGGCGGCGGCCTCCTCCATGCACCCCTGCGTGGTGGTGTCCACTACGCAGGTGGATGACTGAGAGGAGTCGTCCTCTTTCTTGATGGATCGGCCACTGCAGGCACTGCCTCTTTCTGGCAATGACCTCATGTCTGCAGAGAGAGGGGTGTCTCAGGGGGTGCTCACGGCTCACACCTAGGGACAGCCATGGGCCAGCTCCACCTCCGATCCCAGGACAGTCCTCGGATGCGGCCAGCCGTGTGCATCCCAGCCCGCTTGCCCTACCCCAGGGCGAGGGGACGCCGGGTCCTCGCTCCTACCCCGGCTGCATGGCTGCCGTGAAGGGCGCTGGTTACAGATCATCAGCAGCGAACTCCGTCGCCAACAGGTGCTGGCGGACAGTGGCCACGAGGGAGGCTTCTGGAGGTGGGACACAGGGTGGCAGAGGCCGGGCATGGCCACCTGTCTGGCCAGAATTCAGACCTACCGTGGCCAGACCCTCCGACATTGTGTGAGACACAGGAAATCCACATGTTCACATGAAAGTTCGAAATTTTAAAGGTGGAGGCCTCATTTTAAAAACTGAAAAATGCACGGCACCCGGGTGGCTCAGTCGGTTGAGTGTCCGACTTCGGCTCAGGTCATGATCTCCCCCTGGTCCTTGAGTTCGAGCCCCGCGTCGGGCTCTGTGCTGACAGCTTGGAACCTGGAGCCTGCTTCAGATTCTGTGTCTCCCTCTCTCTCTCTCTCTGCCCTTCTCCCATTCTCTGGGTCTCTCTCTCTCAAAAATAAACAAACATTAAAAAAATTAAAATTAAAAGCACTTTAGAGAACAGCACCGTATGAGGAAAAAAAATCATCTGGGACCAGACGGATGCAGCCTTGCAGGGCGCGATGTGTTTTTGATCCATCCCAAGGAACAAAGGACCCTCAAGGTCAACTGCCAAAGAAGAAAATAAAATTGGCCAAAGGAGGGCCATATCCTGGAGGGTTCAAGGTCACCAGAAGCCAGGCCAGGAGTGTCTGGAGCTTGGGAGAGCGGCTGCACGTGCTCGGAGAAGAGCAAGGACAGGCCCCGTGCGGCCGCCTGCATGGCTGTCACGGCCCTGTGGGCTCTTCCGCCTCCTGGGAGGGGGGCAGGGGGGAGGGGGGGGTCGTACCCACAGTGAGCTTCGTGTCCTGCGCCGGCGATCGCTGTGGCACCAGGGCTGGCTCGATGGGGAAGAGGCTGCCGTTGTGGGGCGAGTGCTCGTCGGAGCTGCTGGGGGTGCTGGGGCCCTCGCCGGGGGGCGACGGGAACAGCAGCAGCTTCTGCCCCTTCAGGTTGAGCCGGGCCGGGCTGATGAGGGGCCTGCGGTGGCGCAGGGAGCCCGAGCTGGAGGCCACGGAGCCGGCCACGGAGGGCGCCGGGGAAGGGAGCGGGGACGAGGCGCAGCATCCCGACAGGAGAGAGAAGTAATCTGAGGGTGGGAGGAGGGCAGGAAGGAGGACTTGCGGTCAGAACGGAAACAAGGCGTGAACGTTTCACGGGCACGGCGACCCCCCTGCTATGGACGCCTGGCTCCCGTGCGTCTCCTCTGTTAACCCGAGGAAGACGAGGAGGCTGAACCAAGACTGGGGGGACAGAGGGAAGCCTGCCAGGAGCTGAGGGAGGCCCCCGGCCCCGAGGGCAACCCCTGACTTCATTAAGGTCAGCCACTCCAAGCGCCGATGGGGGGATTCCGAGTGTGGCCTCCATCGGTCATCACTGATAAGGGTGACAGCGTGATGACTAATCCCAGAAACCGCCATGGCCGTTTCACAGAAGAGGAAACTGAGGCACAGGGCTGCTGGCCGCTTGCCCAGGGCTGCAGCGCGGGGAGGCACAGGACAGAGACTTGAACACGGAAGACCATGGGACCCCCGAGCTCGTGTTTGACCAGCCTGCCGCCTCGTCGCACATGGCGCCCTGGAAAGCCCGGCCACACGTCCCCGCCCTCCTCACCTGCGACAGGAACCTCTCCAGACCGAGACCCCTGGGACGGAGGGCGGCTCCCGCTGAACAGATAGCCTGAGTCTGGGGAGGACAGAGAAGGGGGACACATCAGACCTGTGGCCATGACAGCCGCCCGCCCTCTCCGTTCTCCAGTCCCCATTTCCGCGGGCATCCAGCCTTTGTCACTTGGGCCGAGCTTTCTCGAAAACACAAGCTCTCGACAGACTCCCTGAACTACGGTTGGAGATCCGCGGGACCTGCTCTCATTTCAGGGACCCGCCTGCGCCCCCCCGCATGGCCTGCTCTTTCTGGGGTCCTGCCCCTCCACTACCCTGTGCCTGCCGACCTGTGCCGCCCCTCAGGGAACACGGAGCACGCTGCTCGTCCTCAGCCAAGTGCACCCCAAGGGCAGCGACCTCACCCCACCCCAGGGCTTAGCTGGGGGCGGACTGAGGAACCATCCAGCGACCACCGGGTGCTGCTGCCAGTGCCTGCTGCTCCACCCCTGTTGGGGCTCTGACGGTCCCTCGGCCACAGCACACTGCCTGCCCCTTCTCCCCACAAGGCCCCGGGACACAGATCCAGGCCAACCCATGTGTCTCGGTGAGGGTGGCCATGGGGCCCAGGCACAGAGTCCTTTCCAGAAGCTGTTGTATGGGCGCTAGGAGAGCAGTCTCTTTGCTGGGTGAGAGCCCTAGGGATGCAGGGGTGAGGCCTGAAGCAGGGAGGGGCAGGGGTGAGTAGGGCGAGAGAGACCCAGGAAACCAGAACCTGGCCCAGCACCCGGGCCCCGGACCACCAGTGCCTCCTGGGTATCGGAGCCTCCAGCAGTGGCCATTCTGCACCCACAGACCTGCTCTGCCGCCCTCGGGGCGGGGCTGCTCCCGAGCCCCAGGCCTCACAGGGCAACAGGGAGACCTTGGGTCACCCACAGCCACTGGGATGCCACCCACCCCTCCCCAGGGGCCTGAAATGGAAGCCCCTTTCAGCTCAGCCGTCCTGGCCGGGGAGCATGGAGAGTCCTCCCAGGAGGGTCGGGCCCAGGGCAGGGCTGCTCCTGACGCCTTCCCACTGGCTACGAGAGCCACCAGGGACAGAGGACGTCTCTGCCTAGGGGGAAAGGAAAGCCACCCTGCCATCAACTCAGCTTACGAGCAAAATGGCCTTTAACCGCCTGGGAGGAGCTAAGCCTTGGGCGTTGCTGTTACCGGTTTTCTCAGCCCAGCATGTTTGCTGAGGATCTGGTTCTAGTAGCTTCCCTGATACCACGCCTACTTCAGCCCGAGAGGCACAGCCGTCCATATTAGATCCTCGTAGGGTCACGGGCTGGGGGCCTGCCAGGCTGCTCCCGGCTGCTGGCTCCGGACACGTGGCTGCACGCGCCAGGGGCTCACAACCCCCCCACGATGTGTGTGTTCTCACCGAGCCCGGCCTACAGATGGGCAAGGCCGAGCCAGGCAGACCGGCAGCTGGTGGGCTTTTCTCCAGAGGGAGGGGCGGTGGCTTCTCAGCCCTGCGTTTGCTCCGCAGGAACGGGAGGTGCCTCTCGGAGGTCCAGTCCCTGCCTTTTACCCTGAGGGACACTCACTGGTCTTTTTTTTTTTTTTTTAAAGCAGGCTCCACATTCAACGTGGGGCTTGAACTCACGACCCTGAGATCAAGTGTTGTGTGCTCTACTGACTGAGCCAGCCAGGCGCCCCAGTCCTTTCATTTTTCTTTTTTTTTTTTTAATGTTTATTTCTGAGAGAGGGAGCACGAGCAGGGGAAGGACAAAGAGAGGCAGGGAGACACAGAATCTGAAACAGGCTCCAGGCTCCAAGCTGTCAGCACAGAGCCTGACGTCGGGCTCGAACTCACAAACCATGAGATCATGACCTGAGGTGAAGTCAGATGCTCAACCGATTGAGTCCTCTCCAGGTGCCCCTCATCTTTTAAAAAAGAGCAAAAAAACAAGGGGTGCCTGGGGGCTCGGTCGGTTAAGTGTCAAGACTCTTGATTTTGGCTCAAGTCATGATCTCGAGGTTCGTGAGTTAGAGTCCAGTGTCAGGGTCTCTGTGCTGACAGCGTGGAGCCTGCTTGGATTCTCTCTCTCTCTCTCTCTCTCTCTCTCTCTCTCTCTCTCTCTGCGCCTCTCTCTGCCTTTCTCCTGCTCATGCTGTTTCTCAAAATAAATAAACATTAAAAAAAGAACCCTTTATATAAAGAGCAAAACAAGAGGCAGGCGTCCCCAGCAGTTGGCACCTATCTCCTAAGAGGGCCATCCGGGGGCTCTGGCAGCCTCTCAACCCAGCTGGTCTCACAGAGGCCTGGCGGCTTGGGCCCCTCCAGCCCCACCCCCACCCCCGCCTGAAGGCCTGACGGAGAGTTCTAGAGAACACTCTGGGGAAAGGGCTCAGTTGCTGGGCCTCCCGGGTTCCCACACCCAGGGAGTTCCATGGTCCCCCCACATCCCCAGTTGCTCACAAAGAGCCCACAGAGGCCCCACCAGCTCTGGGCCACAGGCAGGGGGCAGGAACTCGGCTAGACGACCACTCCCGGGGCGGGGGGTCCCCCAGCAAGCCAGTTCCCGTCTGCTTACACAGAACTCTCTGGAGTCCAGGTGTCTGTACTCAGGGCACTCACACCTTCAATTCTACCCACTGCCTGCACCTCTCCTCCTGCGGTGTGACCACCCCCTACCCAGGAGGCCGCTGGCCTGCACGCCAAGGGGCCGGGAGCTTGAGGACTGGGCATAAATCCCAGCTCCAAGCTGCAGCGGGACCCTGGGCAAGCCACAGGGGAGAGACAGAAGCTCAGAGGGGCATCCGACCGGGGCTGGAGCCCCCACCTGGCAGAGCTGCCAGGGTGACCGCAGGTCACCAAGCCCGTTTTTTTTTTTTTAATGTTTGAGAGAGAGAGAATGGAGCCTGGGGGGGGGGGGGACAGAGAGAAAGGGAGACACAGAATCTGAAGCAGGCTCCAGGCTCTGAGCTGTGAGCACAGAGCCTGACGTGGGGCTCGAACCCATGAACTGTGAGATCATGACCTGAGCTGAAGTCAGACGCTCAAACAACAGTCCCCCAGGCGACCCTACGAAGCCTGGTTTAACCAAGTGCGGCCCACGTTCTTGGAGGCTTGGATACTGCCTCATGGTGGCTTCCCACCCCAAAGCTGCCACCCAGGGAGCCAGGCCCCAGGACACACCTGACTAGGGTCTGACTAGGCGGCTTCCCGAAGAGCCAAGGGCGTTGAGGAGGAAACACTGAATGTAACTTATCACTGACCTCCCAGAGAGATCCCGCTAGAAAAGGTGATGGAGGAGACAACGTCTCTTGTGACAAGGACCAGGCCTCAGTCGCGCCAGAGCCCACGTGCAGCACACGCTCAATAAAGGCGGCCGATCGGACCCAAAAAGGCCAGCCTCCCAGCTCCCGAGGTCTCCAAAACCAGCAATAATAGTTAACAGCGAGAATGGAGGTAAGAGACCGCCCCCAACGTGCGTGGACATGTACCGGGTGCCCGCTGCCCTTCTAGGCGCTGGACCTGCAGCACCTCGTTCGACCCGAACAGCCACAGGCAGGTTCTACTGCTCCCAGTGCCCTCATTTTCCTTGGGGGAAACAGGCTCACAGAGGTGAAGACCCTTAACTCAAGGCAGCTACAGAGCGGAGGCACTGGGATTTGATCCCCAGCTCTGCCCGTCTCTACAGCACGAGCTCTACCCGCCCCCCCACCCCCCACCCCTGTGCCCACCCACCCCCTGCCTGCCCACGCCGGAGCGCCTCTTACCTGCCCGAGTCAGAGAGGGTATGGTTCCCAGCGAGAGGGCCCGGCTGAGGCGGCCTGGCAGCGAGGAGGGTGAGGCCCGTCGAGGGGACCGGAACAGCTGCTGGCTGGCGAGTGGCAGGAAGCCGGGCGGTGTGGGGCTGAACAGGGACGGAGGCGGGCTGGCGGCGCGCGGGCAGGGCACGGCCAGGCCGGGGCTGGTGGGGAAAAGGCCGGCCGAGTCTCTCGGGAAATACCTGCAAGAGCCCGTCGGGCACAGGAGAGAAGAGGAGGGTCAGCCCCGGGGGGCCCTGGGGGCGGCCTCCACACAGGTCCCGTCCCCTCTACCCTGGTGCCAGGTGGGCCGGAGTCGGGGTCCCAGGGAGGCGTGTGTTAGTTGAAGCAGAGGAGCAGTCCGACCGCATTCACGCCATTAGGAGCGGGTGGCTGGGAGGTGCCAGCGTGACCCACCCCTCCCGGCATGCCCCCTCGGGCCCCCCTCAGCCTCACAGCAAACTAGCTCCACTACAAGTCTCGGGATTAAAGTGACACTGTCGCCCTTGCCAACCTCACGCTGACCCTTCGCCTTGAAGAGAAAATGCCCAACCCCGCGCCAGGCGCTCAAGAAAGGCTGGACCTCGGGCTCCCCCTCGCCACTCTGTGCTCCGTGCCCGGAGCCTCCTATGGGGTGGCTGAGCTCAGGGCATCCCCCCCCAGGTCCCCAGGGCCAGACTTCGGGAACCCCACTGCCGCTCTGTGGTCTGGGACACTGTCTAAAGCCCCTTGCGGAGCAGAGGAGGGTGGGGGCGGCCAGGCCCGGGACTCCCTGGGGCTTAGAGAAGACCCGTCGACGATCGCAAGGCTGCCCCAAAAGACGGAAGGTGACAGTGTCTCTTTAACTCGAGAATGGGACAAATCACACAACGGGACCTGGTGGCCCCAAAAGCCAGAATGTCAACCATGCTTCTGATTAAGGCAACCGATTATAGAGGGTAGGGGAGGGGCAGAGGGAGTTAATACATTAGTCCGCCGTCTGGACGGAGCTGCGGGAGGTCCAGCCTTACCTCGGTGCCAAGGGACAATGGGGGCCATGGACAATGCTGACGGATGGGCAGGCTGGCTCAGGCCCCGCGGCAGAGCCGGAGGCCCAAGGGACTCGCCCCGTGCCCATCACGACCACATGCGCAGGGTGCTGTTAGCCAAACTGCGCTCCACTGACTCGCCCGCTACTGGCCCCCGCCCTCCTTAAACACCCCTCACTACGAGGCAAGTATGGGGTCTGCTCTTGCCCTCCTCAAGAATCATGGGACCTTTTTAACACCTTCTAGGAGCACCAGAAGGCCCCCTGGGTGTCAGAACCAAGGGGGCAGGGCCCTGCATTTGGGGGCCATGGGGAAATCGAGGCAGGAACTCATCAAGCCAATCGCCAGAAGGGTCTGGACAACTCCAGGCAGGACGTGCCCGCACTGCACGTGCTGACTGGTCCTGCCCAAGCCTGCCTGACACCCACCTCCCCGCCCCATGGCTGAGAAAGGTTCTGCCTCTACACAGACATAAGGTTTTATGTTGTTATTCGTAGAGCTGTGACACCGTTTGGCAGAATGGTGCCACCACCTTGGGGATTAGCTGGAGGCGGGAGGGACACTTGACTCACTGTGGGGACAGTGAAGATGCCCTGGGACCTCTGGCCAGCTTGCTCTGATCACGTGTGAAGCTCTGTCCCCTGCCGGCACCTGCACCTCCCCAAGGACCCAACGGGGGCAGGGCACACCAGTGCCCATCGGGGCAGGCGGTGGGACCCTGCGCTGGGCTTTCTGCGCCCGCCCCCACCACAGGGCCCACAGCCCACCCCCGGGAACCAACAAATGAGGGGAGAGGCTCCAAGGTGGGCGGCGGGCTCCAGAGGTGGTCAGCTGTGCCCAGGAGAGGGTCTTCCCGGCTCTTCCCCACTCTTCCCAGATTGTGCTCCCACCTGGGGCTGCAACCCCAGCGCTTAAATAAGCTCAGTCTCTCATCCGTCTGGCACAGGTGCCGTTCCCAATCCCTGAGCCCACTAAGAATGTCGGCACTGAGGAGCAGACAGCTCTTTGGTCTGACCCCTCTTGCTGTGACATGCGGTACCATCAAGTCAAGCAGCAGGCGCTCGTAAAGTGCCAAGCCAGCTCCCGTCCTGGCTCCGCGGCCGCCGGTCCCTGGGAACCTCCCGCAAAGAGCTAATCTCCGCCAGGTTTCAGGAGAGCTCAGGAGTATGGAAATTTTCTCTGGCAGGGCGCCCCCCTCCCCCGACCACCCTGTACCCTCAGACCCCAGTGTCAGAGAGGCACTCGGCCCCAAGTCCAAGTCTGTACATCCACTGGGGTAAGCGGGTTCTGGGAAAAGTCAGGCAGCTGTGCCGCGTCCCGGCTGACACCGAAGGGGGCTGTCTGGTCTTTTTCCACCCAATCCCAGTCGAGACAGGAGCAGAAGGAGAAGAGAGGTCTATATTTTACGTAGCAGTTTATTGAGATGGAGGAAAGCGGGACAAGGCGAGGCACGTGAGGGCAACCGGGCCCGGAGCCGCCCGATGCCCACGGCGCCAGCACCCACACCTGACCCCCGAGGGCACGCCTGCACCCCAGAGTCCCCTGCCCCCGGCACAGAAGCCTCTGAAGGAACGTGAAAGAACAAACAAAAAAGACATGGTACCTGACGCCCGCCAGTGGAGGCATTTATTGAGAATACAGCATGAAAAACAAGACATCTACGGCCAGGGGTTACGGTCACAGCAAGCGTCACCGGCCAGTCGTCCGCGGCTCTACTACACAACCAGAGGGCAAGACACTGGGCCACCGTCACGACAGAAGACACACAGGCTCGTCCTGGGCAGGAGCGTCGAGGCGGCTGCTCAGCCCGCGGCGGGGACCCCGGACACCGAGCCAGCAGACAGCCAGCGGCGCCTCCCTCACGTCTTGGAGACGGTCGCCCCGACCCCGGGCGGCCTGCCAGCCGTCCCCAGCGGAGGGGACAGAGGTCCTCGGCAGGGCAACACACTTCCAGTTAACAAGCCATGATCCCAATGGTGCCCGCACTTCCTCAGCTGTTGCCAGGAGCGTCAGACGGCGCTGGGATAAGCTCCAGATCATGGACTTTAAAAGACAGACACGCAATTTTCAAAAGTCACACAAAACTCTAAAACGCGCAGGAAGCCTCCCTCTGATGAGGCTCGGCTCACGAGGGCGTCTTTCCGTCCCTGGAGAGGACAGGAGACACATTTGCGCGACAGGGGCTCCCGGCCAGCACGAGAGCTGGTTGTAGTTATTATAAATAATTTAACTTAAATACACACATACACACAGATGTCCTGCTTCTACTCAACGCCAAGAAAAGCATAATTAGCATCGTGCCATCAGTTTCCTTGAAAACATGAGTGGGGGGGCTCCATACACACGGGCGGCTCGGCCATCAGACCACCGGTTCTCCACCGGTACCGGCCGCCTCCTTGCCCCCACTCAGGCAGGCTGACTGGGGGCGAAGGGCCGGGAGGATGGGCAGTCCCTTCCCTCCCGGCCCACAGCCCCACAGGCCCTGCCAGTCACCTTGTACCTCACCCTCTACGGAGACCGAGCAGAGCCCAGCCAGGCGGGACCGTGACGGAGACACAGCTTAAGGGGGCAGCTCCTTAGGGCCCCAGGAACACGAGGGCCACGACAGTGGGGTCAGGCTCCACGAAAGGCCCGTCAGGCTGTTACCTGGTGGCCCGTTGCTGAGTGTGACCCTCACACGCATGTAAGCTGCAGCTGCCCCCCCCCAGGCTCCCAGGTGTGAAGGGGAGAGCAGGGGGTCACACCTGGAGGGAGACTTAGGCTCAGAGTGACGAGCGGCAGGACAGCCCTGCCCTGGAGGGATGTGGGGCCCACTGTGGGGTCAGCAGAGGGCAGAATGCCTGGATGGAGACAGCTTTTGGTGGCTGCCAGGGTTGGGGGCACTCAGGGACAGCGCCCCGGGCTAAGCGCTTCCTCTGCCCGTAGGTGGCACTTGGGTTCCCACAATGCATCCACACCAAGGTCAGCATTCAAAGACCCCAGAGAGAGGACCACCTCTCATTCACAGATGGTAAACTGAGACTGGGAAGAGCAGGGGCCTGGTTGGGACCCCACAGCTACTGGGTAGCAGCTGGGTTCCCCTGGAGTGGGGACTCTGGGCCAGCCCTGTCCCCACCCTCCCGCCTGACCCACGGGAAGGACGGCTGCCCCACATGGATTTGTAAAGCAGGAGCCTCGGCACCCTCCACGAGGGGTTCCAGGGGCCAGTAGGGTGGTGACAGGCCAGAGAGGGGGACAAGGTGACAAATGACCCACTGGGACGTATGGCACTCTGGGGCCCTGGCCCTGTGCTACCGCAGGGAGGGAGAACTTTCCCCAGGCATCCTATGGGGGTGAGCAGAGGACACGGGACACCCCAGGCATGGGGTGGGGGAGCAGGCCGAGGGCACCAGGTCTCCACTGCCAGCCAGCTGTCAGGACCACCTTTGCCCGGAGGCCTCACCCTAGCCCCCGCAGGGGTGGGCAGAGGGCTCAGCCCCTGGGGGACACCCAGGCACGGCTCAGAAGAGGGAGCAGCGCATGCGCACCCTACTTCCATCCAAAACACAGACGAGCAAGATTGCTCAGAACCCCACCTGGGTGACTTCCCCAACGGCCTGGCCGCTGAGAAGATGCCGGCGGACCACAGGCCCAGCAGGCCCCGCTACGACCCGCTGCGAAAAGAGCACTCGCCCCCACGCACTCGCAGCCCGGCTGGACCCAAGAACGGGGTTCTGCTTCCAGGGTGGGAGGCCGAGGGGCAGCGGGTCTTAGGAAGGTCTTGGAGCAGGAACTGAGCTGCAAACCCGCGGTGGGGTGGCCCCGGCTGGACAATGGGCGTGGCTGAGTGGACAGACAGGGGAAATGACGTGGAGACAGGGTAGGTAAGCGAGTCTGCTCTGGCCCCGGCTCAGCAGCACCTGTGCACTCAGAGAGCCTGGCCCGCAGCCATGGTCACCAGCCTCTGAGATGTGGCAAAGTGAGGCGAGCGGCAGGCAGCAGGAGGGGCCTGACCCCCGCGGTCGGGACCAGAACAGGGCGCGGCCGGGGCTCCTCGCGCTGCCAGCCACGGCCCCAGGTCAGAGGCAGGCGTGCGGGCCGCCGTGTCCCAGTCTGGGGGCAGTGATGGGGTCTTTGGCCAGAGAGATTCGGCAGTGGTGGGAGGCTCTAGGGCACGCAGGGAGTGGGCGGGGAGGGTGGCTGGTGCCGGAAAGCATGGGGTGGGAGATGGGGGTGCCTCTAGGCTGGGGTGGGGGGCAAGAGTGAGGCAAGTGACAAAGACGCCAGTCACAGGGGCCCTGTTCTGGGTCTGTCCGTCCGTCTGTCCTCCCCCCTGCAGTCACTGTTGCTTCTCTGACCTTCGGGGTCGGAACCTCCGCGTGCCCGTCGCCTTCCTCGTGGCCACGGCTGCCGTGAAGCCCACCAGGCAGCACAGGGAGGTGGCGCTGAACTTGAGCGTCTCCAGCCAGCTGGGCGAGGCGGCCTGCAGGTACTGCTCTGTCAGGTGCAGCCCCAGCAGCAGGGCCCACAGGCCGGTGGAGAAGGCGTCGATCCTGCGGAGCCTGCGGGGCAGAGGGAACGACGGTGAGGCTTCTAGAGGCAGGACCTCCCCTCCCACCCCCTTCGCCCACCCCTCTGGCTCGGAGGACAGTCCAGGGCCAAGAAGGGAGGGGGCAGGGCTCCCACTTCCCACACCGGAGCAGCTCAGTTCTTCCTAGTTTATACTGGTGGGACCCTCCCTCAGAGCCACCGAGACAGCGTGACCGCCATTCACGACGGGGCCTGCAGCTGCACAGGGGCACGTGGTCACCATCGCCCCCGAGGGGGACACAAGCACGCCATGAGGCCCGAGCACGCAGTGATAAGGGGCAGGCTGGCTCGGGGGAAGAGGGACCGTGTCTGGCTCCACCCACGGCCATGGAGCTTAGCGTCCTCCCGCCAAGCCCTGCCCGGCCCTGCGACGCACCTGATGCGGCCGGCGAGCAGCATGGCCAGCAGGCAGGTGAGCAGGCCCAGCGCCACGACGCCCATCTGGTGGCTCTGCCCGAAGGCCCAGGCCTCCCGCAGCTTCTCCGCCGCATGCTCGGGCAGCAGACCCAGCAGCTGCTGCCAGCCGTCGACGCCGGGGGCAGTGCCGTTGTCAGGTGTGGCCGAGCCATTGCCGCCAGGCGGCAGGGCGGGGGGCAGGGTGGCCTCGGGGGCGAAGGGGTTGCTGGTGCCGTAGAGCGCGACGCTCAGCAGGAAGGTGCAGGCCAGGAAGGCGAGGGCGCGGAGCAGGATGACCTGGACAGGCGCCTTCACCGCGGAGGAGAAGCTCTGAGGGAGAGAGGCCGGTCAGCGTGAGGTGGCCAGAGCTGCCGACAGCCATTCCCAGCGCCCACTCTGCACCGGGGCCCGGCCAGCACCCAGGGGCGCTCGCTGAACAACCCACGGGGTCCTGATGGTCAGAGACAGTGCCCCCGCCCCCAACGCCTTAAACTCTCCCGTCCTCCCAGCCCTGTCTCTAGGTTTACTGCCATGTTCCCCTCATCCCTCTCCTTTCCTGGCCTTCACCCTCAGGGTGCTGCTCTACCACATTCCTTAGAA
Organism: Mungos mungo; assembly: GCA_004023785.1. Taxonomy (NCBI): domain Eukaryota; kingdom Metazoa; phylum Chordata; class Mammalia; order Carnivora; family Herpestidae; genus Mungos; species Mungos mungo. The sequence goes on along the minus strand of PISW01002996.1, from coordinate 157,464 downwards.
ACACCCTTTGGGTGGTACCATGACCTGCTTTCCAAATACGGCTCTTCAGCCATTTTATCAGGGTTTCATCACAAATTCCTATTGTGATTTTAGCTGGAATTGTGATAAACATCGAGAGAACTCTGGCCAAAGTGAAGTTAAAAAAAAAAAAAACACCGGGATGAGTCGTTTGGTCTGGGAGCACGGAGGTGAGCTCGAGGCCAGGGACCTGCTGTGCAAGCCGGGCGAGCAGGCCGGGGTGGCCTCGCGGGCACGGGTCTGGCGTGCGGACTGGAAACCGCACGCCAGGTGGACACAGAGCGCATCTGGGCAGGAACGTCTCTGGCGGGGTTTTTACTTCTAAATCCACTTGCTACTGCCTCAGATTTTTGTTTTTTCAACGTTTTATTTATTTTTGAGAGACAGACGGAGTGCGAGCAGGGAAGGGGCAGCGAGGGAGACACAGACTCTGAAGCACACTACCTCAGATTTTTTGGACCACAACATTCCATTAACCAAGCACGGTGATAATTAGGAATAGTTTTTGGCCAGGTAGTCTTGGGTTCAAATCTTGGCGTGTGGCCCTGTCAGTTCTCGAACTCCCGAGTCTGGTTCCACAGCTGTAAATGGGAGTCACGGGGTCACGGGGCCTCGAGGCGTGCTGCCATGAAGGGTGCGCGCGCCTGTGTCGGGGAGGTGCCCTCACAGCCCCTGGCTCAGGCACACAAACCCAGGTGAATCGGGGCACCTGGGGGGGGCTCAGTTGGTTAAGCTTCCCCACTTCGGCTCAGATGTGATCTTGTGTTTGTGACCGCTCTGAGCTCTCAGCACAGAGCCTGGAGCTTGCTTCCGATTCTGGGTCTCCCTCTCTCTCTGCCCCTCCCAGACTCATGCTCTGTCTCTCTCTTTCTCTCAAAAATAAACATTAACAAATTTAAAAAAATACATGTGTATTAATGACACTGAGCCACTCTTCTTGGGACACCTGCTCAGGCCAGGGACACAAAGGGGCCTGTGAACAAGCAGGGTGGGACTGGCCTCCCGGGGGAAGGCTGCTGCCTCCAGGAAAAGGGTCGCGGCTCTGAGGGGCTGCCCTCCAGTCTCGGGGGTCCAGCCCCCTAGCAGGGGGTCTCCTGCACAGAATCAAAGACCGCGACTCCCTGAACGCCTTGTTCCAACCTGCGTGTGGGTCTGGTCGGCTTCCCGGCGCCTGAACTGGTGGCTGAGCAGGAGGGCGCGTAGCTGGCGGTTCTGGTGCTTGATATAGTGCTCGACGGCCGCCTGGCAGGGCCGGCACAGCTTGTATGTCTGCTCCAGGTGGTGGCGGTACACCTCGACCTCCTCGTCGTACCTGCCCTGCGGGGGAAGGGGACATAGGCTCAGGGTCCCTGGGTGTCAATCGGGGCTGCTCATGTCGAGCAGGTCAGATCTGGGTTCACTCACAAGTGCAGGGACTGCAAAGAAGTCATTCCCACTCAGAACCCGCTTCCTCCAGTACCCAACAGGACCAACAGCCCGCTGCCCGCGGGGATGCTGGCTACGGGGAGTGAGGCCCGCAGGTGACAGGAGCCGCTTTGGCCAAGTCCTGTTGTTGCACAGGACGCAGTTGGAGGCCAGGAGCTTGGGATGTGGTCCCTGCTTCAGGCTCCGCTCCTGGGCCCAGCACTGACCCAGGGACGCAGAGAGGACAGGACAGGTCCAAGAGGGCCTGAGAGGGGAGCCCAATGACCCGACCTCCCCCTGCACGGGACACACCCCCCTCTGGCAGGTGCCGGGGTTTTTACAATGTCCCGGGTTGGGGCCCCCACAGCAACAACCACCAACAACCACAAGACAAGGGGAGAGCGAGAAGCGTGTGCCACCAGAAATGGAAGAAATAACTCCCCAGAACGCGGGGCTGGCGCGGGGCCCCCAGCCCTCCTTGTGCCCACCTCACCTCGTCCCGTGGCGCGAAGGCGGCCAGCTGCTTGATCTTGGTGGTCTGGTGGTGGCTGCACCGGCGGCACAGCAGCACCTGGCTGCTGACCCACTGCTGCGGCTGCACGGGGGGGTGGGGCCCGGGCGCGCTGCTCACCACGTGGTTCAGGTGCTCCAGGTACTGGGCAGGGATCGGCTTGTTGTAGTCGCCATTCTGGGGGGGTGGGGGAGAGGTTGGGGTGAGCGGGAGTCCCGTCCTGGCAGATGGGAGAGCCTCCATGTGTCATGATGGAGGCCCCATCTGGCAACACCCCAGGGAAGTGGTGGCAGGTCCCAAATGTCCCCTTTCTTCACAAGCAATAGCAGAAGGCTTTCTTCTAAAGCAGCATGGGTCGCCTGGGTGGCTCCGTCGGTTAAGCAACGGACTTCGGCTCAGGTCATGATCTCACGGTTAGTGGGTTCGAGACCCGCGTTAGGCTCTGTGCTGACAGCTCAGAGCCTGGAGCCTGCTTCAGACTGTGTGTCTCCTCTCTCTGCCCCTACCCCGTTCGTGCTCTGTCTTCTCTGTCTCTCAATAATAAATAAATGTAAAAAATAAATAAATAAAAATACTAAAGCAGCGCCACGGGGAGCCCCGACAGGCAGGACGCTGAGAGGGCAGCCTATACCCCCCACCCCCCCCAACTGCAGGGAGCTCGGCTGCACACTGTGGGCCGCCTGTGTTTGTGAATCGAGTTTTCTGGCCCGTACCGTCTGCATGGACAGCTCGCGAAGCCGAAAACAGTATCTGGCCCCTGCAGAGAGCCTGCCGACCGCTGGTCTAGCACAAGGCAGGGAGGGGCTTCGGAGCCAGGAAGGGCTGGGTCTGAGCCCTGGCCCGCCACGTTCAGCGGCCTGACGGCGGATGGGCGGCCTGGGTCCCCACCCCGCTCGGCCGTTACCTCCTGGAAGCCGTTGTACTGCTCGCAGTGCGGACAGTCCCAGCAGTTCCGGTTCCCGTACGGCACCACCGTGTCCTGGTTGCAGAACCAGCAGTTGACGACTGTGTGCGTCGGCTTCATCCTGTGTACGAGGACAGAGCGGGGTCACCCGGGAGAACGCCGCCACTGCGCCATGGGGACCAGAAAAAGCGTGGGGACGCTGGAGGGGTGACCCGGAGCTGGAAGATGTGGCAGCCAGAAGAAGTGACGGGGCGAGGGGCTTGGCTGCAGGCTGGGCACTGGCCAGGAGGCCCTGAAGGAGGCTGAGGCGGGCACAGCTTCTCCTGAGGCCTCTGGGAAAGCCTGTCCTCCCCCCTCCTAGTCCCAGGGGCAGCTGGAGATGCACAGTTCCCTTGGCACCAGCCCCTGCTGCCTTGCGGCTCAGGCATGGGGGCAACATGGACCAGGACTCCCCCCCCTCCAGGCCTGCAGACACCTGAGCCTGTCCCTGGGCTGTGGAAACAGTGTTCCTCCGGGAGTTTCCAGATGCCAGGAGCCTCCTGTGCTCCAAAGATGAAAAAAAAAAACCCTAAAAACTCCAAGAGGGTAAGGAGGCTGAGGGGTGGGGACCAGAGACAGCTGCTCAGACTGGAGCCAACCCTCTCTGCTGGAGGGACAGGGCAGGCAATCCACAGTGGCCCTCAGCCACACATGTGGTGACAGGTGGGAGCTGCAGGATAATCCTGGCCCAGACACCGGGGGATCTGTGCTCTGGGCCCCTCCACCCACCGCTGCAGGGTGGAGTAGGGGGGAGGATCTAGAAACAATGCAGGCAATCGGAGGCAGCTGCCTGAGCCCCTGGTCCTGGCCTCAGGGCTCCAGCCACCCCACATGTACTGTCCACAGGGCACCCCAACCCCACTGGCTCTGCCAGCTTCCGGATGTGAGCCCAGAGGTGACTCCTCTCCCAGCCTGGCCTGCACCTGCAGACCGCAAGCTGTCCCAGCACCTGTGCGTCCGGGTGTTACAACCCTCCACGGCACGAGACATGTAAAGGTGCTTTGTGACGCAAAGGGTCAGCTGTCACTCTCCTGTCCCTGCGCTCGTCTGGGGCCTCGAAGAAGCTCCTGACACCGCAGCTGCCTTCTGGCCCGCCCCTCCATTACCCTCTAATGAGCACGGGACAGGTTCTGAGAGGTGTCCAGGCCTCAGGCTTACCACCTGCCAACTGGGCACAAGAGCTTGTTAGGGATGGGAAGTAATGCCAGTCTAGATGCCCCACAAGTGGCAGTTATGCTGAAAAGGGGTGGGGGGAGAGAAGGATATGCAACCAGGCTCTGCAGGGAGGGGCCCCAGGGCCAATAGAGGGCACCATGGATCACCCCTGGCAACCACAGCACCCACTCCCTGCCCCTGCTCAGGCCACGGCCATCACGATGGACTGGGGACCGCCACATCTTGTCAACAGGCCAGAACAAAGCCTGGAGACAGTAGCAGTGGGCAGTGTGGCACTGTGGTCACGGTTTTGTGGTGCGGCCTCTGGGTAAATCACCCATCTCCTGGACAGTGGGGATAACGATAATCCTTGCCCTGAAAAGAGAGGCCGCTGAGAGGATCAAACCAAGGAATTCTGTAAAGTGCTGAGCCTGGCAGGTGCTTGGCACAAGGCGTGCTGATGGCGGCACCGGGCTGCACGCGAAGGGCAGTGGAAGGCGGTGCCAGCAAGGTGAGAGGTGTGGAAACCGCTAGGCCTAGATGCTGGCACCTTGGCGTTCTCTTTGTTAATCTGCACCTGCTTTATAGGCTTGCCACAGCACAGGGGGCACGTCCCAGTGTGTGACGATGCACGCGGAGACCCCTCTCTCACCTGACCCCCAGGCCCCTCATCCTCACCACGGGACCCCTTGGCACCCTTCCATGCCACTCTCGCCCGCTGGAGAGAAGCCCAGCAGGAGCTGGCGGTCTGAGAACAGAGAGAGCGCTGGGCGGGAGAGAAAGACGCAGGCCCCAGGAACCCACACGGGTGGTCAGGACCTGTGGCTTTGGTCCCAGGGAGCCCCCGCCCAAGGAAGCCATCATTTCCACTCTGAACCTCCAGCTCTGCTGCTCAGGAAATGAGCCTCGCCTGGAAGTGGTGGCAGGAAGGGGAGGTAGGGGATTAGCTCTGGCCCCGGGGGCCAGTGGCTCTAGCGCTTGTCACTCTCAGCCCATGGTAATCCCTGCCCAGGGCAAGGGTGGGGGTCCACGGGCCACTGAGTCCTCCCCCACAGCTCCTGCACAGCCAGCGCTGAGGGTGCAGGGCTTGGGAGCGGCAGATGGGCCAGCGAGCGCCAGGACGCCGGGTGTGAGCTGGTCCCCCCATGGCGATGCCTCTTCTTGGGCTCCACGTGTGCACCGTGTCCAGGGCTGTGCCCACCTCCACCTCTACCTGGCCCAGGCCTGACACAGGAGTGCAGGTCTGTTCTGAGCCAGTTTAGCACCAGCCCTGCTCTTGCTCAGGAGGTCCCCCAGGTCCCCTCCTAAAACCTCCAAATCACATCTCCCCAAGCCAACGACCTCCAGTCCAGGGAGGTTCTAGGAGACAAAGCACTCCGAGTGGTGGAGGAGTTCTGGAGTCACAGGATGGCACATCCCTATGGCAAGGCAAGATTGAGATGGTCCTTGGCCAGGTTGCCTTAGGAGAAAGGTTGGGCCCCGGCAGGTGGGCGGACAGGAGGGTCTGGAAGGGCTCACCCAGCTTCTGCTACCTGCGTGCTGAGCTCCCGGGCTCTGCTGGAGCCAGAGGAGACCGGAAGCAGCCTGGAGCAGGTGGGCCCCTGGGGAGGAGAAAGGGGCAGCTACATTCTCTGGACCCAGCCCTCTGCAAGCCACACACACACACCCTCAACAATGGTATTGTCCTATCAGCCTCAGTGCACATTTAGTTAAAACAAAGCTCACACCCGGACATCCTGCCACTTCCTCTGGATGGTGCGTGTTGCAGGAGTGAGCCCACCATCGGAGGGATGCGGCTTTAGGGCCTGGGCACCTGATGTGAGCCCACCACTGTGGCGCATGGTGGGGACACATGGATGGGGCTTAATCCCTGTGCAAGGGGGCTTAGAGTCTGGGCAAGACTGGGCAAGACTGTTGTGTCAGTGTTGCCACCAGGCCCTGAGAAGTGCCCAGCCTCCCAAGAGGGGCCTGGCATATAGCTTCTGACTCTGGGCACCACGTGTTGGCTGGGTGAGGTCTGGGAGACCGTCTCTGTGACAGTCAGGCTGGTTCTCTTAGGAACCAGGCGGTTAGCCTCTGGCAGGTTCCCAAGACGACAGCCCAGGACAGCCTTGCAGGTAAGGGGGCCCTTGCTGGACCCCCAGGCGACTCCTCACTTGTTCCTCTGGGCCTTGAATGGACAATGCCCACTCTCATCTGAGCTCAGATCATGATCTCACGGTTCTTAAGTTCAAGTCCCGCTGTCAGCACAGAGCCTGCTTGCGATTCTCTCTCCCTCTGTCTCTCTGCCCCTTCCCCACTCATGCTCTCGCTCTCAAAATAAATACACTTAAAATTTAAAAAAAGGCAACTCTGTGTTGCCAGGGCCCCCAGGCCTCCTGCCCAGCCTCAAAGCAAAACTCCGGGAGAGCCGCAGGAGTCCTGTGAACACAAGACAGAAAGCCCCCGGGCCCGCCTCTCCGAGGGCAGACCTGGCCTGGAGACTGCAGGCCACCCTCCTTCCCCTTCGGCACAACCTGTGCTTACGGAGCACATGCTGGGTGTCTGGGAGACGGAAATGAGCACGGCTCCCCACTTGGGATCCAGACACGAGGGCCAGAACAGCAGCTTCACGGGGCAACTGGTGACAGATGTCACAGGAAAGGCCAACAAGCAGAGCATTTGCCGTCCTCCTAAAGAATGGGTTTGCTGGTCAGCAGGGCAAAGTGAGCAGATGGCATTCACACAGATGGCACTGCTCGGGCCCCCGGGGGAGGGGACACCGGCGGCATTCCGGGGACCGGGGCAGCTCCATGAGTATGGCCAGAGGGGCACAGGAAACAGGGCCTCTGGAGGCCAGGCCGAGGCTCTGCTACTTAACTTGAGGGGGGGTCGCCGAACACCAGGGGACGATCCAGTAAACCCCACGGGAGGGGGGTCCTGAGGCCCTGAGCAGCGGGGAGTGAGCAGAAGCTGGACCCAGGACACAATGCTGAGCCGCGGAGTCCAGAGGTGGGGGTCTGGCATGGGGGAGGCACGAGGAGCCCTCATGACCGGGTGGAGGCAGGGCCAGCAAGCCCCCGGGAGTGTAAATCAGGCCCCCGCCCCATGCTGACGTGGTGGCCTCCCGTGTGTGCTCAGCGAGTACGGAGCCTGGTTACGAGCCGAAGGCCTAGAGTGGATCTCTTGGGTTTTTTGTTTTTTAATGTTTTTTAAAGTTTACTTATTTACTTGGAGAAAGAGAATAAGTCGGGTAGAGACAGAGAGAGAGTGAGAGGGAGACAGAACCCCAAGCAGGCTCCAAGCCATCAGCGCAGAGCCTGATGTGGGCCTCGAACCCACGAACTGTGAGATCATGACCTAAGCCCAAATCAGGAGATGGATGCTTAACTGACTGAGCCACCCAGGTGCCCCTTTGGGTCTGCTGTTGAACAGCCGGGCACTGGAGGGCAGGAGCCCAACTCCTCCAAGCCTTGGTTTCCTCATCTGGAGAATGGGTTTCTCAGGGCAGCGGTGTGCACGTACTTCTGCGTTACTGACAATCACCTGGCAGAGACGGAGGCTCTGGGGGCTGCAGCCCTTCGGGGAACTGGCCTCTCCCCCAGGCTCCGGGGACCAGCCTTCCCTCTGTATCTCTCCACCATCTCTGTGCTGAGCCCACGAACACCCACCTGGCCAAGTCACTTTGCAGAAACAACCCTCCTCACATGGCCTCCTCCCAAGGGTCCTTCAAATCCCATGGTGTGGCCAAAGCCAAAGTCCCCCACAGTCACAGCGTCCCGCCTGCTAAAGGGAGAAGGGCTCAGTCTCTGCAGGGCTGGTCCTGCCTGTGAATCGTGGGAGTGGCCAACTTATGATGCCCAGACCAAAGCCAGTGCTTTCTTTAAATCTCAGACCATCCTGGGAAAGGTCTGGTCCTTCAGCCCAACCCAGGGGTCCCGATGCCACTCCATGACTCTGGTGCTGTGCCGCTGGAGTGAAAGGCCTTCCAGGTACCCTCCCGGCTCCCCTCGGAACCTGCTTGCCCAGTGCTGCACCGTCTCCAGACTTCTACCTCCCAGAGGGGAGGGCCGTGGCTGGCAGCCCATGCGGGGAGACAGGACCCCGGAGAACAATCACAGTGGCCTGAGTGACAATGAGCAAACCCAGTGAAAATTCAACCACACTGAACACAAGGGAAGCCTGGCCCAGGCTCTGATCCTTAGTGCAACACGCCCCAGCCCAGCGTAACCAGGAGCAGCAGCGTGCGGGGGACAAACGGGGCCCCTGGCCTCCGCTCCGCTGTCCACACACCCTGGGGATCAGAGCGAATGGCCACGTGCCTCTGCGCCTCAGCCCCCTTGTATACGATGATCACCTTGAACCTGCTTGCCGTGCAAGCCCTCCAGCTTCCAGAAACTGGGCAGCGACTAGGACACTGGGAGCCGTGGGGTGTCAGGGGCCCCTTGAGTTGGGACCTCCTTCGATCCCCAGCTCCCTTCCCCTGGGAGGCCATCCCCTCCTCGGCCTGCCAGTCTGGCTCTTCCCACAGACACAGCGGATGTCCCTCCTACCTTCCTCCTCTGGGAAGCCCGTGACTCAGTCACCCTCACTTCTTTCTCCCTCGGGTGATAGCGGTGAGTAAGAAAGCAGACTGCCCAGGTTCAAATCCCAGCCCTGCTGCTCGCTACATGACTGCAGGCAAGTTCCTTCTCTTCTGTCCCCTCATAACTGAGCTTTGCTCTTCTGTCCCCAGGATGTTCTCACAACCCTACCTTTCCCCATCTGTCCTCTGAGAGGTTGGATCGGATGGGGGGCACAGTTGGGCTGCTCCCAAGGCCCCGCTGAAGAGGCTAAGCTTTATTATCCCTGACTGTGGGGGCCCCTCAGAGAGACCAGCTCTGAGTCGGGGGTCAGCATGATCTCTGAGCCCCGTCATGGCTTGGGGCGGCCACTCAACCAGCTCAGCTCCGCAGCAGCCTCAGCCCATTTACAAGTATCAGGCTTTCCAGCTCCTGGGGGCAGCGGTGTCGCCAGGCGTTAGGAACACAGGCTCCAGCGCCAGGCTTCGGTTCACACGGTGGCTCTTCTAACTAGTGACAATTTAGCTCTTTTGTCCCTCAGCCCCCTTCTCTAAAGAGAGCAAGGGGTTGTGACTCTGACTGGGCCCCCGAGAAATGAGAACAACGCCTGAGACGGCGTATGCCGACCAGAAAGTGCCCACTAGTATCCCGCCACCCCAGAGCGCGCCCGGGGAGCAGGGAGCTGGGCTGAAGGCGGAAAACGGCGCAGCCCGATCTCCGCTGGCATCTCCCGCGGGTGCCGGGCGCCGAGGTGGGCGTGGGGCGGTCCCGCAGATCCCGCGGCTCGGCAGGCACGCGTCTCCGTGGGGGAGGAAGTTCGTAACCCACGCGCGGGCTGTCGTCGTCCGCCCCGCGTTCCTGGGATCCCTGAGCCCACCGCGCCCTCCGCGATCACCCCGGCCGCTTCTCGTCCACGGATTCTAAACCCGGCTCCCCCGGGGAACGCGGGCGTGCAGAGCGGGTCTCCACGCGGGGGCAAACGGGCCGGGCCCCCACCCCCACGCCGCGGCCTCGCGGGCAGGGAGGCGCCGGGCGGCCCCGGAGCCGGCCGGGGCGGGCGGCGGGCGGCGGGCCGAGGCCGCGTGGGCCGCGCGCACTCACCTCCGCGCGATCCGGTAGAGCAGCACGCCGGCCGCGGCGCACGCCGTGACCCCCAGGCCGCCGGCCAGACCGGCCGTGGGGCAGCGGGCCAGGAGCGCGCTCACTCCCTCCATGGCTCCCCGCGCGGGTTGCGGGCGGCGGGTGGCGGGCGGCGGGCTGCGGGGCGGAGAACGGAGGGCCTCGGGCCGCAGGCGGGAGCGGGGCGGCGGCGCGCGCCTGCTCGCGCCGTGACCTTCGCCGCTTTGTAGCCGGCGCGGGCCCGCCCCCTGACTCGGCGCGCTCCCGCCGCGCAGCCAATCGGAGCTCGGGGCGAGCCCGGGGGGCGGGGCGCCGGCGGAAGCCGAGGCGCCGGCCCGCGCGCGCCCCCCGGCGGCCGGAGGTGGGAGGCGGCACGGCTCCTGGCAGCCCCGCCTTCCTCCGTTCCCGCCGCGCACGCAGGCTGCCCTGGCCTGCAGCACGGACCGCTCTCAAAACTTGTCTTTTCTCCGCTGTAGGGTCTTCCCAACTCGTGGTCAAACCCGGCAGTGCTTGCAGAGCTGTTCTGCCTTAAGTTGCGGCTCTTTGAGCCACTCGGCTAGACAGTAAATTAGTTTATGGAACCTAGAACATGCACCCATAGGGACGAGGATGCGACAAATCACAGGATAGCCCAACTTCCTAATGTCTTTGGGTGGGTGTTGTTGGCCTGGAGGGAGCATACTGTTCAAGAATAAGGAACATGCACAGTGATTTTCCTAGTAACAACGGTTGTATTAAGAAACTCCTAGAATATGGGTACGCTTGTAGGAAGTAGGACTGTGAATGCTGAACTGCAGTCACCCCAGGCGGGTGGATTTAGAGAAGATTCACTTGATGCCGGTTTCTGTATGATTGGCTTGAGCTGAATTACTTTCATGACTAAAAAACCTCGTCGCTTGCAAATATTTGTATTTAATTACACAGTATGCGGGCCAGTGTCTACACTTTCCCAGGGTTTTCTGAGGTCAACATCAGAGTTCTTCTCGGTGGACAGGGTTAGTGTCCCGGCTATTTAGCAGCAAAGGTGTCCCTTGTTTTCTGTTGTCAGTTAATCTGTCCCACACCCTAGTCCTGTGCTACTAGGACTGCAGAGAGCAGGCAGGAAGCAGGGCGCAGGGCCTGGAGGCCGGCAGGGGGGGCGGGGCTCCCTAACAAGTGGGTGTTGGAGCAAAAGCCTTTCCTGCGCCGTGTCGCCGCCTCTACAAGTGAACGGCAGCAGTGAAACCTTCAAAACCGGTGGCACTGTAATTAAGTACTGGTGACCACACCACGTCCCCCACTCACAGGATGGGCTCTGAGTGCCACGTGGGCAAAGAACGACTCCATCCTGGGTGTTACTAGTATAATCTCCTATGCATCGTGGTAATGCCCATGAGCCCGTGATCCTTAAGGCAATGGGATGGTTTGCTGGGCCCTGGCTTCGGTCAGCCCACTCCGCAGGTTCGCTGCCCCCACTACCTTATATTCATCTACTCCACAAACCCACCATGGCCCGTTTTGCTAACGGTCTCTCAGACCTCGAGCAGGTCATCAAACTCGAGCCTCTCTGATTTGTAAAATGTGGAGGATAGTAATCCCTGCCTCACAAGGTTGTGTCAGAAAGAATTTAGATGAGAAAATATAGAACCTCTGACACAGTGTGCGGGACCCGGTAGGTGAACAATGAGGCTTTTACAATCTACTCAAAAATAATAAAACCCCAGTGACTAAGCTTGTGGAGGGGAGGGAAATAAATCATGGCGTCTCTCCACGGGCGGCTCAAACAGACACAATTCCCGTTTCAAATCCAACAAGGCCCTCTATAGAGTTTCCTGCTTATTTTCTTCCTACTTCTGGTGCTCACCTGTCTCATTTCGGTGTCCGGGGGCAGGAGAAGCAAGCAGAGAACTAAATTACCCCAGGTCAGCATCCAATTTATTAATTTGAGAATGCAGAAATGAAAATTATTTTCAAATAACTCTTGTGCCCAATTAGTGAATATTAAGCCTTCTTTTTTTTTAAGTAGGCGTCACACCTACCGTGGAGTCCCATGCAGGGCTTCAGCTCACAACCCTGAGATGCTTAGCCGACTGAGCCACCCAGAAACCCCAATCAACCTAATTTTTATTTACTTCAGAGGATCCAAAGTGGGTTCTGCACTGACAGAAGGGAGGGAGCCCAGTGTGAGTTTCGAACTCACGAACAATGAGATCATGACCTGAGCTAGTCGGATGCGCAACCGACTGAGCCACCCAGGCGCCCCATAATTTTTAAACTTCATATTAGATAAAATCTTGAGGAGAAATGCAGGTTTTATGTTTAACATGAATGCTAAAGTAGGAAGATGTTGCTAAATGCCCCTATCAAGTAGTTAAACTGAGCTCCTCGAATAGAAATCTCTTGACTGCCATGCATTTTAGAAGCGTCGATGCTCAATTTTTATACAGTTGTTGACAGTTGAAGTAAATTCTACTAGTGAGCTCAAGCACACCAATAACCTTCATGACTAACGGTGAACAAAATTAAACTAATCTAAACACAATTTGGGGGCGCCTGGGTAGCTCAGTCAGTTGAGCATTGGACTTCAGCTCAGGTCATGATCTTGTGTTCGTGGGTTTGAGCCCTGCATTGGGCTCTGTGCTGACAGCTCAGGGCCTGGAGCCTGCTATAAATGCTGTGTCTCCCTTGCTCTCTGCCCCTCCCCACTCTCTCAAAAATAAATAAACATTAAAAAAATTTTTTTAATGTTTTTAAACACAACTTGAAAACATTCTATTCCCATCCCCACCAGAGCATTTGCAACCGGATCTGAAACGATGATGCGCCAGTCATTAAGAGTCCAGCATCCTTCTAGATATTCAGACTGAAAACTAACCTTAATGGACAAATAAGCAAATTCCAGTGAGAGAGCTCATGAAGGGCCACTGATCTTCCTGCCTTCTGTATTACTTCCAGTCCCTTATTAAATTTCCTTTCCAAGTGGGGAGGGGCGGAGGGGCGGGGGGGGGGAGCTGGGTGATGCCTAGGGGAAGCGTTCGAGTCCTGACTGTGGCTCAGGCCGTGATCTCACAGTTCGTGGGTTTGGGCCTGCATCAGGTTCGTGCTTGGGATTCTGTCTCCTCTCTCTGCCCCTCCCCCCCACTTGTGTGTACGCTCTCAAAACTAAATAAATAAACTTAAAAATAAAAGGAGAGGGGAGAGTGGTGACTCAGTGTGGCTAAAATTCTGGCAATTTGTCATTTCTAGGTTTTTCTTTTTTTATACGTATTTAAATACACCTCCTGTCAGAATAAAAGCGAACTCCCTAAGGGGTGGGCAGTCAACCCGGGGCCATGTTCCCCCCTTCTGGTTCCAAGGGACCGAGAACAGGGGTAAGGACCTGACGGGAAGGTTCTGTTACTCCCCATATTCCACCTTCACAGCCGACACTTACAAGGTACCTGGGCTTGGCCAGCTTCCCTTTTAGAAAATAGGTCCAGGAGTAAGGCAATTGGTAAGCAGTTTGTTAAAACTCTTGCCTTTGGTTCAAACTGGGGATAAAGGGTAACTTTAGAAACATGTTCACAGTTTAAAACATTTGGTGTCAGAAAGTTGTACTTTTTTTTTTTTTTTTTTTTAAACTCAGTAGCCTGAAAGCTTAAATGGTCAATCTGCATGAGACTTGGAAATGTATAGAAGAAGAAAAATGGCTGGGAATCCGTCCCGGTCCACCCAGTGCCACCAAAACGTGACACATCTTACCTGTCCAACAGTGTGGCGTCAGATTAGGAAACAGGTCAGATTCTGACTTTACACGTTTTCTCTGCATTTCTAGAGTTATGTTTCACTAAATTCCTCAGCCACAGTTTATAGCACAGTGAACATAAAAAGGACACAAACCAAATTTATGCTTAAATTAAATAGCGTGATTTAATTTAGCTGCTGCTTAATCCTGAATCCTCTTAAGTTAAAAAAAAAACCACAACCAAAGTTATAATTAACTATTAACGTTAATGAATTTAAACCTTCCAGAAAACATGAATCCAAAAGGAAATGTCCAACAGGTGATATGAGCCACATTTCTTATGGCCTTTCCTGTTTCCGTCTCAAACGTTCTAAACATCAATGGGGGAAAACTTCTCTAGAGTTTTCAATTTTATTCTAGAGCACAATTTTCTGGCCTCTTACTGAGCACGGTCCTCTAACAGGTACACAATCAGCTCGTAGGTTGACAACACGATGGCCGTGTTCGGGATCTGCCGGACGAGCTGGGCAAAGAGTCCTCTGTAAAAGGCGAGGTAGCCTTCTTCCCGGAAGACCAGCCGAGCGGTCTGGACGAACGACTTGTACTTGGTGCCTTCCTCCCGGAGCCGCGTCCTTATGACTTCTGCAGAGAGAAACACAGACTTTACGCTACGGACGAACCGCATCAGTCACCAGGCAATTCGAAGGGAGGATGGGAGGTGCGCAGCCCTGTGACGAACGGTCACGGTTGGCTCTGGCTATCTGCCAGCCCAGCACAGTCACTCCGGGACAATGAAAAGTCGCGATCTTTTTCGAACCTTCTCCGACTCTGAGACACGGTCAGTGAGGGACATTACACACACACACACAAGTACGGAAGTCATTTTTAAGGGATTAAGAAAAGGTTGGTTCGATTGGGACCTTGTTTAAGGAGAGTTTGTGGTTTTCTACTCCCAATTAAGCAAACACTGTAATTTCACAGAGGGTGTGATCTTTTATTAAGTGCGGCAGTATCATCAACACGATTTTTTTTTCATGTACTCCCCAGCCTTCTCTGTTAAAACCCTTCTCCGCTCTGTCCAGCTTGAAAGCTGCCTCCTCCATTTTCAACCTTTGGCACACCTGCCCCTCCCCCACCCAGACACCCCCAGCAAGACACCTGTCACTGCCCATCACGCAGACCTCAGTGCACACATTTGTCTCCTTACCCTACAGGAGGCACCCTGACCTCCTCTCCGTGAGCCCCGTGGGGCTGCTTAGTGCCCGACTAAAGATGGGGACTCAATTACCTGCTCATGAGGTGACCAGGGACATTTGTCACAGCAAACAGTGCAGCAGGCTTTTGAAAACAAAACCTGTTTTTCACGGTACAATACACTAAGCTATTTTTTTTAAGTAGGTCAATGGAACATTCCATCTATAATTCCTTAAAGAAGAGACTTTGCAAAGTCGCCTTACTCAGCACAAAGTGGATGCTGGGAGTCTGTTTGGCACCCATATCATTTTTTTAAATCGAGGAATGTTAAGTAAAATCCAGATTTGTGGCTTCTTTGAAAATAACCAAAGCTCCACAACGCAGGGCCCCTCTTCTGCACAGAACGTTCTGGCCACCATTAGCTGGACTGGAGTAGAGCCGCGTTCCCGCCACGCGCATAACCCACAAACAGGTGCCGAAGCCAGTTCCTGTCCCTGCCCCCCCCCCCCCATTACCTTAGGACCCGCAGGCGCCCGCATGTCGCCGTGAGCTGCAGACCCACTGGAGGACACTGACAAACACCACCAACCTCACGGCCGGGCCACTGTTCTGGAAGAAGAGGCGGGACGTACCGTGTGGATAAGCGATGCAGGAGGCACATCCCTTAGAAATAGCAGCAGCTGCCATGAGTCCAAAAAAACTCGTGGAATTTTTCTCAGTCCCGTTTGGAGAAGAGGCTAACGGGGCTTCCTTCAGATACTTCTTTAAACTTTCATAAATAGCAAAACAGATGATGGTTTCTGAAATGCCGGCATACGAGGCGGTCAGGCCCCTGTAGAAGCCGCGGACGCCTTCTGTCTGGTAAACGTAGCGAGCACAGCGGAGGCTGTTCATCTGTTTGGAGCCTCTCACTCTGTGGACACAAGACCGACGGAAAGCCGTTAAAAGGCACACTGACGGGCCCGGTTCCCGTCGCACGCTGCGAAACGCTGTGAAACCCGGGCGCGGAGTGTAAGGGGAAAGGATGTACAGGGCGGGTGACACGCGCCCTCCTCCCCCCTCCTCTGCTCAGCTGAGCCCTGGCCCACCAGCTGGGCCCCCCGACAAGCCCACGGGACAGCACGGGCGTCTGTACCAACGGGCGCACAAAAACGTCCGTAGCCTCTGACCTAATTCTGGAAAGCGCCGTACAAAGGAAGACATTCATCACAGAGGAAAATGTAACTGCAATACAATCAAAACAACCCAAGCATCTAAAAATAGGGACAGATAAGTAAACCACGACACACGCACACGGCTGAGACAGCTGTGAAGGCAGGAAGCCAGGCGGAAGTGCAGGAGCAGAGCGCAGGACGGAGTCCTGTGTGGAGTGTATTCTAATCGGGGCACAAACACGCTGTAAGAAAACGCTGAAGGAAACCTCACCAACATTCCGACTGGGCAGTGGGTGTAAGGGAGCTCTTTCTTCACTCGAGTCTCCAGATTCCATTATTTCTCAATTTATGAAATCAGGAACATCAAAAAGGTACACAGTACCTAATAAAAGGCCTTAGGCTTGGCCGCTCTTGGCTCCTGATGGAAAGCATCCTCGGCTGCCTGATGCACACGGAAGCCCGGGACCTGACCCCGTCTCCATTGGTCCAGTTCAAAGACCCCTCCCTTGGGGCCAAGGCCCACTGCCTCCCGGTGCCTCCAGCCAGTCACGACAGGCTCTCTCGCTCTTCATGGTGTCCTTCCACGTCCCGGCTGCAGCGACCTTTCTAGCCCCGCGCCAACCACTCTACTGCCCTGCTTCAGATGCTCCAGTGCACGGCTTCTCAGCCTGGGCGCTGACTCTCAGCCAGAGGATTCTCTGCTCTGGATGGCGTCCTATGCATGGTGGGAGGCTTAGCAGTACCACAACCTTTACCTGCTAGATGCCAGCAGCCCCCCACCTAAGTTGTGACAAGGTCCCCAGATACCGTCTAATGTCCCCTGGGGGACAAAGGGTTCCCCACTCCTGCCCTGAACCATGGCCCTCAAAATACAGCCCAAGGCCAAATTCCAAGCCCTACCAGGGATTGTTAAGAATCCTGCCCTGGTGCATTTCTGCAGCCTGGGCTCTTCCCCCAGCTTCAGGGCGCGCGTGCACGCACGCACACGCACGCGCGTGCACGCACGCACACACACACACACACACACACACACACGCACACGCACGCACGCACGCACCCACGCTTCCCTTCTTTCAGCTCCCCGGGAACAATCGCTTCTTGTCTCTGGATGTTCCGCACACTCCATTCTCTGCCCGATGCACCTGCGGTGCCACCCACCCCCAGTTATTTTCCAGTAGGTGAGGTGACTGTCACTGCTGGAGGCCCGTCCTGTGCCCACCCGCCTGGACTGCATTAGGGATC
This sequence comes from Mungos mungo, assembly GCA_004023785.1. Classification (NCBI taxonomy): domain Eukaryota; kingdom Metazoa; phylum Chordata; class Mammalia; order Carnivora; family Herpestidae; genus Mungos; species Mungos mungo. The sequence continues at coordinate 140,480 of PISW01002996.1, read as the reverse complement.
CTCCGGGGTCCTTAGCGTTTCAGGCTCCTGTCTCATGAAGATTGTAATTCTCTTTATTTTTATAAAGCTGGGAGCTTCTGGAAGGCAGGACCGCGGTCTTATTCCCCCTGGTTCCCCAGGGACTGGTGCACAGCAAGCACGCCATCACTCACTGCCGCAGGACGGGTCAGCAGAGCCCTCCCACACAAAGCTGTGAGATGTCCCGAACGTGGCACATTCTGTTCCCCGGTGGATCTAAAAGCGCGCACATAGAGGCTCCGAGCTGACGGCGCACGTATGTGTTCCTAAGCAGAAATGACTGCATCGCACACCTGGATGGGGAGTCGTGACCCAAGGTCTCCAGGAGAAGCTGCTGTTCGGAAGCCTGAAGGACAAGCAGGTGTTCCTCAAGGGGCCTTGCTTGTTAGGGGTTTAGATAACTGCCAGGGACCTTGGATGTTAAGCCCAGCAGTTAGGATGTGACCGTGAGAGTAAACAAGACTCCTCGAAGATTAGGAGTAAGCGATCTGTCCAAAATCATGAAATCTGATGCCTTCTAGAAAGTTCTTTCACACAGAATGGATGGGGGGGGCATGGAATCTGAGAGCAATTCTGAGGTTTTTGTGGTCATGAGAAACATGAAGGCAGATCCCGGCTAGGCTTCCAGAGGGTGTTCTAGTTCTCTCTTTAGAGGTTGCTCAGAATTAGACTAGACTAGCCCAAAGCTCCGAGAGCCCACACACAGTTCCCCACGGCATGGGTACACAAGGGTTCTTAACATCGGACCTCGGCTCAGGTCATGACCTCACAGGCGTGAGATTGAGCCCCATGTCAGGCCCTGCACCGGCAGCATGGAGCCTGCTTCGGATTCTCTCTCTCCTTCTCTCTCAAAATAAATAAGAGTAAACTAAAAAAAGAGAGAGAGAGAGAGAGAGAGAATTGTATCAGTGTCCCTTATGACCATCACTTCTGTGAAATTACGGTGGTCATTGGGCCACTGCTTGTATTAAAGAAGTATGTGACCATGTCGCATTAAAAAATATATTGATCGTTGTACTTCAACAACTGGTTTCCGCTGCTTTCAAAACGATTGCCCTGAAAAGTGACCGCAGGCATCACTAGACTCCCGAAGGGATCCACGGCACCAAACGCTAAGAACCCCCGGCCAGAGTTTCAGGGCAGAAATCTAGTACATTGGAGGGCCTCGGAGATGAAAAATGACCCTTTGGAGGCCTGATGGCACTCGCCGTTCTACCCTTACTGGCATCGGCCCCTGGAGAGAGAGGCGGGCTGGAGGTGACCCCGCAGCGCTCCAACGCGGGGTGAGCCCACCAACCCTCCAAGAGGAAGTCAGGAGCACGTCAGGGGCCACCGGTGCATGACCTGCCAGCCTCCGCTGGGTGTGATTTCCGTTGGCCTCACCTCCCCCACGGTGCCTGGCAAGGCACATCTCAAAAGGAGTTTCCCCATATGCTTATATTCAGGAAAATCCAGGAGGGGGAAGGCTGCGGACTCTACATTTCAGTTCACAACTGGAACTGGGAGGAAGAAAAAGATCCCAAGCATATTAAGGAAGGAACAATTAATGACTTACTTCCGCTCTAGCTGCATCCGCGTTTTAACCATCCATATAGGATTCATTAAGGTATTTGTGATAAAAGCTGGAAGAGAAAAACCAGAAAATGTCATCCCTGAACACAGTCGTTTACTAAGCTGTCTATTTCACAGGATAAACTTTGAGGTCAGGATTTAAATGGCTTAATAGTAAAAATAGACATGGGCGCCTGGATGGTTCAGTTGGTAGATCGTCTGGCTTCGGCTCAGGTCATGATCTCATGGTTTGCGGGTGTGAGTCGAGTCCCACATCGTGCTCCAGGCTGACAGGGTGGAGCCTGCTTGGGATTCTCTCTCTCTCTCTCCTCCCCTCCCCTCCCCCATGCTTGCTTGCTCTCTCTCAAAATAAACCTTAAAAAAAAAAAAAAAAAAAGATGGTAGGAAGCAGTTACTTTTCTACACTGAAGCCAGAAGTTACAGTCTCTTAAAATGCAGCCTCCATTGTTATATCGGACCTAAAAGAAATCTATTTTCTAGAGCTCTGTCAAGTTTCTACAACCTGTAGGTGGTGCTGTTGATATTCTGGTAAATCTAATTCCTTTGGTAAATATGGAAACTATTCTAATCCTCAATTTGTAAACTTTAGGTCCAGAAATAATTTGTTTTAAAAAGCTGGTGAGCTAACCCAAAAAGGTCACCTTTTATCAAACCAAAAATCGAAGCCCCTAAGTCTCCACTTCCCTGAATTCGAACATCTACATCTTAATACCCAATTCATCATTTCAGGAAATTGAAGTGTGAAGACTGATCTGCTTAAAGGAACCATTTTTAAAGACCGTCTTCCTCATCTTAGTCCTGTTAATTATCCCAGACCAACCCACACGGCCTGACACAGGGAGTGCAGGGCCCCTCTGTGGGCTCCACGGTCCTACACAGACGCATTAGGGACTCAGACAGTGGTTTAGACAACTCCTTCTGGGTCGGCTTTATTTATCAAAGGTTCCTCTGAGTTACTTTGGCAAAAGTTACACAACTGATGAAGAGGCGAGAGCTCGTGGCTCACTCGCTACCCCCCTCGGAAGTGAGACTGCCCGCCCCCACTCCCCATGCCCCCTTGGAGCAGCTTTGCATACGCTATCCTTCCGTAACTATTATCCGTAACTGCTCAGAGGAGCCTTCAGAACTTTTGATTGGAGTGACAGAGGCGGACAAAACTGGTGGACGCACACCTCCCAGGCTGGAAGAAGGCAGAGATTTCCCACAGAATGCCAATTTAAGTTCTCCAAAATACTTTCTATTTACACAGGTCATAAAAGGATACCTAGAGGCGCCTGGCTGGCTCAGCCAGTAGAGTGTGTGTCTTGATCTCGGGGTCATGAGTTCGAGCCCCATGTTGGGCACAGAGATTACTTACAAAAAAAAAAAGAAAAATATTACAAAAGAAACACATAAAATGCTATCTAGAAAGACACAGCCTTCGTTAAGCAATCTGGAAGTCCACGGTTTTCCCCCAAGTATTTCCTGGGGGAACAAATCCTGTTATGAATTTTCTAGAGTAAATGCAAGGACTCCCTCAAGAGAGAAGAGATACTATCTGATCTGGTAGGAGCCCTCCTCAAAGAACCCTCCCCAAGCCCCCAGCCCTCATCACAGTGCCCAGCTGTTAAGGACAGAAATGCCAACTGCACACAGTGTATGCTGGATGCCGTGTTGAGTCACAAAACACCCTCAAAATTTTAAACTAATTTAATGAAACAAAATGATATGAAAATGCATTACTATTTCTTTATGTAAAAAAATTTTTTCATGTGTGTTTATTTTTGAGAGAGAGACAGAGAGTGTGTGAGCAGGGGAGGGGCAGAGAGAGAGGGAGACACAGAATCCGAAGCAGGCTCCAGGCTCTGAGCTGTCAGCACAGAGCCTGATTCGAGGGTTGAACCCACAGACTATGAGATCATGACCTGAGCTGAAGTCAGATGACTAACCGGCTGAGCCACCCAGGTGCCCAATATTCCTTTTCTTTTTTTTCTTTTTTTCCTGTTTTTTATTTATTTTTGAGAGACAGAATGAGACAATATGAGCGGGGGAGGGTCAGAGAGAGGGAGGTACAGAATCCGAAGCAGGCTCCAGGCTCTGGGCTAGCTGTCAGCACAGAGCCCGATGCGGGGCTCGAACCCACGAACTGTGAGATCATGACCTAAGCTGAAGCTGGACGCTCAACCGACTGAGCCACCCAGGCGCCCCCCAATATTCCTTTTAAAGGAAGCACAACACTGGCCAGTAGTATGCATGAGCACACGTAAATTCTGAGGGAGAATAAAAGTTTGTTATCAAAGAAGATGGAAGCAAGTTACAAACTACTCTCGAACATTCATGCTTTATTAGTTCTAGCATAAAGTGCCAGAAAAATGATTTTAGAGGCAAAAGAGTTTCTAATTCCTGGAAAATGCTGCAGGGCACGGCACGCGCCTCAGGACCGCAAAGCGCTTCTCTCCCCTCACTGGGTGACCCACCTGCAGAGCCGGCCGAGAACACGTGCACGGTATTACTGTTAGGCACGAAAATGCCATTGAACTGCTCTTTGGCTTTGGAGTAACACGCAAAGTACACGGCCCTGGAGGAAGAAAGAGAAAACACTATAGACACCGGCATGGCGCTGTGTACGTCCCTCCACGACCTCTGAAGAGTTCAGGAAAATACAAGGAAGAAGGTTAACGTGCAACCCGAAGCTTGACTTTATCTGGCAGAACAAAAGCACCTGCAGGAAACCTCCTGCGTGTCCCTCCAGAAAGTGTCCAGTGATGGTCAAGCATCCACAACGACTGAGACGGATGAGATTTGGGTTAATATCCAAAGTCCATTTACATTCTTCATTCTGGATCAAGCCTTTACGCATCAAAATATATACTAAACCTTCTACAGTTTCTAATACTACTTCTAGAATACAGCATACGCCTGTCCTGCCTCACACCACAATGAGAATGTCAAACGTAATTTGATGACTCAGGGTCAGTAGGAACTAGCATCCTCCGTGTTTTCAGGACAGATGTTCCGCCACTGAATATGCACGCCCCCCTCCCAACACCTACAGGGGGAGTCTGGCCTCCCCCATGGCTCTCTGGTCTGGTCTGGTCTCCGTTTCCCCTCTCCTGACTCAGCTCTCACTGGGGCTGGTCGGTATTTCCCTGCTGCTTCACCAGCGATGCCGGGGAAATGCTTCTTTATTGTGGCTGGCCTATGCATCAATCACAGAATGTATTTTTCAACTTAGGATCTGGACTACTTATGTTATGTAACATTATTCTGCTTTTTATAGGTCCCAACTGTCCTCAACGGATTGCGGCAGCCAGGAATCTACATCAGATTAACAGGCATTACCAAACTGTCCCCAAGCAGATACAACTCCGCTTTCTTTATTTACTACATACATGTAGTATATCCACCATCCAATCACAATGCACACCCCGAACAATCTCACACCCTAGTACTTTTATTTTTTAAACGGATTATACACACATACGCTGCAAAATTCTAAAGGAACAAAAGGGCCTAATAAGGATCTGAATTTTTACAACGTTCTCAGGTGACATGTGGATAATTTGGGAGCACTGATCTGCAAGAATTCTAGGAAACTTTCAGTCCGTACCTTACATAAAACATTTTCGTTTTTGTTATCAAAATGAATTCTCTTTAAAGTCTGAGTATTACATGCAGTAACAGAAGTATGTTACTTGTCACCAGCTCCCCTCTGGGAGGCCATTTCTAGAAGCAGCTTCTTATCTACTTTTCAGAGATACGCTGTACACACACTCACCTGTTCACTTTGTCAAACAGGCTTTAAAGGACATGACGCCTTGTGACAGAAATGAGGATGTTTTGAACAAAAGTAAGGCCTGGGAACCCTGAGAATTGCTGCAGCTCAGTTCCAAGTGCACGCGGACCACCAGGGGATGTGTTAGGACGCCGATGCGGATCTCGGTCTGGGGTGCGGTCCAGGCGCAGTGCTCACCAGCTCCCGGGGACACCGACACTGCTGCCGCGCCCCAGACCTGACGCAGCCAGGACTTGTCTGGAGTCGATTCCAGGGATGTGAGCAGATGAATTTCCATTTAAGAATAAAAGAACTAGAATCTCTCTCTCCCCATACCCCCCCCCACGCACGCGCACACACACACCCCAGATGCACGCACACCCACACACAGCCCCCGCTAAAAGACACACCGGCACTTATCACTATTCTGTGTGTCCAGCGTTTGTAGGCAAATCCCACACCGAGAGAGACCCTGCCCATCTAGCGGTGACGCACCTCAGTAAGAAAGCCGCAGTATTATGTACTGTACGCGGGGAGCGGCTGAAAGTTTAGTGCTTACCTTGACGGCGCAACTCCAACCAAATTTGGACCCAAGCCCCTAAAAAGTGACTTTGGTCCCTCCTTCTCCAAGATCGACCTAAATAATAAGAAAAGATCTTTTAAAATCCTTAAGCACAAGCTATGCAAAGCAATGCATCAGCCTTCACGTTAGCTCCTTGAACACAGAACAGAATGTTTACAGGACCCCAGACTCCTATTGGATTACAGCGCAGTTACAGCATCAGAAGTCTGAAGAACACTGCTTTCATGTTACGCTGGAAAAGCATGCTTCAAGAGCCATCAGTGTGACATGTCTTCGAGAAGCCCTTTCCCTGGTTCACACAGGACCGAGACGTTCACGGTCTGTCCTCAGCACGGAACTCCTAGGAAGGCAGGACCAGCATCTCATACTGGGGAACGATGTCCTCCGTACAAGATACACGGAGACACTGGCTCAGAGGTTTCTCTGGATGACATTTCTTTTGGATTTATTCCTTATTTCTAATAATCCTATCTTCCAGATCTTTACTTATTATAGAAGAGCCCCCAACCCGGGGTCTACAGAATAGAAAAGCACCTAATGATCTCCATGGGCTGACTGTTATTAAATTTTTTCAACATTTATTTTTGAAAGACAGAACATGAGCAGGGGAGGAGCAGAGAGAGAGGGAGACACAATATCCTAAGTAGGCTCCAGGCTCCAAGCTGTCAGCACAGAGTCCGATGCGGGGCTTGAACCCACGGACCCCTAGATGAACATTATTTAAAGCCAAAGCATAGTATCTCAAGTTCAAAGAGAATATTGCTAAGTTTTAAAATTCATGGTGACATTTACGTAACAAAATTTTACCATTTTAGCCATGTTTAAGCGTACAGCTCAGTGGCATTAAGTGTGTCCACAATACCGTGCAACCAGCACCATCCACCTCCAGACCCTTTTCATCGCCTCAAAGGGAAATCCACACCCGCTGAACATTAACTCCCTGGGGCATCTGGGTGGCTCCATTGCTTAAGTGTCCAACTTCGGCTCAGGTCATGATCTCCTGGATCCTTAGTTCGAGCCTCGCATCAAGCTCTGTACAGACAGCTCAGAGCCTGGAGCCTGTTTCAGATTCTGTCTGTCTCTCTTCCCCTCCCCTGCTCTTTCTCTCTCTCAGAAAGAAATGAATAAATGTTAAAAATAAATAAAAAACAAACAAAACCCCACTAATTCCCCATTTTCCTCCTCCCCCAGCCCCTGGCAACCATTGTTCTGCTTTGTCTCTATAAATTAAACTACTTTAGGGACCTCATTTGAGTGGAATTGTACAGTATTCATCCTTTTGTGGCTGGCTTATGTCACTTGGCATGGTGTCATTAGGCTCATCCAGTTTTTTTTTTTTAATGTTTTACTTAGAAGGCAGAGAGAGACAGAGCATGAGGGGGGAGGGGCAGAGAGGGAGACACAGAATCCGCAGCAGGCTCCAGGCTCTGAGCTGTCAGCACAGAGCCCGACACAGGGCTCGAACCCACAAACTGAGCTGAAGTCAGATGCTTAAGGGACTGAGCCCCCAAGGCGCCCCCAGACTTGTCTATGTTGCAGTAGCTGTGAGAATGTCCCTTCTGAGGCTAAGACCCCACTGCATGTCTACCACACGTTGTTTACCCATTTGTCTGTCCACGGACACTCAGGTGGCTTCCACTTTTGGCTACTGTTAATAAGGCTGCCATGTCCAAGTACGTGTTCAGGTCCCTGGTTTAAATTCTTAGGGTTGGGGCGCCCGGGGGGCTCAGTCAGTTGAGCATCTGACGTTGGCTCAGGTCATGATCTCATGGTTTGTGGGTTCAAGCCCCGCATCAGGCTCTGTGCTGACTGCTAGCTCGGAGCCTGGAGCCTGCTTTGGATTCTGTGTCTCCTTCTCTCTCTCTGCCCCTCCCTTGTTCACGTTCTGTCTCTGTCTCTCAAAAGTAAATGAATGTAAAAGAAAGTTTTTTTTTTAATCTTAGGGGTACATGCCCAGAAGTGGAATTGCTCAGTCACACAGTAATTTATTTTTCAACTTGAATCATTTTTTTTAAAGCGTTAATGTATTTTCTTCTTTTTCTTCTAAGTAGGCTTCATGCCCAGTGCGGAGCCCAATGTGGGGCTTGAACTTACAACCCTGAGCTGAGGTCAAGAGTTGGACACTTAAGTGAGACACCCAGGTGCCCCGTGTTACTATGTTTTCTGATCGGAAGTGACCAAGGACGGATTCTGGAGAACATTCTTTACAGGCGTTTTCCCACTCCAACATAATGATTCAAGTTGAAAAATAAATCTGGTTAAATGTATTCTTTTCGATGGCTCAATCTTCATGGTGTCCTTGAGAATTTACACTGTTACACTGAGGTCTTCTCTAATTTAATCTCCTTTTCTTACTGTAGAGTTTTCTCCCCTCGGTAATCAGTACCTCCAATTTGGTAGCAATCCCAGAGCTTCTCCAGGATTGGTGTCAAAGGAGTTTATATAATGGTTTATCTTCATTATGACACTGAAAGTAAAATAAAAAGGTGTCTTCTCACTTCACAGAAAAGCTACTGGTAAAGTGAATCTTGCCAATTCTTTCTCTGCTCCCTTCCACTTTTCCCGAAGGGAAAGTTTCTAAAAACAAAGCTGACATTTTTGGTGAAGAGGTTAAATTGATGTTTTGGTTCCTGGCATGCCGGAAAATGTTCAAGTTTTATATCCATTTGTAGCTTTCTTTCCTGTTCTTTGGGTCAATGTAATTTTTCATGGTCTAGAGTCCTTGAATGTACAAATTTAAAATACACAGAGGTACTAATGGGGTGCCCGGGTGGCTCAGTTGGTTAAGAGTCCAATTCTTGATTTTTGACTCAGGTGATGACCTCACGGTTTGGGAGACGGAGCCCTGACAGTGTGGAGCCTGCTCGGGACCCCCTCCCTCCCTCTGCCCCTCCCTTGCTCGTGCTTTGGCATGTACATACTCTCTCTCTCTCAAAATAATTAAGTTAAAAAAATACTAAGGAATACCCTAAAAAATGACTATAGTAAGTTCAGCAAGGTTACAGGACACAAGATCAATATATGAAACTCAACTGCATTTCTACACAGTAGCAATGAATAATCTGAATATGGAACTAAAAACCGATCCCACTGACAACAGCATCAAGAGGAGTAACACTCCCCCCCACAGACAGATGAGGCAGGGCAGCGGTTGCCGGGGGAGGGGTGGGGGCAGGAGGGAGTGACTGTTAATGGGTACATGTTTCCTTTTGGAGTGATGAAAATGTTCTCAAATTAGTGGTGGTAGTTACATAACTCTGTGACTCTACAAAACCACTTGCACAGTTTGAAAGGATAAATTTTAGGGTATGTGAGTAGTAACTCAATAAAACTAGTATTTTAAACAAATAATAAACTAGACCTCGGTTCCACTGCAATAATTAAATTACTTCGAAATATTAAAGAGACCGGTGGTCTTATTTTCTAATCATAGAATGTTTTCCTTACTGGCAATTAGCAGCCCAGACCCTTGAAGTGATCCCAGGACATACTCTCAGCCTAAACCCTCTGGCCACCCCTGAGCGTCACACGAAGGGCCTCTGTCTGATACGCTGGACAACGGGAGAGCACAGTGTCCATTTCTTTCTTTCTTTCTCTTTTTTTCCCCCATGGCATCTGGGGACTGTCAAAGCAAAGCATTTAGAATGAGCCCGAGTCACACAATGTAATATTACTCGGCAATAAAAAAGGAAGGAAGGACTCTCGCACCAAGGCTGAGCCTCCAAGACACATCAGGTTACGCGAAAGAAGCCAGACACAAAAGGCCATATGTTGTAGGATTTCATTTACGTTAAATGTCCAGAGAACACAAATCTGGAAACAGACAGTGGGTTAGTGACTGGCTGCCTTGGCAGGGGGCAGGCAATGGGGGTGGGGGGGTAGGGGGGACGTGACTGCAAATGGGTGAGGGGTTCCTTTTAAGTAGGGATGAAAATGTTCTAAAATCAAATTAGTGCTGTTGATTCCAGTCTCTGTGCACATACTAAAAACAGCTGAATGGTATTTTTTTTTAAATTTTGTCTTTTATTATTTTATTTTGAGAGACCGAGAGCGATCGGGGGAGGGGTAGAGAGCGAGGGAGACACAGAATGTGAAGCAGGCTCCAGGCTCTGAGCTGTCAGCACAGAGCCCGACACGGGGCTCGAACCCACAGACTGTGAGATCATGACCTGAGCCAAAGTCAGACGCTTAACCAACTGGGCCACACAGGCGCCTGAATGATACTCTTGAAACATGGTATGTGGACTAGGTCTTAATAAAGCTGTGCTACACAAATTAAAAAAAAAAAAAAACCCCAGCAAGGAGGAATAGAAGGCTCACTGAAAAAGGTCCAGGAAGCAGAAGAGATATTGGCAGGAACGGAGCTTTAAAATACAATTTAGTTCTTTGGTTAAATCAATCGCTTGTAACTGATTCACCTGGAACACGGACTGCTGATGGGTTCCGAAGCAGTATGTGAAAACTGCATTTCTTGAATTTGAAAACTGGACAGTGATTTTCAGAGAATACCTTTGTCCTTAGGAAGTAAATGCCGAAGAATTAAGGGTAAAGGGGCAGGAGTGAACCCATGTGCCAATGGTTCAGAAAAATAGAGCAAAAATAAAAAAGCAAATGTGGCAAATTGGTGACTTGAGGTAAAGAATATAATCAAATTATCTGTACCATTTCTGCACCTCATCTGTAAGTTTGAAACTATTTCAAATAATTCTTTAAAAAAAAGGCATAGGTCATAGGTTATAAAAATATCAAACTTTTTTTTAAATGTTTTTATTTATTTTTGAGAGAGAGAGAGAGAGAGATAGCGTGACTAGGGGAGGGTCAGAGAGAGAAGGAGTCACAGGATCTGAAGACAGGCTCCAGGCTCTGAGCTGTCGGCACAGAGCCCGACGCGGGGCCCGAACCCATGAACCGTGAAATCATGACCTGAGCCGAAGTCAGATGCTTAACCGACTGAGCCCCCCCAGGCGCCCCTCAAACTCCTGACAACAGCCCATAAAGCCACAGAAGCAAGGGGTGGGGTAAAGACAGTTCTTGGGCTTCTGAGACGCTCACGCACCCACCGGAGTTCGCACTCTGAGAAACCGCTCACGCTGGCAGACGGGAGACAGCTCGCTCTTCAGAGGGGCACGGGAAGTTAGTGTTTTCAGCTGTAAATACTTTGCTTTGACGCTTTCGCAAAACAGGACTGTGCTTTTAATTTTTTTTACCAAGTGCAGCACCGTCTAGCCCAGGAAAAACAGGACTGTGTTTTTTCAAAAGCCACGCTCTCTGAACAAAACATTCCCCAAGTAACACCTTGGCCTGACCTCCAGTTTATAATACAGGATGTAAGATTTCAAGTGGCCAGGAGATGCAAACATGGTCAGAGTTTAGATTCTGTCTGTGGCCCCCCTCAGCATGCACGGGCGGCCAGGCCCGGGAGTCGGTCAGACACAATTAAGGGACTCCTGGCTCCAGGAAGCTCGAAGCGGCTCATCTATAATGCAGTAGGGGACTCGTGTCCTCAAGTGACTCAGGCCTTTTAAGAACTGCAGAAAGACCGTCTCCCTGGTGACGCACATTAACAGCGGGCAAAAAGTCAAACCCGTTACATAATTCAAACTTCCAGCCTATCTGGATGTTTACAAAATTTTTCTGGAACAATCAAGTTTCTACTATAAATGGTACCCTTCAAGCTTCGTAATAAAGCATGTTGGGATCCAGGCTGACTTTCCCACAGTCGCACGAACTTTCATGTAGAAAAGAGATGAGAAAGGAAAACGGGGTCATGTTTGGGACACTTCCTCCTCACTAGTGCTAATCGCAACGCGGGCACTACGGACTAATCCGAAACACAGATCTCCTTGGGACACCTAGGTTTTTACAAGATGAGAGACTAGCTCACTAAAAAATTACTTTTTGGATTAAAAAGGATACTTGAAAAAAAAGAAAAATAAGGTACCTAAGTAGTTTACAGAATAGGAACTCTGATTAAAGAAAAACATTAACTCACAAGATTTTTTTTAAAGCAGAGATCAGAGATAAACTGATAGATTAATACTCCCCTTAGCAGATCTAACAGTGCGAGCCTACATATGCTAGCATCTTGCCTTTTTCAAGTAACTATTAAAAATGTAAAGGTTACTGGTCCTCCAATGGAGGATTCTTTCTTTCCTTCCCTAACAGGAGACACATGCACACTGGCTTGCAGTTTGAAAACTGAACTCCCTGTAAACAAACTCCGTTGGCTGTGAAGTCTTTTAAAGCAGCGCTGCCGTAGAGAGGGAGACTAGAAAGAAGGTGTGGAGTTCGAAATGAGTAACCGACTGAATCGCTTGGGTTTTGGCAGCTGTATCTTCTACACTGTGAACCAGGGGGCTCAGTCGGCTAAGTGTCCAGCTTCGGCTCAGGTCATGATCTCGTGGTTCGTGGGTTCGAGCTCGGCATCCGGCTCTGTGCTGACAGGTAGCTCAGAGCCTGGAGCCTGCTTCTGATTCTGTCTCCCTCCTTCTCTCTCCCTCTCTCTGCCTCTCCACCACTTGCATACTGTCTTTCAACAATGAACATTTAAAATAAATAAATAAAATGCGAACGCTGACGGGCTTTGTGGTCTAGAGAAAAGGCCTGGCACCTGTCCTTCCTCCGTCACTTACCAGGTCCAGAGCCCTGTCTGCAGACCATCGCCGCTGCCCCTCGCTCAAGCTGCCTAATAATCTGTGTGCAGGGGTGAAGGGAGCTTCGACCAGGCTGGCGGCAGGGGGACAACAGAGCGGTCACGGTCTTCCTTGCCAGCGCCCTCCCCTCACCCAAGTGCCGAGCACACTGCTTTTCGGACCGTCACAGGGAGAGAGCTCGGCCGCTCCCCCAAAGAGCAAGTGCGCTTTCTTCAGATGAGACTTCTGTGATATGACAGGCATTTCCCTTTTTGCCTTGGCCACCAAAACACCCGGTCACAAATCACAGCCGGTACCGACTGTGACAGCAGGCAGGAAGATTTACACACTGTGGTGTGTGTGTGTGTGTAGAGTTTTCTATCCAGCATCTTCCCGACATGCCAACATTCATTCACTCAATCGGTACTGAAGGCTTAAGCTTACTATGGGACAGGCAGCATTCTAGGTGAGTAGGGACACTTCTGTGACCAAAACAAATCAAAGTCCCTGTGTTCAAGGAACCTCCCTTGTGGTGGGGGCAGGGAGAGAAAATAAACAATATAAATACGTAGCCCACAGTGCTGGATGGGGGTAAGCACTGTGGATAAAAATAGAGCAGGAAGAAGGAAGGGATGGGTGTGAGGGAAAGGCTCATTTTTAAAAAAAATTTTTTTAATTAAAAAAAATTTTTTTTTAGAGACAGAGTGTGAGGGGGGAGGGGCAGAGAGACAGGGAGACACAGGATCCAAAGCTGTCAGCACAGAGCCCGACGCGGGGCTCAAACCCACGAACGTGAGATCATGACCAGGAAGGCTCAGTTTTAAATAGCATGGTCACCGAAAGGCCTTCCCACAAAGGTGGCTCCGGGAGCCAGCCATTCAGATGCCGTCCATACAAAGGCCCTTCCTCAGAAAACGTTCCAGAGTTCCGAGCATAAAAAGACTGTGAAGGCACCGCAAGGAGGGCAGTGTGGCAGCGGTGCGGGAGGGGCAAGGTCAGGAGGTGAAGCGGGAGAAGTCGCGGGAGGGTGGTGGCCATGGAGAGCCTCGGAGGGACAGGGCGGCCCCTGGAGGCCTGAGAGCCCAAGGTCGGCTGACTGCTCCGTGGAGACCACGCCGGGCACCAGGGTGGGGGCGGGGGAGGCCAGCTAGGAAGCGAGCCTCCTGACACAGGGGACACACGCTGGCTTCCATCAGGACATGGCGGGGCGAGGACCAGGAAGGGCTCGGGGTCTGCGTGCGTCCTGGAGGGCTGCGCGGAAGGTCTCGGGAGGACTCCGGACTTCGGGTGCGCACATAGGGAAGCGGGGAGCGGGACCCGGGAGCGGGACCCGGGAGGACCCTGGGAGCCGCGGCTGGGGGCAAGTTCAGCGCGCACAAGCTCCACCCTGGATGCCCGGCAAACAGCCGAGCAAACCGGCAGTGGCGCGGAGGAGAGACACTGTCAGCTTACAGATGGCACTCAAAGCCGCAAGACCAAATGGGACCCACTCCCGGAAGAAGGGCCTGTCGCTAGGGCTGAGGCCACCAGAGGCGCCCGGGGCCCTCCCACATCAGGAGGTTGTCAGGGAGACTCGGCAAAGCAGCAGGCGGCAAGGTCCCGACGACGAGGCGGGACCGTGGTCCCAGCAGACTGGGGCGGGAGCCCCTGTCGCCTCCTCGGGAGGGCGGCGCAGCGTTAGGGGGCCTGCCACCGTTCACTCTTGGCTGCTTCGAATCGTTCTTGGAAACCAGTGACCACACAGCGGAATGACGCTGAGCAAGTCCCTCCCCCTCTCACGTGCCCTTCGTCGTCATAAACGGGTGATCACGCCGAGCACTAAGCTCGGGGTCCTTGTAGTCATTTTTCAACTTGAGAGCCAGTAGGTACCCGCTGAGAATGCTGAAACTACACATACCCCAAGCTGAGGACAAAAAGCTTAACAGAACAGCTCTTGGGTGAAAAATGCCACTTTACAAACACTTTCCCAACAAAGTATCATTATGACAAAAAGTTTACTTAATACTTCCGTTACTCCTATTTGAAGCGAACATACAATAGGTGGTTTCAAAAAGGATTCGTGGGCCAGCGAGGTCTCATCTCTGTGCAGCTGCGGCTGCATGAACCGCCGGCGGCCTTGGGTCCACAGCGCCAACCAGCGGTCTCATGTGTGGTGTGGGCACTGTTACCGTATTTTACAGGATAGACGGGCGTTTTCCCCTTGTTAAATAACTGTGGTGGCACCTGGGTGACTCAGTCGGTTAAGCGTCCAACTTTGGTTCAGATCATGATCTAGCAGTTGGTGAGTTCAAGCCCCGCGTTGGCCTCTGCTGACAGCTAGAGCCGGCTTCGGATTCTGTGTCTCCCTCTCTCTGCTCCTCCCCCACTCACTCTCTCGCAAAAATGAATAAATGTTAAAAAAATAAAAATAAAAATAAATTGTGCCCATGGCGGGGGGACACATATATACACAGAGAGAGAGAGAGAGAGAGAGAGAGAGGAGAGATTTACAGGAGATGGAGAGACAGATACCCAAGATCTAGAAAATACATCCTAAAATCTTCAACGAGAGAAACATCCCCATTTACCTACATGCCGGCCCCGCTGACACCCACAACTTCTGGGTAACAGTTTCCCAGTTACAGTAAATATATAAATCTACTGGTCACGAGTTATTTGGCAAGCACCTAAGAGGAAGTTCTTTCGGGATGTCAGTAAAGTTGGCAAATTACCTGTCCGTTTCATTACATCCAAAGCACTCTGTGTTCCTCAGAAGAAAGGTGTCATTTGAGACACTGCCTCTGCCTAAACATAGAACAAGGCAAACCAGGATGGGGATGTTTTGCCGGCCATGGATTTAAGGATGTGGGTTTGTCTCTCTCTCTACTGAGATCCAAGTGTGTCTCCGCACCGCTGTGTCTCTTTCCTAGTGCCCTGCCTTTCGTGTCTCCACTCCTGTCCTCGGTGTGTATCTGAACTAGCTGACCCTCCTGGAGTCTTGGGGGCCGGCCTCCTTTCTCTCTAGCTGATTCTCTCACTTGGGTCCTTGCCCTCAGCGGCCGGTTTCACTGTCCAGTTTTGCTCAGTAAACTCGATGCTCTCCCGTACACACGTCTGGCACAGATGCCTGGGTGACTCATCAACAGAGGCTTAACAAACAAAATGTATCTAAAAATAAATTAACCACTTTCCAATTCATTCCACCTTATCTACAATGTGACTGCATTCTGTCCAAAGTGCTAAGTGGTGTGGTTAAGACAGAACATTTCCACTTTATGGCATCTTTTTCTAACGTTTCCCCCGTAAACCTCTACATCGATGGACAGCACTTTCTTGAACACACCCTTTCACAGGGCTGTCTCAGAGCTCTGGGAATCACGTTTAGCTCAACTCGACTACTGTTTATCAGGCACCTCTTCCCCAGCGCACAGCCCGACGCTAAGACTCCAGCGTTGCCACGCGCCCTCCGAATTTCCGGTTCTGCCTCAAGCATGGGGACTAATAAGCCAAACTCAGACTCTGAATATTCAGCCACTTTGTAATCAAAGACGGCATATTTCATGCAGTAAAAATAATACACTAGGCAGGTAGCCTCGGTATTAAACACACGTTGAAAAAAATGGTTTCACTAAATACGTTGCAACTTTTCTGTAAATGTAAATGATCTCCAAACAAAAAGTACAAAATCTCGAATGTTTTGTTTCTATATTATTTTCTCTTAAAATAGTCACACTTCTCTTGTGCGGCTTTAAAATTTTTGATGGCGCTCTACCACTCCAGGCCTTGCGGGCCCTCAAAAGATTTGGGGCAAGCGCCACCCTCTGATGCAACACTTTCAGCAGGAGCCCCGCTCCGCTCTGAGGTTCACCCTGACATCGCTGGATGCTGATCACACGCAACCCCGCTGCCAAGGGAGGTCAGGGCTCAAAGGTTCAGGTACACAAACCGGATTCTTCAGTTTGGACAGCGGCGACAAGCGGACCGTCTCCTCTGACGGGCCCGATGGACACTGCACTGAGGGCGGGGACAGGGGTCCAGAGGGGGACGGAACTTACTTCAGAACCTGGAAGAGGCCCGGCGTCACCGATGCTGGTCTCACCATTCCAGCCCCACTGATGGTCCCCAGATGAACCTGAGGATAATAGACTGTCCGGAGAGCCAATCTTGAAGACTGCAACCGCGTCTTAATGACTTCCAGTGGACAAGTGAAAATAGCACCAACCGTGCCCCCACACCTGTCACAGAAGGAATCACAACGGCATCAGAAAAGTGATACTATTCCCTGTCCAAAGAAAATGTAAAATTTAGTGTTTCCCTATTAAGGAAAAAGTCACCTAGGTTTACTTCGTAATTAGAACACACGGGGAGGTTAGACAGGATTTGTTGAGATGCCAGCAGCTAAAGAGGGAACCACGGCCAACACCTCAGCGCGTCCTTCAGGGTTTTCGTCACCGACTATCCAATCTCTGACCCCGCCCCCAACTTACGCGGATGCCATGACCGTCTGTGTTGAATCTACGCCTAATTATCCACCTGTAACGACCACACACTATTACTCGGTGCCGATGTCTAACATTTTCGCCCATTACTACTGTTAGTCTTTTCCAGCCTCACTGCCACGCTGCAACAAATATTCTAGAAAATGCAGCTTTTCACAGTCAAATGTTATTCAGCTAATGCTACTATTTTGAAAAATCAATGTTTGCTACAACACAGACTTCTACTAAAATAGGACTGATGTGGGGGCACCTGCGTGGCTGCATCAGCTAAGCGTCTGACTCCTGGCTGATCTCTCAGTTCACGAGTTCAGAGTCCTGCACTGGGCACTCTGCCGACAGCGTGGAGCCTGCTTGGGATTCTTTTTCTCTCTCTGCCCCTCTCCTGCTCATGCTCTCTCTCTCAAAAATAAATATATAAACTTAGGGAAAAAAAAAAGGATTGACTTGAGGGCACCTGGGTGGCTCAGCCGGTTAAGTGTTCCACTCATGATCCTAGAGTTGTGGGATCAAGCTCTGTGTCAGGCTCTGCCCTGAGCCTGGAGCCTGCTTAAAATTCTCATTCATTTCTCTCTCTCTCTCCCCCTCCTCCCCATCCCCCCCCCCGTGCCCCTCTCCTATGCACATGCATGTGCATGCACACATTTTTCTGTCTCTCTAAAAAAAAAAAATTGATTTGGACTCCACTAAAACTTAAGCTAAAGTTCCTTTTTTTTTTTAATATTTCTTTTTGAGAGACAGAGAAAGAGACAGAGCAAAGCAGGGGAGGGGCAGAGAGAAGGAGAGAGACACAGAATCCAAAGCAGGCTCTAGGCTCCGAGCTGGCTATCAGCACAGAGCCTGACGTGGGGCTCGAACCCACGAACTGTGAGGTCATCACCTGAGCCGGCTTAAGCGACGGAGCCACCGAGGCGCCCCGTGAAGCTCCTTGTAACGATGAAGTCCTCACGTGTCTCTCAGTCTCCCCGAACCAGGGCTCCCCTAACCACCCTTTGTAATTTGTTCATATCAAAATGTTACCGCAATTAAACATTTAAGTATTTTTCTTCAAAACAACTCACCTGTTTATCCTAAAATACCCATGTTCACCTTTTCTGAATAATACCCACGCAACTGCACGGCTGACGTGCTGTATAATTAGGACGTGACGTGTCACCTAAAGCATCCCACCACCATGAATCAACGTCTTACTCTCTGGAAAACAAGATCTGTGTCTTACTCATCCTTGTCTCCCTGGCATCAGGAGTCGCAAGGTCAGGAACAGGATTTGCTAAGCAAAGGGATTATTAACTTGAGATTTCAAGGAGAATGTCTTTCAAGGGATCTGAATGTTTGAAAACGGCACATTCTCTCTGCCTTCTGTCCCCGGCTTCCTTGGCCCAGGAGCTCCTTGTGGGGAGGAACTGTGTTGTTGCGTGTTCTTGCACTTAGAGGTCAGCACCTGGCCGACAGGTGGCTCAATAAAAATGATAAGCGTCAGCACCTGTGACTGGGAAACAGTCACAACAGGAAAGGACAGGCGCGGGCAGACAGAATGCTTACGTTAGCCCCCCCCCCCCCCGACCCTGCAGGAAAGAAGTGCTGGAAATCTGGGAGTGAATCCAGCAGCCGGCACAGGCTCTGAAGTAGTAAAACGCCATACAGTGATATTATCATTATTATCATCATTTTGAGAGAGAGAGAGAGAGAGAGAGAGAGAGAGAATGTGCATGGGGAAAGGGGCAGAGAATCTTAAGCAGGATCCACACCCAGTGAGGGATTCGATCTCATGACCGTGAGGATCATGACCTGAGCTGAAATTAAGAGTTTCACTTAACCAACTGAGCCACCCAGGTGCCCTCCACACACAGTATTTTAAAATCAGGAGCCTGAAGTCTGATAGAGCAAGTAAAGTATAGGTACCTAAGAGCTGGAAGCCATCCATTTAAACAATAGCATTATTGCCGATGACGGAGTATTACGGCCAGGCATTCCATCCTCTAACAATCCTATGAGGTAGGAGCTATTATTTATCCCAATTTACCATGAGGAGTATGAATGGCAGAAAAAGAAAATGAAACATACAGACTAGCGTGGGGGGTGGGAGGGTGGAGAAGAAATCAGTCATTTTTGGCCATTTATGCAAACCTGCTTCCAAAACAGGACGATAACACACCGTACACAGAGCTGTTCGGGCAGCAGTGTTTTCTGAACTGTGGGCCGAAGCCTGCCGACCGCAAAAGCAATTGAGGGGATCACAATCAGCGCGGGAAGGGAGGAAGGCAGCGCGGGAAGGGAGGAGGGCAGGGCGGGAAGGGAGGAGGGCAGGAAGGTCGAGCACCAGGCCACTATCATTAGACCCTCACGGACCCTGCAGCTATTAGCCTTACTTCTTAGATGGGGAACATAGGTCAAGGGGGTCCATACACGGTCTCAAAGTCACAAAGTGACTACGTGTCTAATCGGAGACCCAAATCCAGACAGACTCTCTCCCTCCAAAGCCAGCGCTCCTCCCACTGCACTCTTGGGGAGTATGACAGAAAGATGGGTTTGTTGGCTCATTTAGACTATTTACTTTCACACTCAAAATGGGAAATGGCTGGGGCGCCTGGGTGGCTCAGTCCGTTAAGCGTCCAGCCTCAGCTCAGGTCACGATCTCACGTTCGTGGGTTCGAGCCCCGCGTCGGGCTCTGTGCTGACAGCTCAGAGCCTGGAGCCTGCTTCAGATTCTGTGTCTCCCTTTCTCTCTGACCCTTCCCTGCTCACACTGTCTCTGTCTCTCAAAAATAAATAAATAAATAAAAATTTAAAAAAGGGAAATGGCTCATCAGACAACCAGACCTTTAAAACTCTGTGTTCTTTTACATCAAGAAAAAATTGTGAGCCTAACTAAATCCTGCTAGCCTGCAGAAGTTGCTCTAAGCACCGGAATATACCTAAAGAAAATAGGTCACCACTAAAGAAAGAGGTAGTGAGGGTTAAAAAAGAGGTAAAGATTAACTTTCCAACTCAGGTATATTCACACAAAATAAATAGCCCTGACTTATTAGAAAAATAACCGTGTGCTTAAAAGTATTTTAATTTTTGGAATTAAATTCCAAACAGCATTGGTATTAGCATTTGGAAATACTGGAAAACTTACACACTGCAGAGTAAGGTAAAGAAATATCTGAAATCTATTCACGATCGGTATCACCACTGCACACTGCTGAAAACCACCACCCCAGAACTTCTGGGTAGTCTTTCATAAGTTCAAACACAGGGTCAAACAGCTTTGCTTTGTCAGTCACATTCCCTGGTCTGGCCAGCCGCCCACCGAGTCCACACCGCTGGCCAGGAGGCCCCGCCGGAAGGTGCGCTCCCCAACAAAGGAGTGCCCCGCCGAGGGCAGGCCGGTGGCCTCTCTGAGGGTAGCAGACCCCACTCCTGCCACAGTCACTTTCTGTGTTCGCACTGGGCCTGTGGCAGGAGGGGGTGGGGGCACTGGCCTTCTAGACCACTCACCAGGCGCCTCTTCTGCTAGACGGAGGGGGCGCTGCCTGTTACAGGAAAAGGCTAGCGGGGAAACACTGCCAACTGGAAACAGGGGTGGGAAGTCCCTCCTGAGTGGGTGAGCCCCTCTCTACACTAGGAAAAAAACCTTAGATGAGAGACATGGCCACCTATTTTAAGTCATTTGCTTTTTAAGTTTATTTATTTTGA
This sequence comes from Mungos mungo, assembly GCA_004023785.1. Lineage (NCBI taxonomy): Eukaryota > Metazoa > Chordata > Mammalia > Carnivora > Herpestidae > Mungos > Mungos mungo. Next base: position 119,765 of record PISW01002996.1, on the reverse strand, counting down.
GAAAGAGAGTGTGGGCAAAGGAGAGGCAGACACGGAGGGAGACCAAGCGGGCTGTGCGCTGTTCGCTCCATGGGGCTCGATCTCACAAACTGAGCTCATGACTGGAGCTGAAACCCAGTCAGACGAGGCTTAACCGACTGAGCCACTCAGGTGCCCCTAACGTCATTTTTTAAGTCATCAGAAAATAGCCACTAAAATACTCAATTTTATTTAGAAGGAAAGAAGTTCTGGCACTAAACTGAAATTTCCAAAAACTCTTTATGAAATTCAGAACATTTCAGAGCAGAATGTTTTAAAGTCTCTTTCAGCTCAACTTTTTTCACTTTTTTCTCCCCTTCACGAACTAGCATGTAGAAGACCTTCATCCGTTTGAGAACATGAATAGAAATGTGGACTTCTCTGAACTGGCTTTCCACCTTTTTGCAAAAAAACTTAATCACGCTGGGTCCAAAGCACTTATGATTACAACAAATGACATTAAATGCAGGAAGAAGTTCCTATCGATTCTCAATTCTGTGACACAAAGACTACCTGTAATATTAGCTTTGGCTCCTGACTGGGGTCAACTCAGCTCAGATAAAGCCCTGTCCACCAGGACTCTGCACTGTATTTATTTATTTTTACTGTTTTTATTTTGAGAGAGACTGAGAACATGAGTGGTACAGTAGAGAGACAGGGAGAGAGAGAATGCCAAGCAGGCTCCACACCGATTGGCACAGAACCCGTCGTGGGCTTGGATCCCACGAACCGTGAGATCGTGACCCAAGCTGCAACCAAGGGTCGGATACTCAAATGAATGACTGAGCCCCCCAGGCCCCCGTACAGTATTTTTAAAACTGGGCTCTGGGGTGCCTGGGGGGCTCAGCTGGTTACACATCGACTTTGGCTCAGATCATGATCTCACGGTTCGTGAGTTCGAGCCCCACATCAGGCTCTGTGCTGACAACTCAGAGCCTGGAGCCTGTCTTCAGATTCTGTGTCTCCCTCTCTCTCTCTGACCCTCCTTTGCTCGTGCTGTGTCTCTCTCTCTCTCTGAAAAAAATAAAGAAAACATTAAAAAAACAAATAAAAAAAACAAAACACAAACCCTGGGCTCTTCCTGAATCTCAGTTCAGAAAAAGTTGCCAGCTCTGCCCACCAGCCCTTCCCCATCTCTGCTTTCTGGTTGTGCTCTACTGAATCCCCCCTTTCTTATCAATGACACCAAGGACAGAGTCCATGATTTTTCCAGTGACTTCCAGGTCCTCAAATTCAATCCCAAATCTGATTCAAAACTTCCCTCCAGCACCGCCAGCTAGAAGTGTGGCTTGATGGGACCGGGTCCCTTCCTCTCACGGCCCGTGGCGTGAGGACAGAGAGGACCGAGTGGCCCATGCAACCCGGTGGTCTCGCTGCGGGTGCACCTGGCTGTGTGTTCTACTAATGGCCTCGGCAAACGTTAGGATTTCGGTGCGGACGGTGTGCAAGCCTTCTCGGGGGGTGTTCAATCTCACCTCGAGCCCCAACACTGGGAATCCTCGCGCTGGTCCGACGGGCAGTCGGTCCAACCCCCCCATTTCCTCCCAGCCTTATCTGCAGACAGCACTAGGTCATGTCATGTCACTGGCGGGGGGGGGGGGCGCGGTGGCAAAATTGGCACTTGGTGGGAAGTCGGCCCCCCGTCCACCCTAAGCACACCACACTGGTCCCTTCTCCACCTGGAACCCACTTCCAGTTTTAGCCCCGACTCACTTGATCAACAGAATACCATCTATGTTGCCCCGTCATCTGTTCAGAGATGGGCACATGATTCGGCCCAAAAAACCCAGCATAATAATCCCCTGGGAGCAATAACTGGATTAGAGATGGGTGCATTAGAGTTGATCCAATCAGATTCAGCTCAAGACTTCTCAACGGTGGAGAAACACTAGGGGCTTCGGGAAGCCATTCGGGGTTCATGATTCCCCATACTGGAATCCTGCGGATGTTTCTGGAACACAAACAAGAATCACCGAGGAGTCCTGTACTGACGTTGTTGAGCTATTTAAAAAAGCCCTCCCTGAAGCCTGTTCTCTCTCTAAAATGTAGGTGTATGCGCCAATGATCAAGCCAGCTGGGAGTGAATTTGTATTACTTACGAATGAAAGCTTCCTAAAGTAAAAAATAAATTTATGCCCTCACGAATTCAGGAAAGCACTTCCAGAATTTCGGTATTATCAATAGGTGAGGACTCGTGTTTCTAAAAGGCTACGTTTCTTCCAACAGCTATAAGGCAACTCCCTGGATATGAATTTGATTCTGCTCCTCAGGCAGTGCTGCTCTAAACTACTGACGCCGAAGTTCAGAGGTAACTCCCTGTGGGACAGTCCATTCAGGGAAACCCTGGAAAGGGGTGGCAGAAAGGCCATGAACAGCGAGCAGTTAAATGACCCGTCTGAAAGCAGTCCCGAGAGCTGTTCTCTAAAATCTACTTGCCCCATTTTCTAAAAAATCTATTACCTGGATTTTTCTGTGTCTTTTCCTTCTCTTACTACCTCTTCCTGAATGTCCCACCCCCAACTGGCTCTGTCCTTCAGCCCAGAACTGAAGTCTTGTGTTTATCACACAAACACATATTTTACCTTTTCTTTTTACCCACAGAAGCCTCACCTGATATTTCCCCCTAGGGATTAGGTTCCTCTCCTCCAGTTTGTGTAGAACAAAGCTAGACTATTCACTATTACAATATCCACGTTGGATTTTTTCTATCTTTATTAGACTAGAGACACAAAAGTGTTTAACTGTGCAAATGTTTGCCTTTGAACTCGGAGTATCAACTAACAAGGACGCCTTTCAAAAACTAGACCTTTTGAACAAGAACCTGTTTGCTATATGCCGTCACTCATCCTAGGCACGAAAGCCAAGACCAATATGTTGTTATCATTGCTGCCCAACTATGAGTAAACGGTTTTCCAGGCACAGCTGCTGCCTAATAGCTACAACGTGGATTCCACCAACAGACGATACGGCCAGACAACCTGTGATCCCAATCTTCGGGGTTCTCTGATTGCCCCTTTTCATCTGCTACCTCTACAGTCACTACTTGAAAACACTAGTGCCTGTTTGTATATAATATTCTGGGATGTCTTATTTGAATACCCGGCATAAGGCTTAGAAGATTTCAGTTATGCAGATTCTGTATTTACTCAGTCAAAGCAAAATGCATAGTTTTTATGCAGCTAATTATCTTTTAGATGCTCTTTCCTATATTCTTTCATTTAGGAAGAATATTTAAATAGCATCCTATTAATTTCTTTTTTATTTTTTTACTTTTGAGAGGGAGAGAAATAGAGCGCAAGTAGGGGAGGGACAGAGAGAAGGAGACAGGGAATCCAAAGCAGGCTGTCTCTGAGCTGTCAGCACACGAACCGCGAGATCATGACCTGAACTGAAGTTGGATGCTCAACCGACCGAGCCCCCCGGGCGCCCATAAATAGTACCCCACTGAATGAATAAAAAACTCTATAGTATTTTCTAAACCTGAAGAGAATCATTTTTAGTAAATCTACAAATCCAACATAATGCCAATTACAGTTTCAGCAAATCTTAATAGAGAACCACGTTCACAATTTGTAAATAATCAAAGTAGTCCTCTTTATTTGGGACAATTTAACAGGCCACATAAAACTAAACCCCAGATAAGACACACACTACCTTTTATTCACTTAGCGAATCCTTAAATAAGTATTTATTAAGCATCCGTAGCAAGTGTGATACGGTACTAGAGATGCACCGCTGATGGAAACCAACATGTTTGCTGTGCTCATGAAGGTTACCTCCGGCGGAATCCTGCATACAAATACCACACAGCATCAAAAAATGTCTGTCACAGGGGAGCCTGGGTGGCTCAGTAGGTTGAGCGTCCGACTCTTGATTTTGGCTCCAGCCATAACCCCAGGGTCTTGGGATTGAGCCCTGAGCACGGAGCCTGCTTGCGACTGACTCTCTCTCTCCCCCTCTCCCCTGCTCACTATGCACTCTCTAAAATAAAATTTTTTAAAAATGTCTCACCTATATCAAATACACTGATGAAGCAAAACTCAATTTATATTCTTGATACATAAGTCTTATATAAAATATGTGCAGGTACCTGTCTCACCAAAATTCCCTTCAGCATTTCCAACAGGTCTCACATCGTCTCCGCAACTGCTCCCCCAGCAAATCCCACACGTGCTTAACACTCCAAAGGTAACCAACCATTAGCTGATACGGATCACATTCGTAGAGACGAGCAAAATACAGAAGTACACCCGGTGACAGATGTCCGTAACGGGGGGTTAGATACTGAATTTGGACATATCTTGGATTACATATTTAAAATCTTAAAGACATACTATAGTCCCACTAAAATACGTTTTAAAGGCTATGGTCAGTATATTTGACAAAAGAAAAAACCATGCCACAAAAAAAACACAAAAAAACACACAAAACCATGTATAACCCAGGCCATCCACCTCTAACTCCTGGGACAGCTTAGCCCAGCTGCTCCAGGTGCTGAGCTGTCTACAGAGTCCTCAGCTGGCTGTCACTGCTTGCTCAGCGGGTGACAGGTGTCACTAACAAACATTACATGGACTACCAGAATCCCCGAGACATCTGAGAAGGGAAGTTTAAAGGATTTTTCTTTTCTTTTTTTAATGCTTATTTATTTTTGAGACAGAGAAGAGAGTGAGTGAGCAGGCGTGAGTGGGGGAGGGGCAGAGAGAGAGGGAGACACAGAATCTGAAGCAGCTCCAGGCTCTGAGCCGTCTGCACAGAGCCCCATGCGGGGCTCAAACTCACAACTGTGAGATCAGGACCTGCGCCAAAAAGCTGATTGAGCCACCTAGGTGCCCCATTAAAGGATTTTTCTTAACAGATGCAAGGTCTGGACCCAGCAGGGCCGCTCCAGAGGATTTCAGTTGTTTCTCTTACTGAGAGGACTTAAATGGTAGAAAGGGAACCATAGGCCTTGCTATGCAGTAACAAAATCTGTTTAAATATGCCTTTTATTTTGAACAATACAACCCAGATTTTAGGACAGGAGGGAAGAAAGCAGAAAACTGCAGAATCCCTACAGATACTAAAAATCAACAGCAAATGAATGACGCTCGCTCCTGCGGAAGTAACGCCCAAACGCATGTGCTGGCAGGCATCGTCAACCTTAAAGACGTGTTGTGCCTCAGTGATTGTGCCTTTAGTGGCTTATCCCAGGAAAACAGGCAATCAGGCTGTCCAGTTATTTGTGGGCAAGACATCAGAAATGAGATTAAAAACAAATTATGTCATTGCAGTAAGTTAGGCAGCCCCGTCACAAAGTTACTCTAACATCCTCCCTCGACCCCAGTCACTGGGCTCGGAAAGCGTGTTTACCTTTTTCACGGCAACCAATGAGCAATCAAGATGGACTAAAGGCGGACTCAGAAAATTCACTACCACGCTGTCACTAAATCTCGATAGATTACTACGAAGAGAGCAATTTAAAGAATACGAGCCTATTTTAAAATTAGCTATGAAACGACATTCGGTTCACATATACATGCACAGAACCCTTTCCCAAAGAGCTGAGTTTTAGGCGTTGGTTTGTGGGTGGTTTTCCTTTCTCTTCAAGGGTCACGCTGTATTAAAAAGATGACTATTACAGATTCATGTAGGAGTATTTTTCACCTTTGCAAAGAACCCAAGAAACTGTCTTTAAAACAAAAAAGCTAAAGAAACGTAAGGGGCGAGGAGTTGTTTGGGGTGGTTTTTATTTCCCAGGCTCTAATGTTAATTTTCAACCACACATAAGCCTCTTGTACCGGATAAAAACAGCGACTCGATATCATTAATTGCTGAACGCTTTGAACTTGTTGGCTACTAGTCTCCAATGGCTATTCACTAAACAGGAGGAATGTGACAAATTCACAAAGGGCTCCGACTTCCCCACAAAGATAATGAACCTTAGATTTCTGGAAGGCCGCCAGCTGCACAACAGTGGAAACTAGTTACTTAGAGGGAAGCGGGGAGTCCGCTCTTGGGCCAGGTGGCCCCACTCGGCTGACTGATTTTAACTATATGATACACTAACGTCCTTCCCTAAAAAGAAAGGAAGTAACATATTTTAGGCTAGTGGGAATGAATCAAAACCAGATTCGTTACTGCAAAAGCATTCCTTTGAAGACTCCTTTGTTTTCCTGATTTCCTGAAATCCGGAGCTGCTGCTAAAGAAGGGACTGAAACCTGTTAAATGCGATGGCTTCAGGCACCACCCTAATAAACTCTACATTTTAATCAGTCTTCCTGAGCTCTGCCGGCTGCTGCAATTTCCCTCCATCGCAGGGTAAGAGGCTGGAGCTCCGACAAGAGAATTAGCAGCCAGAGGGCACTGTGAAGGGCGGGTAGCAAATCCAATGAGACAGGGTGATAGATTATGCAGGAGGCCTCCCAGAACCTGCTCCAGAGCGGGTGACTCTCCTCGTCTGGGTTACAAAGGTTTCTTAAAAAGACCACCTCACTAAAATCAGGAAATCAAAATCATGGAGTATAAAACCATATTTTAAAATTACCCTTCTTGGCTCGAGAAATAACTTTTGCACGGCCAACCTACTGAAAACTCCCCAGAATGAAAAGTAATATGCTGTATTAATTTAGGAATGCACCCCCACACCCAGGAAACACGGGGCTGAAGTGACCGGATGGAGGGAAGGTCAGGGAAGAGATGAAGCAGAGATTCTTCCTATCTATGAAGAACCAAAACTTTTTGGCTGGAGAAACAAAGCGGGCGATACCTACAATAAGAACTAAGAGTTCGGGAACATTTTTCATCAGTTATTTTTCAGGTAAGTTCTCAACCATTACTTGTTCGGATTAAGGAGCATACTTCAGGCCAAGCTGCAACTAAAATACTCAAGATGACAATCCACAAGAAATTCTATTTTATGCAGTGTCCTCCACTTATAAATTGCTGTGCCAGGCTTGTGAGGTCCTCAAATAAGACCAATGATCTGGAAGGCTCCAGAAGGACCCAAAGCCACCGGCTGCAGTACAAGAGAAAACAAGTTAGGAACGCTCAAAAACACTTTCACTCCTATTTTCTGAAGAAACAATCAGCTCCCTTCCTAACCCCCCTACCACCCAATCTCCCTAAAACTGCGCAGCCACCGTTGAAAGATACACGGTGCATGACGATCCAAAAAACGCAGCTCTCAAAACAGGGCACATCTTACGGTGGACGCGGCCACCGGCAGGTGTGAAGCACGTCAACACCCCTCCCTGACCTCATGTCCCTCCACCCCCACCCCAAGCTCCCCAGCAGCCCCTCCAGAGGGGTGCTGGCCAGCAGCGCGGCTCGCCAGCACTTTGCAGGCCCCTGCTGATGGCCGTCACCTGCAGCCCTCCAGGCCGGCCGAACTGGCCGCGGCGCTACCCTGAGGATCTCCAGGGCCCACCCAGCACCCCCAAGGCTACCCAGGCCCCCGAAAAAGAGGCCCGGGAACACCATCCAGCCAGAAGGACAGCGAGTGCAGCACCACCGGGGCGGCGGGCTGGGAGGATGTGGGGCGGACCGAGCCACCGTGGCCAGGCGGGACCGCCCTCGAGTGACACTCGGTCACGCCAGCCTCTAATTGTTCAAAAGGAGAAAAGGCCAGATTCGCCGAGCGGGGAGAATGGGCGTGGGGTGGGGGCGCGGCGGGCGCGGCGCGAAACCACCTCCGGGGGATGCGGCCCGGGGCGGGGGAAGGCCCGCGCCCCCAGGGCCCCCCCACGCCGGGACTTCCTCCTCCGGGAGCCGGCGCTCCGGCCCCGGGAGGGCGGGTGACCGGGGTGGGGGTGGGGTAGGGGTGGGAGAAAGCGACCCAGGGCGCTGGGGGCGGCGCGGGATCCGGCCCGGACGCTCACCCGCCGGCGAAGAGGTGAAGCAGCGTGTTCTCCTTCTGCTGAGTGCCCGTCGCCATGGCTGCGCCGGCTCCGCGGCCCGCCGCCGCCGGGTGCCCGGGGCGCGAGGCCGCTCGAGGGACGCGCGAGGTGGCCCGCTCCGCTCTCCCCGCTGCCCTCAGGCGGCCGCCGGCGCCCGGTCCATGCGCGCGCGGCCGGACGACCCGCTGCCTCGCTCAGCGCCCTCCGCGGCGTGGCCGCCGGCGCCTCACCGGCCTCTGCGGCGCGAGCCCAGCACCAGCCGGAGCCCGGCGCGCGGCCGTCACGTGGCGGGGGCCGGGCCGTGACGTCATGCGGCGGCGCGAGCCCGGGGCGGCACGCGACGGGGGTGTGGGCCCGGATCCTGCGCGTCCATTGGTCGGCGTGCGGGCGTGGGCGGGGCTACTGCGCCGCCCGGGCGGGCGTCTGCTCGGAGCGACAGGCTGGGCGGGGCCGGCCCGGGCCAATGCACTGGGAGTGAGAACCGGCCGAGGCTGCTTGATCCCCGCTCTGAAGCAGTGAAACCAGGCTTGGCAGACCCTAGGGAGACCCTGGGCCGGACTCTCTTCCCCCCCTTTTTTAGTGTATTTTTAGTTTAGTTTTTGTGAGACGGTGTGCAAAAAGGTGTATAAATTACATATTGCATCCCACGGCTCTTTAGTCAACGTCCAGCTTAGGGAAAACACATAATCACAATAGCCTAACTTATTTTTGATTTTTCTATAATTAGCATTATGTTCTGCAAAAACGCTTTTGGTCTACCCTACTGATCATCTGCCGTCCAGGCTTCTGAACTCCAAGCTTCTCCATTCAAGCTGCTTCTCTACTTGTATGTCCTTGGGTCACTGTCGAACTCAGCTTGGCGTCTTACCTCCAAGTCTGATAGGCCTTCCCTGGCCACCCTACAGCACCCTCTATCACATGATTCCATTTCATTGGCTCACATAGGCTCCTGCAGTTATTTTGTTGATTTATTCCTCTAAGCTGCCCTTCTACCCCTGGAGTGTAAGCTCCAGGAGAGCAGGGTTCTTGTTTCTTTTATTTCTGGTTGTTTCTGGCAAGGTACCTGCCGAGAGTAATGATGAAGAAGCTAACGAATACTCGTCCCCCGAACTGAACTCATCTCTCCATTCTTCCCCTTCCAAACCTGCCCTGCCTCGTGTATTTCCTGCCCTTGCTGTGATCCCGCCATCTGCACAGCCACCAACACCAGAAACTTTCCTGTTACCTTGGACTCCCCACTGTCTGTTTCTCTCAGCAGCCCATTACGCACCTGGCACTTCTGTCTCCTGAAATTCTGCAAAGCCATCTACTTCTCTGTGTTCCTTCCATTACTGCCGTTGAAAGTTTTCATGCCTCTCACCTACTTTGTAATAAAAAATCTGCTCCTTTACCTAGTCTGTCATTCCCTACTTCCATCCGCCTCCAGAGGCACAAGGTACAGAACATACCAACCCTTTGTTTTCGCTCTCCAGAGTGGCTAAAAGCAGTACCTTGACCAGACCAAGTTGCTAGATGTCCAGTGTGTAAACATGAAGAGAGCTTAAGCAGAAGGGAAATTGTGTGCAAACATAGGAGCTAGGTATTTGATTGCTGGGACTCTTTAAAAACAGCTCTTAGGAGCAGTCATCCAAAACACAAATGCAGTGAACACTCCATATTAAAACCATTACTTCTAGGCTTAGAGAGGGGGAAAGTCATATGGGAAATAAGAGGAAAGGAAAGAAATAAGGCAAACAGGAAGGAAAAACGTCGAGTTTCTTTGTGTTTCCTGGATCTCCTGGATCCCTTGCTTTATTTAGCTGCCTGTGAAGTCAGCATTGGTCTTAGCTGAAGATGATTTATGAGGCGTGACTAGAAGGAAGGAGAAAGTAATTCAACCTTGTTACCCAGGAGGGAACCTCGCCCATGGAGGCAGGATTCTAACCCGGGGGGATGCCATCCTTGAGACAGCCCTCCATGTTGGCTTCTCTCACAGAAGAGTCTGAGGCTGGGACCCAGGCTTCTAACACCAGGGCTAGGTGCCAGCCTCTTGCTTTGTTTGTTTGTTGGGGGTTCCACGTGGGGCTTGATCTCATGGCTCTGAAATCAAGAGTGTCACGCTCTACCAACTGAGCCAGCCAGGTGCCGCCAGCCTATTTATTTATTTTGAGAAAGAGAGAGAACGTGCATATGGAAGTGGGTAAGGGGCAAAGAGAGGATCCCGAGCAGGCTCCACACTGTCAGCGCAGAGCCCGATGCGGGGCTCAAACCCACGAACTGGGAGATCACGACCAGAGTGCAAGTTGGACACTTAACCGTCTGAGCCACCCAGGCACCCTGAGGCTCTTGCTTTCTTTTGCTAAGCTGGCCTAGGCTGTGCTGGACGCATGAACGGGCTGCCCCGCCTCCTTGTTCATAGTAAGGCTGCCTTCATGTTAGAGTTTTTCCAAGGTCTTTCACATATATTATCTTGTTGGATACTCACAATGTTTGGCAACCCTGTTGTTTTTGTTCCCTTTTTATGGATAAGCAGGACAAATTTGCCCAAGGTCGCACGGCTAGTTAGCGGCTGATGCAATGATCGGGCATGCCTCTGTGCCTTGGAACACGCTGTTGCCTAGGACGCCCCCTTCCTCTGCTGGCCTGACGCCTTCTGGACCTCCTCTGAGACCAGCTCAATAATCAGCTTTTATGTGAGGCCGCCCCCGTTCACTGGGGAATCGAGAGCTCTCCCCTGTTGCCTATGACTCAGCAAAGGGATCGGGCTGTGGCTACCAGGTTACCCCGCTGTGTCTTATTGCAATGCGTGCCACCAACGTTCACTCCCTGCCTGGCATCTGGGTTGGTGGGAGAGAAGGCTGGGACAGTATTTTCAGAAGAAAGTCTGGACATTTTGCCAAAATGTTGAGACGTGCACGTCCTTTGACTGCCACATTGAGGAAGCTATTTCATTCATTCATTTATTCAACACCTGTCAATCAAGCATTTACTCTGTTTCGGGTAGCATTCCGGGCTCTGGGGGCACACTGGAGATTATGGATAAAAATCCTTGTCAAAACAGGAGCACTCAGACCCAGCGTTACATCCAAAGGGTATGCATCAAACCAAACGAGATATGTCCCAGGAATGAAAAGTTGGTTAACATCTGGAAGTCAGTCAATATAATTCAGCATGGGAACAGACTAAAGGAGAAAAATCTCTGATCATGTCAGTAGATGCAGACAAAGCAGTTGACAAAACCGAATACCCAGTCCTGAAAACAGCCCTCGGCAAACTGGGAACAGGAAGGAATTCCTCTCCCTGAATGAGGGCGTCCACAGCTAGTCTACAGCTGACATTGTATTGGGGTAAGATTGCTCACCTGTCTCCCTAAGATCAGCGACAAGAAAAGACATGTACCCTGACCACTTACTCAGTGTAGTACTAGAGGTCCCGGCCGGTGCAATAAGGCAAGAAAAATAAATAAAAGATATAAAGATCAGAAAGGAAGAAGTAAAACTGTCTTTAGTCACAGATGATATACCAGTTTACTCGCGAGTCCTAATGAATCTGTATGACAAGACCTAGAACTAGTTAGTGAATTTAGTAAGATCTTAAGAGACAAGGTTAACATACGAGGAAGAAATAACATTTGCCAGCTGCAAGCAGTTTGAATATGAAATTTTTTTAGTGTTTATTTATTTTTGAAGGAGGGACAAAGCATGAGTGGGGGAGGGACAGAGAGAGAGAGACACATACACACACACACAGGATCTGAGGCAGGTGCCAAGCTCTGAGCTGGCAACATAGAGCCAGACGTGGGGCTTGAACTCACGAGCTGTGAGATCATGACCTGAGCTGAGTCAGACACTTAACCAACTGAGCCACTTGGGCACCCCTTAAAAAACTCTATTTACGACAGCATTTGAACAACAGCAACCACAAAATGAAGCCAGACATAAAGGAATATGTGATTCCATTTATATGAAAATCTAGAAAAGGCAAATCTAATGTACAGGGACAAGACATCAGTGGACGCCTAGGGCTGGGGCTAGGAAGGGGGCTGACTGCAAAGAAGCCAGAAGAAATTCTTACGATGATGAAAATGCTCTCTAGCCTGATCGAGGTATACATATTCATCAAACTTCAGGAAAATGGGTGCATTCCATTGTATGTAAATTCTATCTCAGGAAAGTTGATTGGAAAGGAAAAAAACCAAGCAGACTATAGGTATAAGTGTATGTACAACAGATCAAGTTTAGGGATGAGGAAGGGCGCAGACAGTTCTATAGGGAGATCCACTGAGGCACGACTCCATTCAAGCCACCACTCCCAGACTCTGTAGGTGGGGAAGGGAGAGGTTTGTTAGCGGTTTTTTTTTGCAGCTTCAAACTTTGAAGGGCCTGAGGCTTCCTGCTGACCTGAGGCTGGTTTCTTCTTGCTTTCTTCCTCAGATTGTTGGCTGTCAAACCTCTAATTGCTTTTTTAATCCTGTTTTTCTGCAAAGCTGATGGCTACTGGGAAAACACCTCCCACAGCACCCCCACAGGCTAGGATTTCAGATCTTTGAAGGGAGTTGAAAGGAGCATTTTGGTTCCTCACTGAACCTAAGGTTGGAACAGGGCTGTTTTCTCTCTCCCGAGAGGCCTCACCTAGAACGAGCCGATGTTCAAGGCCTTTGTCTTCCCAAGGGCTGGTGGGTAACGGGTGCAGGGGGTATGGTTGGGGGGCAAAGGACAAAGGCCCAACAGGTTACTGCTCTTCTTCCTTTTGTTTCTCCTTAAGAAATCCAGCCTGAGCCAAGTTTCCGCCAAAGTCCTAATGAGGCTCCGGGAGCCCAGCCTTCTTGCTAATAAAAGGCCTGTGTTGTTCCTGCTCCGCACTAAGCCACTGCCAGCAAGTTGCCCTCTTCAGGTCCCCAGGCTGGAACCTGTTTGTCCAAGCCCTTTGTGAGCCCATGGTCCCTGCCCCCAGGCTCCCCAGTTCCTTTCTTAGAAGGAATGCACTGTAGGGGAGGGAAAATAAATTTACTTCTACCCTTCTAGGTTCTTGGCTGAGACCCCCTGTAATAAAAGAGAGATTAACAGGAGAAAAACAATTTAATTTCCTGCGTCTGGGGCCCTATAGCTATTAGACCCCAAGAAGTGACCGAAGCAGATAGGTTTTCTACCTTTTTTAAAGGAAAACAATAAAGTTTTTGAAGAATTGATAAGACAAAGAAGTTGGGGCCTTTTTGGAAATTGGAAAGGAAGTAACAAGGTTTGTTTATCCGGCCTTCTGAGCCAGAAATCCGTAACTCTGGTGATGTCTTTCTTTCTCCTGGTCCAGGGAGGGTGCCTATCACATGTGAGATCCTTTCCTGCTTTCAGGGGGGACAGAGGAGGGTCAGAGTGTCCTTTATGCACCGGGACTTCTTCAATAACTTCAATTCTAAATAATCAATATGCCAAAGTGGCACATCTCAGGGCGACCTGCCCTGAGCCCCATGAGCATTTTTGGTATAATGTCAACTCCAATGTATTTTGAATAACGCTTGGGGGCGTCTGGGGGGCTCAGTCAGTTAAGCCTCTGACTTCAGCTCAGGTCATGATCTCATGGTCTGTGAGTTTGAGCCCCGCTTTGGGCTCTGGGCTGACAGCTTGGAGCCTGGAGCCTGCTTCAGATTCTATGTCTCTGTCTCTCTCTCTCTCTGCCCCACCCCTGTTCATGCTTTGTCTCTCTCTGTCTCAAACATAAATAAACATTAAAAAAAAAATACTGCTTGGCACTTGGTGGAGACTGGCTAGAGTAACCCCGGCACTTGGAACCCAACCGGCCAGGCAGGCACTGTCCTTCCCTCCTCCCGTGCTTCCTTCTGTTCCAGCCTCTGAGCAAAGAGCATAGAGCTCTGTTGCCCAGCTACCAGGTTACGTCATCCCTCCGTGCCACAGCTTCCCCACCTGTGTGCTGAGGCTAGTCACGGTCCGTACTGCAGAGTGGAGACAAGCACGATGATTCTGCTAACACCATTCTCCCGCCTGCTAGGGCTCTTGAAGTTGGAGCCGTGACTGTATCCCCATTTACTATGTCACAGAGAGGTCAAATGGTAGTCCTTGCCACTGAGCGGCAGAGCTGGGATCTGGCGGAGGGCATGTGCTTAACCACCCAGTGGCACGGTCCCAGGGGGGACTGTGAGCAGGGCTGAGGACTGAGCGCACAGACGCTGTTACCGGGATTCTTACTCGTACCCCTTCGCAGCCACTGAAATGCACAAGGAGTCTTGTTTCAGAGTGGGCCGGAGAGAAAGAGGTTAAGGAGCTGTGGGATCCTAAAAGAAGAGAGCTGTCATTTATTGAGCACCTGCTGTATGCCAGCCTTGTGTGGAGGATGCTGTCAACACAGAACCCCTTCTCCCAAACCACTGCAGCTGTTCTGACATCAACTAAGTCAGATGACGCAAAGACCCTCCACTAAATGACACCCCCAGGGCACCACGCCCGAATCAAGCTCCAAACAGTTACGGACAGTTCTTCCTGGGATTTAACAACAGCGGGTAAATAGCCTCGTGGTCAGGCAAGGTCAAGGTTAGCCATAAAATGAGGGGGAACCCCATCAGCTGCCCAGGGAGTTAGCCTCCAGGTCTTTTTGGATGTTGGAGTGTGCCTGAGGGACTGAGCGGGGCTGTTTCGTTTCATCCTCAGGCAACCCTGGGGGGCAGAGCATCTGCCAGGCTGGGGCCAGGGCTATCTCCCCTAACCCTCCCGAGAAGCCATGCTCCTGCTCCTTTTATTATGCCCCTTTCCCAGCAAAGCAGACCAAGCTTAGGAGAGGCTGAGCAAGCTGCCCCTGCCTGCAGAATGGGGGCGTTTCCCCACCAGGCTGAGGCCACTTCCCCAGTAGGCTGAGCACCCTAGAGTCAGGCCTTGTGGGTTCAAGTCCCAGGACCTCGGGCAAGTCAGCGTCTCTGAGCATCTATTTCCCCAACTGCAAAAGGAGATGATACTAACCGCATCTGCCTGAGGTCAGAGGGCTGTGCCTCAGCCGGAGGAACCGCAGGAAGCACACCCCTCCTTACAGGCTGGCTTCTAGCCCTCCCCAGCCCCCCGGGGTGGGGGTCAAGCCACATTAGTGGTGGGAGGTGGCTGGCAGTTGGAAAGGCTTGATAGAGCAGGGGTCTTTGAGGACCCTTGGCACAGGAAGTGGGGTCTGGGTTCTTGTCCCCAGAGTGTGGCCCTCAACTGGGGAGATACCCGCTGCTCTTCGCAGCCTGGCAGTGCTGAGTCCTGAAGGTCACGTGCATGTGGCCACCGCATGGGAGAAGCAACGCTGACCTGACGGCAGCTTCCGGCCCCTGGGGAGTGGGGGGTGGGGCAGAGCAAGAGAGAGAAGTGGGGTAGACACCACCCATTCATTTGTCCCGTGCCAAACACTGCTTTGTCCCCCACTCTGCCGTGCATCTGTGCGCGGCTTGGGACATCCGTGGCGGTGAACGTCACACGGTCCTGCCGCCTGGAGCTTCTGTCTCGGAGAGAAGAAAATCCCGAGTCGGGAAGAGTTCTTTTTCCCCCGGGGCAGCTCCCCTCAGTGGCAACCTGCCAGAGTTTTGAGAGGCGCCAGCTCTCTCTGGCTTCCTGGAAGGCCACAAGGGGGTCGGTAGGCAAAGGTCGCAGAACGTGGCCAGGCGACCCTACGGCTCAGGGTCCCGAGAACCCGGGTCCCAGAACCCTCGGTGAAGCAGAACAGGCTTAGATAAGTCACTTTTCTTTTTTGTTTGTTTTATTTATTTATTTAGGGAGGGAGAGAGCGCGCAAGTGCGAGCAGGCGCGGGGGAGGGGCAGAGAGAGAGAGGGCCGTGGGGAGCCTGATGTAGGACCCGAACCCACGAACTGTGAGATCATAACAAGAGCCGAAATCAAGAGCCGGCTGCCCCACAGACTGAGCCACCCAGGCGCCCCGGATGGGTCCCTTTTCAATGGG
Source organism: Mungos mungo (assembly GCA_004023785.1). Lineage (NCBI taxonomy): Eukaryota > Metazoa > Chordata > Mammalia > Carnivora > Herpestidae > Mungos > Mungos mungo. The sequence continues at coordinate 103,955 of PISW01002996.1, read as the reverse complement.
CTTGTTTTCTGAGTCTGCGCGCTCAGGGAGGCGGAAGGAGGGCATCCTTCAGAAGGCTGGAAGGGCAGTGTGCCAACAAGCCCTGGGGTTTGAAGAATTCATTAGCTCCTGGAAAGGATCCCAAGCTCACCGTGCTCCCTGGGGAGCTGGCTTCGGTTGCCTGACGCCGCTGCCCTGGCCCAGGTCAGGGGAGGAGCGTGGGGCCAGCTCAGGGGAGGAGCGTGGGTCTGCAAAAGGGACCCAGAATCCTTGCTACCATTTATAGAGCACCAGTTCTTGTATTAAGTCACCTGACTGTTGCAACCACTGTGTCAGGGGGAGACTCTTATTATTGTTCCCATTTTACAGATGTGGACACTGAGGCACAGAGGATTTGAACCAGTGTGTTTTGGCTCCGGAGTCTGTGCTGCGAGCCTCTCCTCCCAGGGCTGGGTTAGAGGCTCTAAGCAGAACGCATCCCTACGCTTCCTCCCTCTGACGTTCCAGATTAGCTGATTTGTGAGCCACCTTCCCCATGGGTCCCTCCTCTTTGTGCCGATGTGTAAACCTGATACAAGCGAGGCAGGGACAAGGAGGGAGGACGAACAAATAAATAAAACGGTTGCCTCCCACCAGGTGGTTCAGAATCTTCCCAGCCCTCTCGGAATTAGAAGTGGCCCCTCCCGCTTCCCTGAGGCTCAGCCCAGGGTTTCCTCCCAGCTCTCGTCGGTCCCCAGGCCCCTCCCACTAAGTGGGCGGGGTCCAGGACGGGCAACAAGTTCCCCAAAGCAGTGCTCAAGGGCACTGGGGGAAATGTGGTTTGTGTGATTGTTGACAAATAAGGTAGGTCACGTGGCCTGTGGCAATTTTACAGATGGGGAGACTGAGGCTCTGGGAAGTTGCATCTTACGGAGCTGTACGGCCAGGAGGGGCAGAGATAAGATGAAAACTGAGACTTATCCTTCCAGAGTCCGGGCTCTTCTGTCTTCGCCTGAAGCTCACCGCCAAAGGCGATGTTCTGGGCGGTTGACACTGCGGTTTAAAACATGGTTCCCTGCTGGGGCGCCTGGGGGGCTCAGTCGGTTAAGCCTCCGACTTCGGCTCAGGTCAGATCTCACAGTTCATGTGTTCGAGCCCTGCGTCGGGCTCTGTGCTGACAGCTCGCTCAGAGCCTGGAGCCTGCTTCAGATTCTGTGTCTCCCTCTCTCTCTGACTCTCCCCTGCTCACACTGTCCCTCTCTGTCTCTCAAAAATAAATAAAAGACATAAAAAAATTTTTTTAAAACGTGGTTCCCTGCAGCTCAAACCTTGCCAAGCTTCCCAGTCTGTGATGGCGGGGCCGCACCCTCTCCCCGGGTAACCTCACCCAACCCGATAAGACTTTCAAAACCGTCTATGGGGATTCCTGTGACCCCACCCCTTCCCTGAGATCTGTCCGGATCTGATCCACCTACCTACTTGACCCTTGCAAAGGGGTAGCGAACAAGTGGGTGGAATTTAACACTGACAAAACCTATCTATTGATTCCTCATCCCATCCTCCCCCAGATCTGCTGTGCCTGCCCCCAGCCTGCCTTCTCTTCCCCATTGGACAGTCACCAGTTATCATTAGAAGGACACTGCCACACACAGGTTGCTTTCAAGTTCTAGAATCAGTCCGGGCTTAATTGTGTCATTGAATCATGAAAGGCCTGAGTTATATATATAGTTTTTTGGGAGGAGTATACCTTTTTTTTTTTTTAATGTTTTAAATTTATTTTTGGGAGACCGAGAGAGACAGCGTGAGCAGTGGAGGGTCAGAGAGAGAGGGAGACACAGAACCTGAAGCAGGCTTTAAGCTCTGAGCTAGCTGTCAGCAAAGAGCTCTATGTGGAGCTCAAACCCACGAACCGTGAGAGCATGACCTGAACTGAAGCTGGACGCTTAACCGACTGAGCCACCCAGGCACACCTACCTTTTTTTTTTTTTTAAAGCTTGTTTATTTACCTGGAGAGGGGCAGTATGACCGGGAGAGAAGCAGAGAAAGAAGGAGAGAGAATCCCAAGCAGGCTCTGCACTGTCAGGAGGGATTCCCACCCTCCTGGAGCTCAAATTCCAGTTGGAGAGACTGTCAATAACAAAGAAACAAACAATACATTAAATCATTAACTAGTGTCCAATACCATAAAGGAAATAGGTGGGGTTCTGGGATGGTTAAGTGTGTGACCTATCAGGGGCGCCTGGGTGGCTCAGTTGGTTAAGCATCTGACTTCAGCTCAGGTCGTGATCTCCTAGTTCGTGGGTTCGAGCCCCATGTCGAGCTCTGTGCTGACAGCTCAGAGCCTGGAGTCTGCTTCTGATTCTGTATCTCCATCTCTCTCTTCCCTCCCCTGCTCATTCTGTCTCTGTTTCTCTCTCTCAAATAAACATTAAAAAAATTACAAAACAAAATGTGTGATGCATCTAAGGGACCACCGGACTCTCCACTCTTTGGTTCCAGAGCCTGTGCACCTGGGAAATAGCTGACTTGGGATCCCAAAAGACCCCCTTGCTAGAAAACTCCTCCAAATCCAAGATGAAACATAACAAATAACTTAGAAAAAAATTTTTTTACTGTTTTTATTTAATTTAGAGAGAGAGAGAGACAGCGTGAGCAGTGGAGGGTCAGAGAGAGAGGGAGACACCGAATCTGAAGACAGGCTCCAGGCTCCGAGCTAGTTGTCAGCACAGAGCCCAACACGGGGCTCGAACCCACGAACTGTGGGATCGTGACCTGAGCCGAAGTCGGATACTTAACCAACTGAGCCACCCAGGTGCCTCCATTACCAATAACTTTTAAACCACAAACCTGAGTTAGTCTCTGATTCATTCGCTTTTAAGAATAATAATATGGATGCAACAACACTTACCATTTTAACCATTTTAGGAATACTGTTCAGTGGCACTAAATACATTCAGATTATTATGCAGCCATCACCACCATCCATCTCCAGGACCGTTTCATTTTCCCAAGCAGAGACTCTGTCCCCATGAAACACAACCTCTCCAGCTCCCTCCCGGAGTCCCTGGTAACCACTCTCCCACTTTCTGTCTCTATGAGTTTGACAGCTCTAAGCACTTCCTGTAGGTGGAATAATACAGTGTGTCTTTTTGCGTCTGGCTCATTTCACTCAGCAGAATGTGTCCTGAATGTCCAACCATGTTGTAGCAGGTGTCAGAATGTCCTTCCCTTTTTTTTTTTTTAGTGTTTATTTATTTTTGAGAGAGTGAAAGAGAGAGAGATTGTACAAGTGAGGGAGGGGCAGAGAGAGAGGGAGACCCAGAAACCAAGGCAGGCTCCAGGCTCTGAGCTGTCAGCACAGAGCCCCACACGGGGTTCAAACCCACAGATCATGAGATTATAACCCAAGCCAAAGACAGACGCTCAACAGACTGAGCCACCCAGGCGCCCGTCCTTCCTTTTTAAACGCTGACTAATACTGCATTGCGTATATAAACCACATTTTGTTTATCCATTCATGCGTTGGGGGTTGGTCACTTGGGTTGCTTCCGCATTCTGGCTGTTGTGAAGAAGACCGGTATGAACACGAGTGTACAAATATCTGTTGGTGACACAGCTTTCGGTTCTTCTGGGCACGTGCGCGGGAGTGGTGTTGGTGGACCACGTGGTCATTCTATGTTTAATTATTTGGGGCGCTCCCATGCTGTTTTCAGTAAGACCACGGGAAATCGCCGGAGGTCAACAGACAGAGAGTTGTGGCCACCCTCTGGTTATTTGCTGAACTTTATAACCCAGGGGCTTGGGGGCAGATGGTTGACGAAATGAGGGTGCAGGTGGGGTCCTCTGGGGCCATAGCCTCTCTGAAGGGTGGACTATTCTTTTAAACATTTATTTTTTTATTAATTTATTTATTTTTGAGAGACAGAGAAAGACAGTGTGAGCAGGGGAGGGTCAGAGAGAGAGGGAGACACAGAATCAGAAGCAGGCTCCAGGCTCTGAGCTGTCAGCACAGAGCCTGATGCCGGGCTCGTACCCACGAACCGTGAGATCATGACCTGAGCCAAAGTCGGACACTTAACCAACTGAGCCACCCAGGCATCCCAACATTTATTTACTTTTGAGAGACAGAGAGACAGAGCACGAGCAGAGGAGGGCAGAGAGAGAGGGAGACACAGAATCAGAAACAGGCTCCAGGTTCCGAGCTGTCAGTCCAGAGCCCGACTCAGGGGTCTAACTCACAGACCAGGAGATCATGACCTGAGCTGACATCAGCCGCTTAACCAACTGAGCCACCCAGGCGCCGGTGAAGAACACATCTGCCCACAAAGGTAGGTGAGGAGGCTTGTCTGTCATCTGGATGCGAGGAGGGAAAAAAAGCTCCCCTGGAAGTATGTGTTCACAGGCTCACCTCCATGTGACTTTGGGTTTGAATTTGTACCACCTGTGTTCCAGAATGAACCAAATAGGAACATTTATGCTTGCCTTTGCTTTTCTCCGTAGCATGGACTGTGACGTGGCTTGGGTGAGGGGTCGTTTCTTGGGATGGGGGTCCCAGGCATTGGAGTGAGGTGAGGGGGGAGAGGAAGGGGGTGCTCATGAGCTGTTACCACTATGGGGCCGTGGGGCCAAATCCTCTTGGGACCCCAGGGCAGCCGCGTAGGGCTCGGTTCAGAATGTCCCCCTGAGGGACCGGGAGGAGACTGGGTGTCTGTCCACCCACTCTTATTCCTCAGGGGCCCTAGTTTGCTAACCCGGGATCCCTCAGACTTCCAGTGCTCACATAGCCGGGGACGGGTCTCGTGGAGGATTCCGGAAGCCACAGGGGCCTGCCCAGGAGGTATCTGCCCTGACTTTCGGGGCTGGCTGAGAGATACAGGTGGGTCCCTGACAATGTTTGATCCATTCAGTTAATAGCCCCGGGAAGGGGTGAGGGAAGCAGGGCTGGAGGGTCTAACAGAGCCCCTGACCCTCAACAGCGGTTTTACAGGATTCCCATCCTTCTGTGCCCAGCTGAATGTGAGCTCAAATCCACCATTTCAAAACACAATCTGCCCCTGGCAATATTTCCAGATTCTTCTGTCACGGGGCACTCCTGCGTGCCTCGTGCCTTTGTACACGCTGTGCCCTCTGTCTGCACCCTCCCCTCTCCCTGCTGGTCCCTCTACCCTCAAACGTCACCTCCCTGCGGGGCCCCTGCTCTTCTGCCCCAGCTCTGGCTAAGCCTTCCTCCCCCGGGGTGTCTCTGGTCCTTCCACCGGAAGTCCCAACCGAGGACATTTGTTTACATTTGTTTTTTCTGCTTTGGTTGTTACTGCACGCCTGTGTCTCAGGACATACATGGAAATGAATCAACAGTGAGTTGTCTGGTCCCTTCTTCAAGCTAGCCTTGCTACGGAAAAGCTGGCCACCATAGTTTCCATAACCTCGTGTCCTTGAAAATACCAGCACTTAATTCTTTTTTTTTTTTTTACATCTATTTATTTTTGAGAGACAGAGAGAGACAGAGCACAAATAGGGGAGGGGCAGAGAGAGAAGGAGACACAGAATCAGAAGCAGGCTCCAGGCTCTGAGCTGTCAGCACAGCGCCTGACGCAGGCTCAACCTCACAAACCGTGAGATCATGACCTGAGCCGAAGTCAGATGTTAAACCAACTGAGCCACCCAGATGCCCCATTAGCACTTAATTCTTTAAAAGTCTGGGGACTTTAGATCACAAAGTGTGGGTATCAATGTTTTGTTTTCGCCTTCTTCTTCTTTTTATTTATGTTTATTTATTTTGAGAGAGAAAGGTAGAGAGCAAGCGGGGGAGGGGCAGAGAAAGGGGGAGACAATCCCAAACAGGCTCTACGCTGTCAACACGGAGACTGATCTGGGGGCTCAGACTCACAAAGCATGAGATCATGACCTGAGCCAAGGTCAAGAGTCAATGCGTAATCGACTGAGCCACCCAGGCTCAGTTTTTTTTTTTTTTTGTCTTAAATGAGCTCTAACTGCTATTCAGTGGGGTTTAAAATAATTTTTTTTAACATTTATTTATTTTTGAGAGACAGAGAGAAACAGATCACGAGTCGGGGAGGGGCAGAGAGAGAGGGAGACACAGAATGGGAAGCAGGCTCCAGGCTCTGAGCTGTCAGCACAGAGCCCGACGCGGGGCTCAAACCCACGAATCTGAGATCATGACCTGAGCTGAAGTCGGACACTTAACCGACTGAGCCACCCAGGTGTCCGTCAGTGGGGTTTTAAAAGTACCTGTCAGCTCAGGACTCAGGGCTCAGGGCCCCCTGGGGCCCATCCCTGGGACACTGGCTCCTCCTGGCAGTGGCCCGGGAACTCACTGTTCTGTGACAGCATGGAGAAGCTTGCTTCCCCAAGGGCTTTCCCCTGGGGGCGGGCAGGGGCTCAGCTAAAACTCTAGGACAAGCCTGGGGGTGCCAGCACTTCTTGGGCAACCACGGGGACAAGCCAACCTTTCCACCGAGGAGCACGGCTGGCGCCTCAACCCCGGTTGGTAAGGACACCGCGCAGGGACTTGGCTCCCGGCTGTGCCCTGGCTGGCAGGCCTGACTGGCACAGATCACATTTCCATCCCAAGGCCTTTAGAAGTTCCTAAACGGCAGATTGGGTCACAAGTCACAAGTCTCCAGTGAGGAGTGGACTGGGAAAGTGACTTTGAGCGCGTGTTTTCTTCTTTTAACTGTTTATTGGGGGGGAGGGGCAGAGAGAAGGGGACAGGGGATCTGATTTAAGCTCCGCACTGACAAGATCTCATGAATTATGTGATCATGACCTGAACGGAAGTTGGCTGCTTAACCGCCTGAGCCACCCAGGTGCCCCTAAGGATTTTATTTTAAGTCATCTCTCCCTGTACTCAACGTGGGGCTTGAACTCACAACCCCCGACATCAACATGGCATTCTCTCCCGACGAAACCGGCCAGGCGCCCATCAAATTTCCCCTCCTTAAAGTTTATTGGGACACCACTGTGCCTGCTCATTAATTTGCTCCCGGTGGCTGCTTTTCCTACAAAGGCAGAGCCGTGTAGTTGAGACAGAGATTGGATGGCTATAAAGCAGAAAATAGTTACTGACGGGTACTTTACAGAAAGTTCACTGTGCCCTGGGTTAGACTATTGGTGATAAAACAGTTCATAATGGCACCCATCAGGAGCACCTGGTAAAATGCTGGGCGACACTGAGCGTTCCGTACACGTGGGATGAATGAATGAATGAATGCATGAAACAAACACAGTAACTCGGCCTCACGCAGAGGTTTAAATGCGGTGGTTCCCAGATCCAGGCTGCACCAGCGCTGAGGCTCCACACTCCAGCAGGGCGGAGCCAGTGTGCGGGGACCCGGGCCTCGGGAGACTGCTCTTGGGACAGCCACCACGCCAGCTCTGCTCGGGAACACACCTGTGCCGGGGTCAACGCCACTCCCTTATTCTCGGAGCTGGGAATGTCAGGTTACCCTGACATTTGTCCAGCCTGCCCTAACAACGTGGCCCCAGTGGCTTCAACCACGGGACCCAGTTCTGGAGGCTGAAGCCCCAGCCGGAGGTGCCACCGGGTCTGGCTTCCTGGGAGACCTCTCTGCTTGGTTACAGATGGCTCTCTTCTCCCCGTATCCTCCTAAGGTCGTTCCTCCCTGAGGGGACACCCTGGTGCCTCTCTCTTCTTATGAGGACACCAGTCAGTCCTATTGGAGGAGGGCACCACATGGCCTCATTCAACCTTGGTCACCCCCTTCCGGGCCCTATCAGCAAATACAGTCACATTCTGAAGTATCAGGAGTTAGGATTCAACATGAACTTGTTGGCAGGGGGGTGGGGAGAGACAGAGTCCATCACACCTAATTTTCTTTAAATCAAAGTGTACGGGGCACTGCGGCCCCTGCCTTCCCACCTGCAGACGCCCTGAGCAGGCTCTGCGGCCCTGACACTGGGGACAGGACTGGCGGAGCTTGCGTCCTGCTGGTCACCACCAATCGGCGCTGTCTCCCAGCCACCTTCTGGGGGAAGCCACAACCCCGTGGCCCCCTCCGGGGAGCTGGTCCTCGCCGGCCCTTCTCTGCCTCCCTCAGCCTTACCTCAGATACCTAACATTTTTGGAAACCAAAAAAAACTCTGAACTTTGTCCCAGAGCAGAGAATCCCCGAGTTTCTAGCCTCAAAGGCTGTTAAAGTGGGAGAGACAGGAAGGGAAAAGGAGTTGCGATCTTTCTTCCAAGAGGAGGAAAACAAAGTGCTCCTCATTCCTGGGCTCCCTAGGTGATGGCCCATCCTCCGCTGGGCGCCCCCCTCCGCCCAGCAGTGGGCTCTGCAAACCACCTTTTTGCTCAGGACCCCGCCAACCCTTTCTGCCCCCAAAGGCCCCCAGCTTGGCTGTGAAGAGAAAACAGACGTTGGGGCTGCTGGCCTCCAGCTCCTGGGGCTTCCTGCCAGGGCTCCGCTTGGCGTCAACCCCTCTCCTTCCTTCCGTGGGGCGGGTGGGGGGCTCCTCCCTGTCTGGCCGATCGCCCCCCCCAATCCCCTCCAGCTCCACTGATGGGCTCTTCTGCATTTAAGTTCTTTTCTTTTTTAATTAAAAAAAATTTTAATGTTTATTTTGAGAGAGAGAGAGAATGGGGAGGGGCAGAGAGAGAAGGAGACTGAGACTCCCAAGCAGGTTCCACACTGTCAGCACAGAGCTAAACGTGGGGCTCGATCCTATGAACTATGAGATCATGACCTGAGCTGAAATCAAGAGTCAGAGGCTTAACTGACTGTGCTGCCCAAGCACCCCAGTTATTTATTTTTTTTAAGTTTCTTTATTTTGAGAGAGAGAGGGAGTGTGTTTATGTGTGTGTGCGCGCGCGCACGCAAGTGTGCACGCGCTTTGTGCTCCAGTGGCGGGGGCAGAGATGGGGGGGCAGAGAGAATCCCAAGCAGGGTCCTCACTGTCAGCACAGAGCCCGACTTGGGGCTCGATCCCAAGACCTTGAGATGTTGACCTGAGCTGAAATCAAGAGTTGGTCGTTTAACTGACTGAGCCTCCCAGGCGCCCCTCAGTTTTGTTTTTTAATAAAACCCTTAATTTTAGAATCATTTCAGATTTACAGAAAAGCCGCAAAGATAGTACAGAGTCGCACACACCCCACCGTTTCCCCCCCATGAACATCTTACATTATTAGAGTCTGTTTTTTACGACTAATGAACCAGCTTTGATACATTATTATTAACACAGGTCCAAACTTTATTCTCATTTCCTTAGTTTTTACCCAATATCCTCTTTCTGTTCCAGGATCCCACCCAGGACACATGACATTCATCATCATGTTCTCCTTAGGGTCCCCCGGGCTCTGACAATTGCTCAGACTTTTCCCGTGTGATGACCTTGACCGTTCCGAGGAGGACTGATCAGTGTTTTGCTGAATGTCCCTCAGTTGGGAATCATCTGATGTCTTGCTCAGGATCCGGGCTGGTGCGTTTTTAGGGGGGGAAGACCGCGGAGGAGCAATGCCCTTCTCATGGAGTCATATCCAGCGTATCTGCTATCGGCATGACTCACACTGCTGGGGTTGACCTTGGTCACCTGGCTGAGGTGGGGTTTGCCAGCTGTGAGCCCTGGAAAGTTCCTCTCCGTCCCCCTTCTGTAGGGTCCTGGTTGGAAGAAATCACGACGCATGGCCTACACTTCAAGGATGAGGGTTATGCTTCACCATCTCGAGGGGTCAGTATCTACATCCGTTATGTAGAATTCCTCTGTACCTGTTGGTCTCTCCAATGTATGTCCTTATTCAATCATTTATGGGAACCGGTTTGGACTCACTGATATTTATTTTATATTCGGGTTGTTAACAATACTACACTATTTAGTTTGTTGTTCAAATTGTTCTACTGCTAGCCCCCAGAAACTTCCAGTTGGCATCTGTCTCTTTGACTCGGCCCCACGATTTTGATTTTCAAGCACTTTCTTACTTTCTGGGTCTCCAAGATGCTGCAGCTCTTACCTATTTCCTCCCCCATCCTGCACCAACCACTTCTCCAGGGACCCCTGGGCCCAGTTGTTAGGAGAACGGGGTCAGAAATCCAGGTCTGGGGGCGCCTGGGCGGCTCAGTCGGTTGAGCGTCCGACTTCAGCTCAGGTCATGATCTCACAGTCTATGGGTTCGAGCCCCACGTCAGGTTCTGTGCTGACAGCTCAGAGCCTGGAACCTGCTTCCGATTCTGCGTCTCCTTCTGTCTCTGACCCTCCCCCACTTACACTTTCTTTCTGTCTCTCACAAATAAATAAATGTGTCAAAAATTTTTTTAATTAAAAAAAGAAAGAAACCCAGATGTGTGTTCATGGCGCCTGGGTGCCATTCCTTCTAGCCCTCCTGCGGGACAGAACTGCACCTGTACCCATGAACACAGTAACCGGTGACTGTCTGCATATCTATGATTTCTGGGCTCATCCATGTGCACTTGCATGAGGCTGAACGTGAGCTCCTGCTGTGTCTCCGGTGCTGGCCCCACGTAGACCGCAGGGTTTGCTCTGTGCTTTCCCGGGCTTGTCTGTCGCGACCTCTCCAGCCCGAGAACCTGGCTCCCACCGTCCACCGGGCACCGTCCTGTTCACTTATCCTGGCGCACGCGTGGGAGGTTCGCCCGCGCACCGAGAGGAACGGCTTCAGCGACCAGGGTGCAAGGGCTTTCCCTCTGTTGGTCCACTCGGCCCCACTGTGTCCGGTGACGTCTAGCGGCACCTCCTTCAGCGAGCTCACGGCCCAGGTTCGTGACATGGTCAGGTTCTTTCTTCCCTCACAGCCTGCCTTCCATGCTCGGCCTCCCCAACCTCCTCACTGAGCTTTGAAAATTTTGCCTCCACTAAGGGTCTCCCCTGGTGCCAGCGGTTTTGAAATGTAGTGTCACACGGAACAGGTTTGCTGCCCCCAGGTCCCCCATGCGTCACCTACTCTGCCTTCCCTCCAACCCTGGCAGCCACTGATCTGTTGTCCATCTCCCTCCTCTGCCTGTTAACTGAACTTGACTTTCCCTGGGGGGTCCTGTCCTCTGGCATTTGGTGTCTCTGAAAAACCTTGTCCCCAAAGACCTTGGGTTCCTCCCACACTGGCACCACATGTGCCCCTCCTCCCACAGCCCTTTAAAAAGTTTTGTAATGTTTATTTTTGGGAGAGAGAGAGAATGGGGGAGAGTCAGAGAGAGAGGGAGACACAGAATCCAAAGCAGGCTCCAGGCTCTGAGCTGTCAGCATAGAGCCCGACGCAGGGCTTGAACTTATGAACTGTGAGATCATGACCTGAGCCCAAGTTGGGCACTCGACCGGCTGAGCCCCCCAGGCGCCCCTTGCGTCCCCCTTTTATAGCCAAACTCGGTATGTGTCCTCAGCCTGACTTCTCTGCTCGCCACTGAAACTGCTCCTGTCAAGGTCACCAACAGCTTCCTGGTTGCTACACCCAGAGGGCCCTCCCTCCGCCCTGGGGCCACCTCCCCGTGCAGGAAGCCCGGCCCGCCCTTCTCACTCTGCACTGCCTCTCCCCATGACTCACCTCCTCTTGGGTGTTAATGAGCACCCACAGGCTGGGGCCCCCACGTGGACCCCTCCGCCCAGACTTGTTTTCCGGACCACCCCGCAGCCTCAGTCCCTTGCCGCCTGCCGCGATTCTAGAACTCACCACAAAGGTGGGGATAGAGGGACATAAAAACTTGTGTTTAAATCCAGAAATTTAAAAAGTCACTTAAAAGTTAATCCGCTGGTGGGGGGACGGGAAGCAGTGCCTGGGCGGCTCAGTCGGTTAAGCCTCTGACTCTTGGCTTCCACTCAGGTCATAGTCTCCCAGTTCATGAGTTCGAGTCCCACAGTGGGGTCTGCGCTGACAGTGAGGAGCCTGCTTGGGATTCTCTCTCTCTGTCTGGCCCTGCCGTGCACTTTCTCTCTCTCAAAATAAATAAATAAACGTAAAAAATAAATAACTGAAAGTTAATCAACTAGGCAGCAGTCTGCTGGCATTCTCTTCCCCACAAGTGCACGTCCTTGACCTTGCACTGCTGACACCATGTGGGGTGAACTGCGGTGAGAGGTGGAAGCATTTCTGGAAGCCTTTTCTGCAGTCACTTAACATACACAGACCTGGCTATGGATCATGCAAACACACATCCCTGAAACCCAACTCCGCCTCCCCTCACCAGACCCCCGAACTTGGCCCACAGCCATTGTAACAGCCCTGCGGGGGGGGGGGGGGCGGGGGTTGATAAGTGGGGCGGGTCTCATGGGAAGAAGCAATATTTAACTGACTGCAGTTGAATAGGTCACTTTTGCAAATTTTGCAAAGTTTTGCAAAAACATTTGACCATTTCTACGGTGCCTGATGCATAATCTGCACCCCCTCTGCGTACAGAGGCCCCCTCTTTCCCTGGAAAGTTCATGACCCAAGCTCTCCTGGTGAGCGGGCCAGAGGGTGCCCACGATTCTCTTCTCTCTCTTTTTTTTTTAAGCGTTACTGTTTTATTCTTTATTTTGTTGAATACACATCTGGTTGACTGGTAGTCCAGATAAGTAAGTATTCTCTTCTCTTTTCTTTAAAAATTTTTTAAAAATTTATTTATTTATTTTAAAATGTTTATTCATTTTTGAGAGAGTGAGAGAAAGAGAGACAGAGCGTGAGCAGGGGAGAGTCAGAGAGAGAGGGAGACACAGAATCTGAAGCGGGCCCCAGGCTCCGAGCTGTCAGCACAGAACCCGACGCGGGGCTTGAACTCACCAACTGTGAGATCATGATCTGAACCGAAGTTGGACGTTTAACCGACTGAGCCCCCCGGGCCACAGTTCTCTTAAGGACATTTGCACATTTTCTGCTTGTGGTCCCAAAAGAAATGCAATATTTTACAAACTCATTTACATGAATACTCATAGCAATATTATTCACTCGCAAAATAGCGTAAGATCCCAAGTGTCTCTTACCCGCTGAACAGATGAACAAAACGTGATCTATCCGCAGGATGGAATATTGCTCAGCAGAAAAAGGAATCGAGTGCCGAGGCCTCTACAACGTGGATGAGCCTGGAAGACTTTACATCACATGAAAGAAACGGGACACAAAAGGCCACATACTATATGATTCCATGTCTATGAAATGTCCGGCACGGGCACATCCATGGTGACGGGAAGAAAGCAGACTGGTGGCTGTCAGGAACGGAGGGGAGACAGGGGCGCCTGGGTGGCTCAGTCGGGTGAGTGTCCGACTTCGGCTCAGGTCACGATCTCATGGCGTGTGAGTTTGAGCCCCGCGTCGGGCTCTGTGCTGACAGCTCAGAGCCTGGAGCCTGCTTCAGATTCTGTGTCTCCCTCTCTCTCTTGGCCCCTCCCCGGCTCTCTCTCTCTCTCTCTCTCTCTCTCTCTCAGAAATAAATAAACAGTAAAAAAATTTAAATAAATTAAGAAAATATTTTTTTTTTAAATTTTAGTGGTGGGGAGCACAAGTGGGGGAGAGGAGGAGAGAGAGAGAGAGAGAGAGAGAGAGAATTTTAAGAAGGCTCTGAGTGCGGAGCCGGACACGGGGCTCGATCCCACGGCCCTGGGATCCTGACCTGAGCTGAAATCAAGAGTCGGAAGCTCGGCGGACGGAGCCACCCAGGCGCCCGTTAGAGACCCTGCTTCTGAAGATGGACGGCTCTCAGAAGGCTGTGCAGGGCACCCCTCACCTCCCATCCCTGCACCCTGGAAGAAAGAGGCTGTTAACAAAACACCTAATAATAAAGTCAACAAAGTGCGGCTCCTGGGTCCCAGGGCCCTGACGGACGCCCATTCAAGGCAAGTAACTTCAGCCGTGACCTTCCCCGCGTCGGCCAGGGGCACAAGCGCAACCACGAAAGTCACTGAGCCCTTCCTCCCCTCCCTTCTCCCCTCCTCCTCTCTCTCCTCCCTGCCCTCCTCCCCTCCCTCCTCAGGCTCACAGCAGCCAGCTGGTGCCAAAGGGGAGGCTGGGCCTGCGGGACAGACTGCGCCCCGGCTTCCCCGGGCCAAGCCCAGAGCCGATGTTTGCAAGCCCTGGCCGCCCCCCACGGTCCGGGATCAGACTGGTTTGTTTGAGCGTCCAGCGCTAAGCGCTTTCTTTTCTTTTATCTTTTTCCAACAAGAGTCTGAACCTGCACACAGTCAGGTAAACCCAGGATCGGGTCACCAGATCGATACTTACTCACCGCTCACTGCCAAGGCCTCGAAGGTTCAGAAAGCAGGCTTTGTCTTCCACACCCTCCCCCGGGCACAAATCCCTTTACGGTGCGAAGGAAGCGGAGGGGCTGTGGGCAAAGGGCTGTGGGCTTCCAACAGCATCTGCTTAGGATTGGTCCTGGGTGGCGTCCTTCTCCAGGAGGGAGGCATCAGGCTCCGCCGTTATTTACAAAGTAGACCAAGTTTCCAGAGAAAGCACCCCAGAGGGTAAACGGTGGGGCTCAGGGATGGGCTAGGACTCCCAAGGGCTCTGGGTGCTTTTGCTTCCGTGGGTCTTTTTTCCCTCCATAAAGAAGTCATTAAAAGTTATATTTTAGGGGCGCCTGGGTGGCTCAGTCGGTTGAGCCTCCAACTTCGGCTCAGGGCATGATCTCATGGTTCCCGAGTTCAAGCCCCGCGTCTGGCTCTGTGCTGTCAGCTCAGAGCCCGGAGCCTGTTTCAATTTCTGTGTCTCCCTCTCTGCCTCTGCCCCGCCCCCACTTGTGCTCTGTCTCTGTCTTTCTCTCAAAAATAAAAACATTAAAAAAAAGTTATACTTTATAACTGTATCAGTACAAAGGCAAACATAACTCAGGCTGGATTTGCTATCATATATTTATTAGTAATGGATTCGTTTCTTCTGATTTTATAAAGCAACTGAAACCTTTCTGGGAGCTCCTAGAAGCATCAGGGCCTCGTGCCTCCTGGGCTCTGCCTGGGGCTGCGGGGGCCCCTCTCCCACCTCTGTTTTATTCTTTCAGAAAATTTTTTAAAATGTTTTTATTGAGACAGAGAAACAGAGTATGAGTGGGGGAGGAGCAGAGAGAGGAGACACAGAGTTTGAAGCAGGCTCCAGGCTTTGAGCTGTCAGCACAGAGCCTGACTTGGGGCTCAAACCCACAAACCGTGAGATCATGACCTGAGCCGAAGCTGGCCGCTTAACCGACTGAGCCACCCAGGCGCCCCATCTGTTTCATTTTTTAACGGTTACCCGTACGGACGCTTACTGTGCTTGGCCATCTACCTGTGAACTCTTATTTCTTGGCCGAGACGGGCCCCTGGGGCGGGCACCCTTGCTACCCCACAAGCCGCAGATGCAGAAGCTGGGAAGTTAGCTAACTTGTCCGCAGTCACACTCACCTAGGGCTGACCCCGTGGCTCGCCACACTCCATGAACCCCGTGCGTCCTTGACTTCTGTGCCGGATGCCTCTTTACCCACATTTGACTTTGACAAGTTCATGTGCCCGCAGTTCATTGTAAAAGCCTCACGCCGCCGCCTAGAGGCCTCTGTTAATCAGGAGCCACTCGGGGCGCCCGGTGGCTCAGTCAGTTAAGCCCCCGACTTTGGCTCAGGTCATGATCTCACGGTTCGTGGGTTCGAGCCCTGCATCAGGCTTTGTGCTGCCAGCTCAGAACCTGGAGCCTGCTTCCGATTCTGTGTCTCCCTCTCTCTCTGCCCCTCCCCCACTCATGCTCTGTTTCTCTCTGTCTCAATAATAAATAAGTAAAAAAAATTTAAAGAAAATCAGGAGCCACTCGCGCCTGGCCCAGCGGGCACCCCGGGGGCAGAAAGCACTGTGCGAGGAGAGCCTTGGGGCTGGTCTGCCTCTGTAGCAGGCCCTGCCCACCCCCTTCTCTCGTCCTTGCTGGGCGCAGCGTCCTCAGTGTGGTCCCGTAAGCCAGGCGGCCTGTTCCTTCCAGCCTCGGCTACCTCAGGGCCAGGGCCATCGCCCTGTGAGAATGAGCAAAAGGCGGCCCTTCCTCAAGACCCTTGACCATCAGGAAATCGGTGCGATGGCCACACAACAGGTTCCGCATGTTCACGATGGGAACAGCACTCTCTATTAATGTGTGTTGTGCACATCCTGGCCATCTGTACAGGGCGACCCTATTCAGACTTCCAAAGTGCCTCGGTGCCATTGCCTGCTTCCAGGAGTCCCTGATCTCAGGGATGATAGGCCAGTCCTGGGAGGAGGCTGGTGACGGAAGCGTCTGCTGCAGAAAGAAGGGGGACACTGGGAAAGTGACATGGTGGCCACGTAGGGACACTGGAGACCAGCGCTCTGCGATCCCAGGGAGTTGCTGGCGTTGGGACCATCTAGCAGAGTGTACACTGGGGGTGGGGCTTGGGGCATGTGCCAAGTGCAAAGGTGAAGGGGCGATTAATTCTGCTTGGGCTGAAGGGACAGTCACGGAAAGTTTGGCGGAAGAAGGAACATTTGAGCTGAGCTTTGCAGGAGGAATAAAAGTTTGCAGTGTTAAGAATTCAGGAAGAATATTTTATTTTATTTTACTTTAAATGTTTATGTAGTTTTGAGATAGAAAGAGAAAACACAAGCAGGGGAGGGGCAGAGAGAGAGGGAGACACAGAATCTGAAGCAGGCTCCAGGCCCTGAGCTGTCAGCACAGAACCCTACGAGGGGCTTGAACTCACGAACCGTGAGATCATGACCTGAGCTGAAGTCGGAAGGTTGACTGACTGAGCCCCCCCTCCCCGCAGCGCCCCCAGGAAGAACATTACAAAAGGAGCATAGAGGAGAAGGAATGGAGATGCTGGAGACCGCGGAGCTTTGAAAAGCCCCCGCGCCACCCCGTTTGGGCACTGATCCCCTGGGTCACGTGGTTGGTTTACCCCACCCGCTTCCCGTCGCACTGTTGGCTCCCGAGGCCAGGGACTGGGTCTCTTGCCTTGTATCTCAGAACTGGACTAAGGGGGGCGCCTGGGTGGCTCAGTCAGTTAAACGTCTGGATTCAGCTCAGGTCATGATCTCACGGTTCGTGGGTTCGAGTCCCACGTCGGACTCTGTGCTGACAGCTAGCTCAGAGCCTGGAGCCTGCTTCCGATTCTGTGTCTCCCTCTCTCTCTGACCCTCCCCTGCTTGTGCTGTCTCTGTCTCTCAAAAATAAATGAAAAAACAAAACAGAAAAAGAACTGGACTTCGGGTCTGGCACAACGGGGCTCTCAGCACGTACTTGCAGGGTGAACGCACCACTCTGATTTCCTGTAGCCAGATGTTAAGGGGCTGGAGGTTGGAGTGAGAAGGTAAGAGGAGACAAGGCAGCTGGAGACACCGCGTGGGCCGGGGGCTCTCCCGTCGAGCCTGGGCCTCACCGTGTAGGGGATGTGGGGTCCACAGAAGGGTGATCCAGACTTGCCCTTCCTCTGTTGCATAAGGTTTGGGGTGACCCCCCCCCCACAGTTCAAGATAGCAGCGGAGAGAGGAAAACAGTCTCGGGAGTGTGGGCTTCTGGCCACATTTACCTGCTCTGAAATGAAGGAAATGGTCCCATTGAGAGAAGAAAGGAGTTCTCCAAATTAGAGGCCTGAGTCAGAAAAAGCATCATTTTCTCTCCTGGTCAATTTCATTGGAGTAGGTGGGTGTGGCGTAGGGCACAGGGGACCCATAACCTGTCACCGGGCTAGTGCGTGAATTATTCACTCAGCACCACAAGCCACGAGGATTTATGTCAGCTCTCCAAGGCTAGTTCGACATTAGAAAATCAATACGTGTAACCCATGACAGGGCCAGGCTAAAGAAGAAAGATCAACTGATCATCTCACTAGACGCAGAAAAAGCAGGTGACAGAATCCAACACTCATTCATGATTAAAAACCCTCAGCAAATTGGGAATAGAGGGGAACTTCTTCAACTTGATAAAATATGTCCACAGGGAACCTAGCACCGCGATCATACTCAACAGCGAGAGGCTCGTTGCTTTCCTGCTAAGATCGGGAACAAGGTGAGGATGTCCCTACACTATTTCTTTTCAACCTTGTGCTGGAAGTCCTGGGTAATGCAAGAAGACAAGAAAAGGAAATCAAGTGTCTGTACGTGACATGATTGTCTGTGTAGAAAATCTGAAAGGATAGACAAAAAAACCCTTCCTGGAACAAATAATCAATTTTAGCAAGGTTGCAGGATACAAAGTTAATATACGTAAGTCAGTTGCTTTCTGGTATACCAGCAAGAAACAAGTGGAATTTGAAATTGAAAACATACTGCTACTTACAGTAGCACCATCACAAGAAGATACTCAGCTATCGATCAAACCCAGATCGATATGAGAAGCACTATACAAGTCTGATGAAAGAACTCAAACAAGAACTCCACAAAAGGAGATTTCCATGTTCATGGATAAGAAGACTCAACAGTGTCAAGATGGTAATTCTTGTCAACCCGATCTGTCAGGTCAATGCAATCCCAAGCGAAATCCCAGCCAGTGATTTTGTGGATGTGGATAAGCTGCTTCTTAGGTTTATATGGAGAGAATCAAAGGACCCAGAATAGTCAACCCAAAACCAAAGGAGCAGAACAAAGTCAGAGGACTGACACTCTCTGACCTAGATTTACGATAAAGCTACAGCAATCCAGACGGTGTAGTACTGGCTAGAAAACAGACCCATAGATTAACGAAACAAACAGCTCGTCTTTGACAAAGGAGCAAACCCAACACAATGCAGGAAAGATCGTCTCTTCAACAGATGGTGTTGAACAGCTGGACCTCTGAAAACACAAAATCTAGACACAGACCTTCCACTCTTCCAAAAACTAGCTCAGAAGGGATGATAGACCTAAATGGAAAATGCAAAGCTATAAAACTATAAAACAGGAGACGTTGTAGAGGATCTTGGATATGGTGATGAGTTTTTAGCTTTGATCCTGATGACACTATCCATAAAAGAGAGAATTGATAAACTGGATTTGATTAAATGTAAAAACGTCTGCTCCGTGAACAATAATGTCAAGAGAAAGAGAAGACAAACAGCATGCTGGGAGAAAATATTTGCAAAAGGCACTTCTGATGAAGGATTATTATCCAAAATTCACAAAGAACTTTTACAACTCAGCAATAAGAAAATTAACAACTCCTGAGCGCCTGGGTGGCTCAGTCGGTTGAGTGTCTGACTTTGGCTCAGGTCATGATCTCAAGGTTCGTGGGTTCGAGCCCCGCATCAGGCTCTGTGCTGACAGCTCAGAGACTGGCGCCTGCTTCAGATTCTGTGTCTCCCTCTCTCCCAGACCCTCCCCTGCTCACGCTCTCTCTTCTCTCTCTCTCTCTCTCTCTCTCTCTCTCTCAAAACTAAATAAAACATTAAAAAATAACCCTTAGAATGTGCAACACCAACAGTGGACCCCAAAGTGCCATGTGGACTCTGGGTGATGATGTGCCAATGCAGGTTCACTGAGTGTAACAAAGGCACCACGATGGCGGGGGCTGCTGAGCGTGGGGGGGTGCGTGTGGGGTGGGGGGGAGTACGTGGATCTCTCTGTACCTTCTGCTCAGTTTTCTGTGAACCTCAGACTGCTGTAAGAACGAAAACCCACTAAAATAAATTATTCACTCAGCCAAAAACCTTTCGGCGAGTCCCCCGCCCCAGCTAGGAGTGGAAGGGAGGATGGGGCCTTGAAGGAGACAGTCGAGGTGGGGTGGAGGGTTCCTGATGGTCACTGTGAACCTGGGAAACTGGACACGTCGCTGTGCGTCTGTATAATGGGTGCAGTAATTATGTTTTTCATCCACACCGGTGACGTTCGCCGGGGTGACCCAGGTGGATGACGGCTATGGTTCTTGGGGGAGTTGCCCGGTCCCGCGGTCCCTGCAGACGCCACTTCGCCCCCTGGTGGCCTCATCGGGGAGCGGCAGCTCAGGCCGGCTGCTTGGGGCCAAATCACACTCCCCCCATTGCAGCTTCCTCCGCTGCGGCTTGGGCAGAGGGGAGCACTACGATATACTAATCAAGCGTCCCAAAGATGGCCACACTGGGCTTCTTCCGGATTCCTCTCTCTCAAGTCTTGGGTAGGGTTGGGGGAAGCTTGGGGGGTCTGTATGCGGGATTGGGCTGGAAACTCCTTACCTAGGATGGAAATCCTTCCTCTTTGTCTCCTAACCCCGTCACCCCCCACTCTCCACACCCCTCATGCCCCTCAGGCTTTCCCAGGACTCATCCCCAGAGGCGGAGGGAGCCAACCCCCCCCCCCCCCCCCCCCCCCCCCCCCCCCCCCCCCCCGGGCCCCCCCCCCCCCCCCCCCCCCCCCCCCCCGCAAAGCTGGCACCAGCCCAGGGGAACCCACCCCACCAAGCCAGTTGCTAGGCTGGGTACACAAAGACGTCCTCTCTTCGGACCTTCCATCAAGGGGTAGGAAAGTCCAGGGAAGGGAGCTGCCATTTGGTTCTTGAGTAAGGCCAAGCGCCTTACTCAGGGTGGGGGGCAAGGAGAGAGAGTGGCAGGGCTTTCCCCACCCCCACCTCCAGCAACCCCAAGTAAGGATGAAAAAAATGGGAGAAGTGTGTGTTTCAAATTCCCAAGTTGACGATACTACTGTTTAATTCATGAAAGGAAGAAATTTAGAGAAAGCGATAATCTACTGGTGAAATAATTGATTGGCCATTAGGGGAAAATTCTAGATTCCATTAAAAAAAAACCCTATTAGGTAACCAATTTGTGAGGATAAAGTATTTACGAATAACATCTTTCTGGATTATTCCCTAGTGCTGCCTTCTGATGGCTGATGTCATCTTTCATGTAGCTCGAGCCCATCGAAATAGCCACCCTGGAGCCCCCCCCATCACTCCCCACCAACCCAGGTCTTTGACCGGAGCAGAGGTCCTGGGTGCCCCTGGATTCTGGGGTAAACTGCTGAACTGGGCTGGGAGAGCAGAGTGGGACCGCAGGGCACGGAAAACTGGACGACACTGTGTGTCCGTGTTTGGGTTTTGGTCTAAACCTGAGCGGGTTGTGAAATCAGGGCATTTGAGCCATGTTTGTCTGAATTTCGGAGTTGGCCCACAGTGACACCTAAGTCAGCGACAACATTGAACGTCATCGGCGTGGTCTTGGAAGTCACGCTGCTGCCCACGGGCTCTGTGACGCGGCCGTCAGGGATGGAGAATGGAGGGGTGCTCTGGGAGGAGAGCAGGGCATCCGAGCTCGGGGAAGAGGGGCAGCCGAGAGAGAGAGGGGGGTCGAGGGCTCCCCGTGGAGGCTGTGGCCACGCTAGGGAGCTGAGCGAGGTCCTCGCCTGCTCAAACCCAGGCTCAGGCTCTCCTGATTCCTCGCATTTCACATCGCTGGGTCTCCACGGCCGGACTTATTCATCACAGGCTCAGAAATCTCAGGACACTGACGAATTTTTGGTTCAGGTCACTCGCGAGAGGCCAGTTATGCGGTATCTTTCAGTTTTTCTCTGGCAGTGTCTCAGGTGCATTTTAGGTTTTTAAAAATTTGTTTTTCTATGATAAAAGATGTAGAAGCATAGAGCCACAGGGAGCTGGGGAAACCGGGAGAGAAAGGGCTGTAAGAACTTGGCCGCTGCAACCGTAAAGCTCAGATGGGAGGTGGCTCCGTTTCCTCTGTTCATTAACGTGGCCGCGATCCGTGGCCACTCGCAACGTTAAATCGGGCGTTAACTGATTAACATGTGGGGGGCTCAGTAGGTTGAGCGACCGACTTCCGCTCAGGTCATGATCTCGCAGTTCATGAGTGTGAGCCCCATGTGGGGTTCAGTGCTGACAGCTCAGAGCCTGGAGCTGCTTCAGATCCTTTGTCCCTTTCTCTCTCTGCCCTTTCCCTGCTTACTTATATGCTTTCCCTCTCTCTCTCAAAAATAAAAAACATTAAAAAAGATTATGTGTTAAAATAGAAAAACACTAAAAGGACAGACCTTCAGTGTTCTCAACACACACACACACACACACACACACACACACAGAGACAACTCTGTAAAGTGATGGGTGTGTTTATTAGCCTGACTGTGGTCATTATTTCACAATGTATGCACACATCAAATCATCATTTTTAAGTACAGACAATTTTTATTTGCCAATTATATCGCAATGAAGCTGGAAAAAATCGGAAAGCAAGCTCCTTCAACAAGATGCAGATGAACGGAGAGGCTATTGATAAAGAGAAATTTAAATGGCAGATCAGCTAACCTCAGTGGGTCCTGATTCAGATTGTTTGAAAAAAAAGGAAGAAAGAAACATGTTTGGCACTGATGCAACTGTTGATAACAGGACACTGAAAATTTAATGATGTTGAAGAAAATTATTTGAGGTGTGATAATAGTATTGCGGTGATGTTAAAAGAGTCCTATCTCTTATGCAAATATTTATGCATAAACATTTACAGGTAGATAATGTGCTATCTGGGATTTACTTTACAATAATGCAGATGGAGGGAATCTGTATTGATCCCCGTTCATTCCCGCCTCTGTATTATTTGGGGTCAAGACGAAATGAGAATGGGATTGGCCACATGTTGGTAATTGTCGAAGGGGAGGTTCAGGTTCATGGGCGGGGGAGGGGGAGTTGGTTCATTAGACTATTTCTCTATTTTGAAGAATATATTTGCGATTCTCCAATAAATGTCTCATAATAATAAAAATGGTTTTAAAAATAAAAAAGGGGCTTCTTGGGGTTCCAGGGGGCTCAGTCACCAGGAGGATCCTTGTGGGCTGGGAGGGAGCACTGGCCGGTCCCTCCAGGTGCCCCTTCCTTGGCTCAGTCCCCGGTGACCGCCAGGGGGCGGCCAAGACCATGTTAACCCGCGCAGGCGCCGCCCCGTCCTTCCCGCCCTCCCTTCTGCCCTCCTTCCCCACCCTCTCTGAGATCCGCTGAGATTTCAGACTCCTCCAGGGGGGAAAGTTGAGGCACAAACCTAAAGGATGTGCATGAGGTCGAGGCCAAAGCCAAGACTGCGGGAATGGACTGCAAACTTGCACTTGGAAACTGGGCTTTCCTGCTGTTTTCTTATCCCAGGATCCCTCTGGACAACTTTATTTCCTTGGTTTCTGCCCCAGAGTTTTCCCAGTGGGCCGTGTGTGTGTGTGTGTTTCAATCAAGTATTTTTGGGATATAATTCGCATGTCTTACAATTCACCCACTTAAAGTGTACGATTCAGTTGTTTTTAGTGTGTGCAGAGACACGAAACTAGCAGCTCTGTCGACGTGAGAAGTTTTTATCACCTTGAAAGGAAACCGTGTACCCTTTAGCCGTTGCCCGGTCTATCCCCCTGCGCCCCGCCCCCAGCCCTGAGTAATCACCCAGCTACTCTATGTCTCTAGATTTCTCTATTCTGGACATTCCCTTGTGGTTTTGATGAGCAAGCAGGCTTCTTTTCTCCCCTGCCCTGGAAGTGAGAGCATTATGGGGGCTCCTGGGGCCTCCCGCCCCTTCCTTCGGCGGGCTTGGTCCAGAACATGGACTTGCAGACCCCGTGGGAATCCGCGGCCCGCTCCCTGAAGCCGGCTTCTGCAAAGTTCTCCTCTGAAGAGTTAGGGCTTCCTGAAGTGGATCACACCCCCTACCCCCAACCCCCACACACGTGTGCACAGAAGGGAGTAGATCAGGGCGATGAGCAGGTACAGCTCAGAAAGGCCGGAGCACCCTCACAGGGCGGGGCTTGTAAAAGGGGGCGGCCGCTGTGGAAGACCACCTGCCGGTTCCTCAAAAAGTTAAACATCGAGTCACCATGTGACCCGGCAATTACACTTCTAGGTACACACGCCGGAGAATTGAAACCAAATGTCTGTGCTAAACCTTGCTCGCAAATATTCGTAGAAGTGTGACTCAGGAGAGCCAAAGAGCGGGAAAAACCCAACGTCCACCGACAAGGGAATAGATAAGCCACGTGAGGCACAGCCAGATGGGGGCTATCTGTTATCCAGTCATTAAAAGGAATGAAGTCCTGATACACGAATGAACCTTGAAAACACTTCATAATGTGAAAGAGCCAGACACAAAAGGCCCCGTGTTGTGTGACTCCATTGATACGAAACGCGCTGGTCATGGGAATCCATGGGGACAGAGAGTAGATGGGTGATCACCAGGCGTCAGGAAAGGCAGAAGTGCCTTCTGGTCACCCCAGGTGCCCCCCAGCCATCAGTCCAGCCTGAGCTGTCCACTGACTCCACACTCCCACGTCCGCCTGCCCCACAGCCTTGCTGGGATGCCCAATAGGGAGTTCAACCTTAATTTCTACAAAACCACTGTCACCTTCCCGTCCAAGCCTGCTCCTCCCGTAGACTTCCTGACCCCTGTAAACAGCAATGCTGTCTTTCCAGTCCGGGCAGCTGTGGGTGGAATAGAGTTCCCCCATTTCCAGAAGGACCGGCCCCATTGGGTGCTGTGATGATCAGACATAAGCATTGAGGAATTGCAGCTTCCATGGGAAAGGTAAGGTCCTGGGTTCAAATCCCGGCCCTACTTCCTGACCGTGCAGCCGTGTTTGGTTACCTAAACCAGCCCAGACTGAGCTTCTCTTGCCTGTGAGGGCGGCCGTGAATCTTCTAGGAGGATTGTTTCAGATGAAGTAACGTGGCAGAGACCTCTGGCAGGACCTGGTGTGTGGGGGTTGAGCCACTGACTCGTGCGGGGGTCCTGGGCTGCTGGAATGACCAGCGGGGTGGGGAGGACCAGCCAGGGGTTCCAGAATGACCCCCTGAAACCCACACTTGGCCCCTCGGGTTGCCTGTGTTTGGGGCAGAAACAGAGGGTGACATGTGGCAGCTTCTTGGAGCTTAAGGAAGGGCATCCAGGAGGGCAGAGAGGCGGGACAGGAGAGGGGGCACCTGTGCTCAGAGAGAGCAGAGGCCCCCGAGCGACACAGAGAAGCTCAGTCTGGCCAAACCATGTCTGCAGTCAGGCGAGGAGGCTGGGGGCCTGGTTATGAGGAGAGAGGGGAAGGAGGAAGGCAGGTGTGTGTGAGTTTCGGGGGCCGGAGCCCCTGTCTGGCGGGTGTTAGGGACCCAGATGGAAGGAGAGGTTTGGGAAGCCTGGGGCGGGGCGGGGGGGGGACTGCGGGGTGATGTCATGAAGAGGAAGTGACAGGCTGAGGACGGAGAACATTTCTGCGCCGAAAGCCCGAGTGGGAGAATAATCACATTTCGGGGGCTGCAGACATGTTCCCGGGCTTGACTCCGCTCACATTTTACAAGGTCAAGGTCTTAGCCAGTGCTCTGCAGGGAGCGGCCACCGCCTCGCCACCCTCCACGAGCTGCCCCTGCCTGCCTCTCACCCCGTTTGTCTGGAAATGGCCGCGATGGGTTTGCAGCCCGGGGCTGTGGACGGCTCGGCCGAGAACCAGCTCGGAGGAGAGCCTGGCGAAGAGGGGCGGTGGTGGGACAGGGAGGGAGCCCGGGTGGGTGAGCTCGCCCGATGGAGGGGGTGCTCCGTGCTGGCTAGCACCCAGTGGGCTTCCGGCCTCTGGTCCTAGCGGAGCTGACATTTTCTGGTTCTTTCTGGGCCAGTGGCCGTGACTTTTCTGGTTCCTGGCCCGTGGGGTCACGAAATCTCGTGGCTTCCATGCCTCTTGCTGCCTCGGTCTCCTCAGTGCTGCTTGTTGGAGCAGAAACATTTGGGTCATCTTCTCTGACGGCGCGTGTGGGACCCCAGGCCCTGGTGGGACGACCCTGTGGCCGGGGCAGCTCTGAGGGGGCCCGGATGTGCCGGGAGCTGCAGGATGAGGTACAGACCTTCATGGGGCAGGGCCTGAGATGCCGCGTCGCCCACTGGCTTCCAGGTGATGCGGTGTGGCTGGTCCGTGGGCCGCACTGTGAACGCGAGGGTGTGGGCCCTGCGCCTTCCATCCCTGGGGAGACACGACTGACTCAGTCTCAAAGCCAAACCCCGCCAAGCCTCCTCTGTACCCCTCCTGGTGGCTGGAAGGACCGAAGCAGAGGACACGCCTTTTACCTCCTGGGGGGGGGGAGCCCCCGGGGGGAGGGCTCCGCAGCGGCCCTGGACCCTTTCTGTGCATCTGAATCACAGGGTGCGGTGGGGACAGCGATTTGCAAACCCAAGGAGGCTCGGCTTCACTCCCTAGAGATTCTGCTTCACTTGGTCTGGGTGGGGTCTAGGCCCCCTTGCTTTCAGAAGCTCCCCCGGCACTCTGGGCACAGTTTTGGAAAGGGAGGAGGAATGTTCCAGAAAACCCACGAGAGCAGCCTGAATGGAGAAGTACCGATGTCAGGAGCCCCGTGTTTGAGTCTGATCCAGGGATTGTGGCGTCCAGGCTGGCTGATCACAGCGGGGTGGGGGGTCTGGCCAGGGACTTGCCAGTTGGGTGGGGGGGTCTGGTGGGGCACTTCCAGGGTGTCTGAGTGGCACCAGAGGCAGCACATGGCAGGACGGGCAGTGCAGGTGCCTGAGGAACAGAGCCAGCTGGGGGGTGAGCAGCTTCCCAGGGGACCGAGGTCCCAACAAACCAGGGGCTGTCCCGCTGACCCCAGGAGAGAAGCCAGGACCCGTCGATGCTCAGCTGATGGTGGCTCCCCCCCCCCCCCCGGACAGCCTGGAATCCAATCTTCTTGATTAAGTCCTAGGATGGACAAGGGTCATAGCTCCAGGGGCCAGGTCTGCAGCTGAGCCTGGGAACTTGAACTTGAAAGCTGGCTCAGAAGCCCCACAGCTCCTGGAGGCACGACGTGTCCAGCGAGACAATGCCTGCTCCCTGATGAGCGAGTGGAGGGACTGGCAGGGGACAGCGATTGTCCCGGGAGCCAGAACTAATCTCACCTACACTCGGGTCAAGGTGCATACAAATTCATCCTCTGGCTCAGGCCCTCCCTGGAGAGCCACCTCCTGGACAGCCCTGAGTCACCCAGCTTGTCCCCACCCCACTGGTCACACCTTCCATGGCTTCCAGAGGGGATGGTCCCTTCTGGGAGCCGCAGAAATCAAGAAGAATGTGCCAAGGAGGCTTCTTGTCCTGTCTCTGCCCACATCACCTTTGGAGCGCCTGTCGGCTCATGGAGGCCCAGACACTGAATCAAAGCTCATGGGACCAGCGGCTAGGGGTGGGCAGAGGCCTGACCTCAGTGCCTTGGCTGGTCTGCACATCAGAACTGGTGAGGAAGGGGGGATGATCGATGGATGACTTCCTCTGCCGGTCTTCGGGCTCTTGTGTTTAAAAACATGAATGTGGCCACAATCAGAAGCGTTAGATAGGCTTTGGGCGGTGCCTAAAGGCCCGGTCGGGATTATTTAAGGGTGGGGGAGACCTGTGTACCCCCCAACATCAACAGCGAGTGCCAGAGGCCTCCCGCCACCATGAGCCATGGCTGGCAAGAGGGCCCATCCCTCCTCATCCCTGCACCTGGGGGCTCCGGGGGGCCATGGCCCCTGAGTCCAATGGAAGTCAAGGCAAAAAGACCGATGGCTGAAATATTAGAAATTGCACTCTTGGGGCGCCTCGGTGGCTCAGTCGGTTAAGCCTCCGGCTTCGGCTCAGGTCAGATCTCATGTTCGTGGGTT
Source organism: Mungos mungo (assembly GCA_004023785.1). NCBI lineage: Eukaryota > Metazoa > Chordata > Mammalia > Carnivora > Herpestidae > Mungos > Mungos mungo. The sequence continues at coordinate 76,554 of PISW01002996.1, read as the reverse complement.
CGAGCCCCGCGTCAGGCTCTGTGCTGACAGCTGGCTCAGAGCCTGGAGCCTGCTTCTAGTTCTGTGTCTCCTTCTCTCTCTGCCCCTCCCCCTCTCATGCTCTGTCTCTCTCTGTATCAAAAATAAATAAAACATTAAAAAAATAAAAAAAAAGAAATTGCACTCTTTGCACTCTTAAGCTTGGGACGGAATGGAGCCGACACTGCCTGATGAGGGCCGCTGGTGTAGATTTAAACTATCTTTGGGAAAAACTTGGAAAATGAGTTCTTTCTCAAAGCAATGAACACTGGGTTCATTCGTTTATTCGGCAGACATGCACGGAAGCCTTGCTATGGTCGAAGCACTGAGCCGGTCAGCAGGGAGCCGGGCCCAGATTTGGCTCAAAAGGACCCCCATTTGATTCTGTTGCGGGGGCAGGGAGGAGGCATGGACAGGTCATCAAAAACACCGCGCAGGCCAGTGACTGGGCCGCAAACAGGGCTGTGGGAGCCCCGGACACGGCTTCTAGCTGGAGGAGAGGCGGGGCAATGAGTCAGGGGAGGCTTTCTGGAGGCGGCAATGCTTGACCCGTGTGCTAAAGGATGAATAAGCATTTGGGGGCCAGGAAGGGGGTGATGAGGGCGTTCTGGGCAAAGGAGGCAGGAAGGGCATGTATCCAAAGGCAGGAGAAGTACCGTGCGTGTGCACGTGTGTGTGTTGTGTGGCTGGCATATTAAATGAGAGCTGGGTGATACAGAGGATGAAGGGGGCGGGCGGCCAGGGGCTGATCAGGATGGCCTCATGCTCCTTGCTAAGGGGTCGTATTTATTCCATAAGGGATGGGGAGACACGAAGACAGGAGAGTGAAACAGAGTCACCTCTGCCATGGGTATTGCGTCGGTTTCTTTCAGATGCATGTCACAGAAACCAAGTTCAACTACCCTGAGCACAAAAGGTAGTTACCAGCTTTCGAAACTGGTGTCCGAGCACAGTCTGCCTTCAGGAAGAGCTGAGTCCAGCGACCGTCTCAACAAGAACTGTGTCTTTGTGTCTACGTTCCTCTGGGTGGGCTCCATCCTCAGGTGGGCACTCCCCGCACCGCAGCAAAAGAGGACGCCAGCCATTCCGGTCTCCCCGCCTGGACGCCCGCTCCCGCGAGTCCTGCGGCAGCTCTCATTGGCTGGAGTTGAGTCACGAGCCCATCCGTGAACCAATCATGGTGCCCTGTTTGCAAAGCTTGGGTCACGTGCCACCTGCAAGCCAGGGGTGGGGCAGCCCCGTGGATTGAGGGGCCTGAGGTGGGATGGTGTCCCCAAAGTAAAATGCCTGTGCTCCGATCAGGAAAAGGGAGTTGAGGTGCCGGCAGGTGAAAATAACAGACGTCAAGTCACATACTGTGTGGTTCCGTCTACAGGAAGGGTCTGGAAGAGGTGAATCAACAGAGATGGAGTGAGGATTGGTGGATGCCAGGGGCTGGGAAGGAGGGAGACGGGGAGGGACGTTTCATGGCAAGGGGTTTCCTTTTGGGGAGATGAATGGGAAGTAAATAGAGGTGGTCAGTGCGCAAAGCGGTGAATAAACACTGTGCTAAATGCTACTGAATTGTTCTCTCTGCAATGGTTCACGGTATGTTATGTGAACCTCACCTTAATACAAAATACAAACACAGCAGATGTCCATCCACGGGGATCCTGGGATCCTCTTTCCATGGGGCCTGCTCGCAGTGAGACTCTGTTTCTTCCCTTTACTCTTGCTTTCTCCCTTCCTTTAAACATTTTTTTTCATTAATTAAAAACATTTTTTAATGTTTGTTTATTTTAGAGACAGAGAGCGTGGGTAGGAACAGAAAGAGAGAGGGAGACATAGAATCTGAAGTAGGCTCCAGGCTCAGCACAGAGATCAATGTGGGGCTCGAACTCAGGAGCCATGAGATCATGACATGAGCCAAAGTCAGACGCTTAACCGACTGAGCCACCCAGGTGCCCCTGCTTTCTCCCTTTTTCTTCTTTTTATTTTTGTATATTAAAAAAATTATTTTTATTTTTATTTTTGAGAGAGAAAGAAAGCGTGTGTAAGCAGGGGAGGGGCAGAAAGAAAGGGAGACATAGAATTGGAAGCAGGCTCCAGGCTCTGAGCTGTCAGCACAGAGCCCGACGTGGGGCTCGAACCCACAGACTATGAGATCGTGACCTGAGCCGAAGTCAGATGCTTAACCCACTGAGCCACCCAGGCATCCCCAGCTTTCTCCTTTCTTAAACCTCGGAGGGTTTGGGGCCTGCCAGTGGATTGTAAGCCAGACGTAATTCTAGGCATGGTCACCTGCAGGGCCACTGCCCACGGCAGGGGCCCGTGGAAACCCGGGCGGTTGGTCCAGAAGCTGAGCTCATGTATTTTCCTGGGACCTGGTAGAGGAAGCTCCGGTGAGATGCCAAGGACGTCTTGTTCACCAGCTGTACCTGACTTGCTCGAGGCTCTGGGCCGCGGGACGGAGCTGGGCCGCGGGACGGAGCTGGGCCGCCTGGGCGCGTGGCCGGGACCCCCGCTGGCGGGCAGGCGGAGCGCTGGGCTTCCACCTTCGCTTGGCATCGAGGAGGCGCCTGGGATGCCAGCGCGGGAACCGGCTGGTCCTGGGGAAAAGCTGTTTGCGCTGGAACTGTAAAGGGGAAAGAGGGTTTTGGCTCGCTCTCTGGGCCTTTCCAAATCCTCCATGCTGGGGTTTGGGCAGAGCCCAGAGCTGCCTTGGGGCTCTCCCAGAATGAGCCTGCACTGGCTCCTTCAGGAACGGGAGTTTGAGTCCAAACCTGACCTTGGGTTGCGCAGCGCAAGCTGCCTGCCGCAGGCCGAGGTCCCCGCAGGGCCCCAGCTGGGCTCGCCTGGCACTGGGTGGGGGGGGGCGGTGTCTCTGGCTGCACCGGTCTCTCTGCTCCTCCCTTGAGCTGGACACGGGCTGATCTCCAGTCCGAATCTGGTCTCAGTGGATGCTTCAGGGACTCTTCGGACAGGGACCGGTACGTACCTGCCTGTGGGGAGCCCCACGGGCTCCAGGGCCTTGTGTACCGTGCAGGTCGTGGCCCTCCGCTCCCCCAGCCAGCCGGGTCAGAACCTTCCAGCGATCTGACACACTCCTTCCGGAGGTTTGTCCACAACGGACCCTGGGGAGTGACTGGGGTGTGAGGTTGTGCTTTGCTCCTGAAAGTAGAGACTTCCGCCTCGTTCCCTTCCTGCTTGGATGGCAGGGCGGCCTTCTCGCAGAGGTCGGGCTCAGGCAGACACAGCATGGTGGGTCATGGGACCCCGCGGGACGGGTTTGGATCCCGACGCCACCGTTTACCAGTGGAAGGACTCAGGAATCACCACTTCACTTTGCCGGTACTGTTTCCTCATCTTTAAAAAAGGGGATCACTTCCATCCGCGTGACCTTATTTAGAAGCAGGGTCTTTGCAGATGTCATCAGTTAAGGATCCCCTGGTGACATCACCCTGCACCGAGGGTGGACCCTGGATCTGCTGACTGGTATCCTTGTAAGAAGAGGAGAGGCCACACGGAGAGACATGGACAGAGGGCACAAGGCCATCTGAAGGCGAAGCAGAGAGTGGAGTCATGTGGCCAAACGGCACGGAACACCAGGAGCCACCAGGAGCCAGAGGAGGCCGGGCAGAATTCTCCTCGAGTCTTTGGAGGGAATGTGGGCCAACACCTTGACTTCCGACTTGTCCTGAACCCAGAGAACTGATTTGTGTTGTCTGATCGCCTGGGTTGCGGCAATTTGTTATGGGTCACCTAGGGAGCCAAAGACACCCCCTCAAAGGACAGTTATCCCTGAAAGCATTTGTCACTGCACACAGGTGTCCCGTGAATGTCCACTATCATCACTGTGCTGCCTGGGGCCCTGCAGAGGGTCAAAGGAGCATGGCCATCGTCCTCAGGGACACCACAGTCCCTGTGATGCCCTGTGTCACCCCACACCCTCCTGGCTGCCTGAGGCTGGAGCCGTAGGAGGACCGAGCCGGAGGGAGAGAAAACAAGGAGGCAGCTGGGAAGGGCCGCAGCAGGGCTGAGGGCTGAGGGCTGCGGGAGGAATGCTTACCGAGGTGAATCACAGCTTGCAGGCCCATCGAGGCCTGCTGACACATCGCACCCCGGGGGGGTGGGGGGGCGCAGCGGTGACCTAATGCGTCACACCCTCCAGGCTCCTCCCAGCGCTGCTCAGCGTTGTCCCCACCCCACCCCTGCCCAAGTCTGTGTGTGCTCTCCTCCCTCTCACACACAGCAGGACGCGCTGACCTCCTGAGCCAAGACTTCTGGATGCCTTTGGAACGGGCCAGGCGAGCGCACTGACCATGCACCACAGCTGCGTGGGGAGGGCCCGCCGGGGTGAGCTTCCAAGGGAGTCGTTCTCAGGGCCGGAGTCCCACTCTCTCAATGGCTTACAGGCGGGGAAACCGAGGCCCAGAGGAGTCAAGGGCTTACTGTACACCTCCAAATCAGAGACCTTCTTGGTTGAGAAGAGCAACGATTGGAATTCAGAATTGGTCTTGGGCAGGACTCTGGGCCGCTTCCTGGACCAGTGTCCTCATCTGCTTGGCTGCCGCTGGGAATCTCACCTCCCCTGCTCCCGGTTCCTGGATGCACCCTCTAGAAACATCCCAATTTCCTTTGCCCTCGCCTTCTGAAAGCCAGCAGGGCTCTTGACAGCCATGGTGTTAGCTCTGCGAACTCCCCCCGTGCGCGCCCCGCCTTCAGAGATGGAGAAAGTTCTCCCCAGGCCCTGGAGTCGGGGTCCTGGCCACTGTATTGCCAGACCCCTGGGAGCAAGAATTTTAGGGGAGTCTGTTGAGACAGGCCATCAAGCGTGGAGAATGGGTCCCTGAGTATCTGGGGGCACGTGCAGCCCCTGACCTGTCTTCTGTCCCAGATGGAGGGACCATAGACTTCGGTGAGTTGGGCCAACTTGGTACATGGCTTTGACGGCAGATCTGGGACAACAGCCTGGGCCACTTTGCGCTCCCCAAGGCTCCTGCTTGTTTATTTTACCGTTATAACTCGAAGCCAATATTTAAGCATTACCAAAGCAACAGCCCAAATGCTTCAGCCCTTGGCCCCCGTCCAGCCCTACACGGTGTGGACAGAGCAGGAGGGAGGAGCCAGGAAAATGAGTCAGAGTGCCCCCACCTCCCAACCACCTGGGAAAACAGTGGCCCAAAAAACAGATCTCAGCTCCTTCTGCAAGGCAAGTCTTCGTTTCCGTGGTCCCACGACTCCGCGCTTGGCACACGAGCAAAACAGAGCCACGCAAGACCTCTGTCTCCCGGGAGTTTATTTTACGTTTGGTGTATGGTTGGAGCCAATTGGTTTCTCAAACATTTTATTGGCATTTCACGTCCTGAAGAACGTGCACAAGCCATCAGTGCACAGTTTTTGTCGCCAGCTGAACGCATCTTTCACCAGGACCCAGACTAAGCAACGGCACCGGGGCAGCACCCTCTCCCCGGGCCCCCTGGTCCCCCCTCCCCATTACTATACCCCCAGGGTAACTGCTGTGCTCGCCGCTCACAGCCTCGCTTAGTTTTGCCTGTTTTTGTACTTTGTATAAACGGAATCGTACACTAGGTTCTCTCCTGGATTGGACCCGACGGCATTTTTCATTCCCGAGAGACCTGAGGGGCCCGTCTCGCCACCAGCTCTGGGGAGGAGAGAACACAGAGGAGCCACCTACACCGTCCCACAAGCCAGCGGGGGTCAAGACGGGAACTGGAAAGCATCTATAGATGGGTCGGGGGGAGGCAGCGGTCTTGATTTAAAAGAAAGGCGCACCATCATGTTGTGCCCCGTGTAACCGGGGTTTCCACTGGTGTTCGGGGAAGGAGACAGGACGGGAAGGTAGAGTCGTAATGAGCCCGACTGGTGGGGTCTTTGGAACCTGGCCTCTCAACGTCCTCAGTTTTTCTGGTGTGATGCTGGGGCCGCCTGCATCCTCACTGCCACGGGGGACGCCGCCCCCCCCCCTGTGGGGCTGGCTCCGACCGCCCCTGGGTTATGCCCGGGCACCACGGGGCACGGATTTATTAGCTGAGGGCCCCCGTGTGTCCCTGTGATGTGGGTGGGCCTGGGCTCCTAGCGCCTGATCGGTGGGCCCATGTGGCCTCCCAGGGCTGCCTTGGATTTGAGTCTTTTTTTTGGTCCCAGGACTGGGTAGTGGGGGAGGGGGAGTTCTTGGTGCTTCATGTCTCTTGGGCCACAGCGAGTCTCAAACTATCTGCAGAGAAGGACCGGCCTAAAAAATTTACAATCCATCGCAGACTGCTGCCTCTGTGAAATCTAATAACCGTGGCGTGCTCAAGAAAATGAAATGGAAGAAACAAAAGCCATACAAGATATGAACCCCCCCATTTTTTTTTTTTTGTTACTGGATTCAACAGTCACAAAGTTGCATTTTACAAAATATAACAGGACCAGCCTAAAAAGGGAAAAAGGCATTTGGGGGTTCTCAGTGTTTACTCTTTTCTTTTTAAGGTTATTTATTTATTTTGAGAGAGAAAGAGCAAGCGAGAGAGAGAGGAAGAGAGAATCCCAAGCAGGCTCCGAGCTGCAGCACAGAGCCTGATGTGGGGCTCGAACTCATGAGCCATGAGATCATGACCTGAGCGGAAGTCAGACACTTGACTGAGTCACCCAGGCGCCCTTCTTGGTGTTTATTCTTAATCGCTACCCCTGTTTTGATGTCCTTGGGACAAGCCGTTAGCCGACCAGCACAGGCCAGCGGGCCGCCCTGTGACAGCACCACCTCGAGCGCCCTCCACCCTGCTCTCAGCTGACTTTGTTGGGCCCCCGAGGTTTGTGTCTGCCCATTGCCCCTCCCCGCCTTCTTCCTATTTCTGTATATGTTGCTTTAGTGGAAGTGAAAGAGATGTAAACCTCTGCCCACCCCTTCTGGGGTCCTTGTATAAGACCCCAACCACACAGGCGGGCTCTCTTCAGTTCCTAGCAGATTCTAAGGAGTTACGTTTCACTTCTTTCTGCCTTTTGTGGCTTCTTTCTCTCAGATGTGGGACAGGGTCCCTCCAGAGCTGGGTTGGAGAGTTATACGGTTGACAAGAAGACGGTGCTGCCCTCTGGTCCTCTCTTCTCCCTTTGCGCCCACCCACGTGCTGCACTGAATCCTGCCCCGCCCCTGCCAGTGTCACAGGGCACCCCTAGAGCGTGGAGGAGGCATCATTTCCCCTCTTGGTGCTTGGGTCTCCGTCCCACAGTCCAGTCCTGAGCCCATGCTGGGCTTTTCCTCTCTGGAAGGCTCGAGGACCCAAGGGGGCTGGCAGCTTTATTCCAGCCAAGGTGACCACCGGGTACGTCACCAACCCCCCGGTCCCCAGTGCCCTCTGTGTCCTGGCAGGAGATCTGTGGTCTGGGCGGCTCTTACTGCAAGGAGGTGTCTGAGGTCACTCAGTCCCTTCCCTGTTACCACCTGGTCATCTGTCTCACTGCTGTCTACTGTGTGACCAGCCTCTCCGAACGACTCTGGCTCGCATGACCCCCATGTCACAAGTACGTGGGGGACAGCACACGGGAAGGGGGATGGTGAGGAGGGCAGAGTGCCTTTTCTCCCTGAGGTTGTTCTAACTGGGGCTTCTTGGGAGCTCAGCGAGGACGGCGTCACCCCAGCCAGAGACCCAGGCAGAAACGGGCCGGGATTTACGAGCCGCCACCATCCCTGTGTGTTCAAGCCTGCCTGCTCTCTCTTTCCTCTCCTGGTTATTCAGCTTTGGTTCTGTTTAATAACCCTGACCGCATACTTCTCTAAACCAAACCATCTGCCGACTAGCTTTTTACAAGCAGCAATAAAGACGACAAAGACCCAAGGGCCCTTTGGTCTCCAGGCGGCCGAGGAAGGGGTTGAGCACCACAGCGGGGGCCCGGAGGGGACGCGTGGACGGGGGCCCTGTCCTCCTGCTGCCTGTTCAAAGCCCACTGTTCAAAGCTGCAGCCGCCTCATGGGACTCGGGGATCACCTGTCTCCTGCTGGCTGAGGAGCTGGCGCAGAGGTGCTGGGAGACGATCAGGCTCACGAGGTGCCCGGAGGTCACTCCAAGGGAATGTTCTGAGCCGCGCGCAAGCCCAGGAAAAACAATTCAACAACAATGCCGAGCGCCTAGGTGACAGAGAAAAAAAGAGGAGTCTGTTTGGGAACAGATTTCGGTCTCCGCTCCAAGGCATTAGTAATTCAAGCAGCAGTGAGTGTAATATTTACTTGGGAAACTATGAAAAGTCTCTAACAATGTTCTTCTCGAAGCTTTCATCATGGGCTTGCTGGGTTCCGAGCGCAGCCAGCCCCCTAATCACAAACAGAGGTGCACACTGCCATCTGGCAGCAAGGGGTCCGCACGCCGCGCCCGTGGGGACCGAGGCCCTCGGAGGGCCACCAGGGTCCTCCACGCGGACCCCAGGACGCCGGTCCCACCCAGCCACTGCCCCGGGGACTGCGCTCCGCCTGGGGAGAGAGCAGGGGCAGGGCTGCTGACCAGGACAGTGTCTGGCCCGGTGCTTTAAACATTTTTCAACTTCTTTTATTTCTCCGGTGGGGGAGAAGGGCGGGAAGCAAGAGGGAGGGTGGCCAACGATCCCCGTTTGCCGGGAGCTGAGAGGGTTTCTGGGCGAGAGAACGTTATGTTCTAAAACCAGAGAATTCCCGAGCAAACCGGAATGAGCTGGTCACCCTGGGGGGAGGGCATGTCCACGGGGTAGGAAAGAGCACAGAACTTCATGTCAGCATGTACATTTCCCCCTAACTCGGGGTTACCCCCTCCCAGGAAGTCAGGGCACCTGCCAGGGCTTACCTGGAAAAGAGGCCGGACCAGTGTGAGGAGATGCAAATTCACTTGTCTACAGGCAGGGCAGGCGAGCTGATGGTGAAGGAGGGGGGGTTGTTCCTAGGAGACTTGGGGGTGGAGGGAGCTCTGCCCCTCACCCAACCACGCCCCCACCCCAGCAGAATGTGGGCCCTGGTCTACCAGACATCTGAGGGTTTTTTTTTTTTTAATGTTTTTTTTACTTATTTTTGAGAGAGAGAGAGACAGACAGAGTATGAGTGGGGGAAGGGCAGAGAACTAGAGAGAGAGCGAGAGAGAGAGAGAGAGAGAGAGAGAGCAGAATTTGAAGCAGGCTCCAGGCTCTGAGCTGTCAGCACAGAGCCCGATGCGGGGCTTGAACTCGTGAACTGCGAGATCATGATCTGAGCCAAAGTCGGACACTCAACCAACTGAGCCACCCAGGTGCCCCCCCAGATGTCTGAGTTTTTAAAGAATTTTTTTGTGAGATCTCCCAAATTCGGAAATGTTGGCTCACGTATTAATGACATCCTGTATCGGCCACACAAAGACATCCGATGGCCAAGTTGGCTTCTGGGCAACTGGTTTGCAACCTCTTGAGTCCGCATTTTCCGTTTCCTGTCCGTTCTAAAGTTCAGTGATTTCATAAACTCCAGCCAGCCATCCCCTCAGTTAACTAGAAATGAGTCACGTGGTTCACTTTGAGAAAGAATATGCAAATATATGTGTCTCAAAAGCTGATTTCAGGGATTTAATTCTAGAAAATGCTTTTCGAGGTGTCCCAGGCTGTGAACTCAGTGTTGGGAAGACGTGCTACAGCCTGGGTGAACCTTGAAAACATGTTTCGGAACCCAAGAAGCCAGGCACAGAAGGTCACGTGTTGTAGGATTCCATTTACATGAAATGTCCAGAACAGGCAAATTCGTTGAGACAGGAAGTACATGAGGAGGCTGCCAGGGGACGGGGAAAGCAGGGGTGGGGAGTAACCGCTCATGGGGATGGAGTTTCTTTTTGGGCTGATGAAAATGTTCTGGAATTTGATGGTGGTGATGCTCATACAACCTTGTGAATATACTAGAAATCACTGAACAGTGCACTTTAGAAAGGGGAGCGTCTGGAGCGTCTGGGCAGCTCAGTTGGTTGACAATGCATCTGACTCTTAGTTTCAGCTCAGATCATGATCCCAGGGTTGTGGGATCAAGTCCCACGTTGGGTCCCATGTTGAGCATGGAGCCTGCTTGGGATTCTCCCTTTCTCCCTCTGCCCCTCCCTCGAGTTGTGCACGTGCACGCTCTGTCTCTCAAATAAAAATAAAAAATAAATAAAATGGTGGATGTTATGGTATGTGAATTATATCTCAATTAAAAAATATATTGTTCGGGCGCTGAGTCCCCTCACACTGATCTATAGATTCTGGGCAATTCCAGTGAAACTCTCAGCAGACTTTTTGGGGAGAAACTCACAAACCGATTCTAAAATTCAGATGGAAATGTGACGGACATAGAAGAGGCAAAACAACTTTGCAAAGGAGGAGGTCTCAGCACCTGCTTCCAAGGCTCATAAAGCCGCAGTAATCCAGGGACTATGGAACTGACCCACAACAAACCAATAGATCCATGGAACAGAGTCCAGAAATAGACCCACACAAGTACGGACGACAGATTTTCAATGAAAGTTCAAAGGCAATTCCAAGGAAAAGGGATATTCATTTTTTTTTAAAGTTTATTTGTTTATTTTGAGAGAGAGAGGAGAGAGAGAATCCCAAGCAGACTCTGTGCTGCCAGCGTGAGCCTGACCTGGGAGGGGGGCTGGTTCTCCTGACCCCGGGATCATGACCTGAGCTGAAATCGAATCGGATGTTCAACCGACTGAGCCACCCAGGTGGCCTGGAAAAGAGATACTCATTTCAATAAATGTTCTGAAATAACTGAATATCCATAGGCAAAAAAAGAACATCAACCCATACCTTGCGTCCTATAAAAATATTAATCCCAAACAGATTTAAATGTAAACCTTAAAACAACTTCTAGACGAAAAGACGGAAGGAAATCCTGCCACCTTGGGTTAGGCAAGGGTTTCTCAGATACGGCACCAAAAACATAATCCGTAAGAGCACAAATTGATAAATTGGACTTCATCCAAATAAAAAAAACCAGCTTCTGTTGTTTTGAAAGATACTCTTACAAGACTGAAGAAAAAAAGGCACAGGCCAGTAGAAATTATTTACAAATCCTGCGTCTGATAAAGGACTTGTATTCAAATACTGTATATAAAGAACTCTCAAAAGTTAATAAGACAACAACCCACTTAAAAATGGGTAAAATATTTGCACCAAAAAATGCTTATTTTGTCTAATAAACCTACGTTTTCCTTATTGGATGGCCAGTAAACATATGAGACAGTGCTAAACTCACTAGCCACCAGGGGAATGCAAATTAAAACCACAATGAGATATTACTATACATCTGTTTGAGTGGCTAAAATGAAAAAAGACCGACCATGCCAGGTGCTGGTAAAGATGTGGGACTCAGAGACGGCTGCTGGGAATGTAAAACAGCCGCTTTGGGAAAACCGTTTGCTACTTTTTTTTTTTTTTTTTAGTTTATTTATTTATTTTGAGAGAGAGACAGAAACAGCCCAACGTTGGGCTTGAATTCACAAAACCACGAGATCATGACCTGAGCTGAAACAAGGAGCTGGATGCCTAACCGACTGAGCCGCCTGGGCGCCCCAGCGGTTTGGCACTTTTAAACAAAGTTCCACATAGGGGGCACCTGGGTGGCGCAGTCGGTTAAGTGTCCGATTCTTGATTTCGGCTCAGATTATGATCTCGTGGTTTGGGGTTCGAGCCCTGCGTTGGGCTTTGCGCTGACAGCACAGAGCCTGCTTGGGATTCTCTCTCTGACTCTCCCCTCATCGCTCGCTCCCTCTCTTTCTGAATAATAATAATAATAATAATAATAATAATAAAAGTTCCACACATAACTGCCATATGGGCCAGCCATTCTATGCCTGAGTATTTACCCAAAAGAGTAGGAAATCCACAGCATACAAACATTTGTAAACCAATGTCCGTAGCAGCGTTATTTATAGAAAGCAGAAAGCTGAAGACACCCTGAATACTCATAGAGATGAAGGGCTAAATACATTGTGATATATCCATATAATGGGAGATTATTCAACAATAAAAATAAGCAACTATCTGCAAAAGCATAAATGAATTTCAAAATAAATATGTTAACGAAAGAAGTCAGACATAAAAAAGGATGCGCCAGTCTCTGTACCAGTCTGCTGGGCGCGCCAAAACAAAGCACCCAGACCGGGTGGCTTCAACCACAGACATTTATTCTCTCCCAGTGCTGGAGGCTGGGAGTCTGAGCTCAAGGCGTAGGCGATCTTGTCTCTCCCGAGGCTTCCGTCCTTGGCCTGTGGATGGGTCTTCTGGTGTCTTCACATGGTCGTCCCTCTGTGTGTCTCCTAACCTCCTCTTCTACATTTTTTTTAAAGGTTTATTTTTGAGACAGAAAGAGACAGAGCAGGGGGAGGAGCAGAGAGGGGAAGACAGAATCGGAAGCAGGCTCTAGGCTCTGAGCTGTCAGCACAGAGCCTGACGTGGGGCTCGAACTCACAAACCGAAAGATAGTGATCTGAACCAAAGTTGGATGCTCAACCAGCTGAGCCCCCCGGCGCCCCACAAACTCTTCTTCTCATAAGGACACCAGTCCTGTTGGATGAGGGCCCAACCTAATGACCTCATGTTAACTCAGTCACCTCTTTAAAAGTCACATCTCCAAATATAGTCTCATTCTGGGGTACTGGGGGGGGTCAGGGTTTCAGAATAGGAATTTTGGGGGAGGGACACAATTCATCTCATAACAGAACTGTATGCTTGCATTTGTATAGAAGTCTAGAAAACGCAAGCTAATCTGTAGTGACAGGAAGTAGATCGGTGGTTGCTGGGGGGGCGTGCAGCAGGGGTGGGGGGAAGAGATGACAAAGTGGCTGGAGGAACCTTCTGGGAGTGAAGGATCTGTCCATTATCTTGGTCGTGGACATGTTTTCATGGGAGTCAAAAGTTACCAGATTGTACACTTTAGATATACAAGGTTTTTTGAAATGTCAATTATCCATTACATCTGAAGGTAAAAAAAAAAAAAAAGTAACGTCAAGGGTTTAATTCTATTTTTTAAAAAGGATCTCTCTTTTTTTTAAATGGTTTATTATTTATTTTTGATACAGAAAGAGACAGAGCATGAGAGGGGGAGGGGCAGAGAGAGAAGGAGACACAGAACTGGAAGCAGGCTCCAGGCTCTGAGCTAGCTGTCTGCACAGAGCCCGATGCGGGGCTCGAACCCATGAACGTGAGATCTGATGTGAGCCGAAGCCGGAGGCTTAACCGACTGAGCCACCCAGGCGCCCCAAGGGTTAAATTCTAAAAGGCAGTCTCCGAGTGTCCTGGGCCCGGTGCTCATCCAGCAACATCCTGTCCACCTCTGTCCACGAGGACCTGATGGGCGAGAGGGTGCCCCCCACTCGCTTACTTCCTTTCCACGTGCTGCATCGCCTGCTTTCTTGCTGCCCACCTGGCCTTGCCCAGCCTCCCACAGAGCCAGGGAGGACGCTAGCTCCTCTGCCCGGGACCCTCCAACCCCCTCCTCTCAGTATCCCCTTTGTGCTTGGCCACAGCCTAGACCGCCCCTCCCCCCTCCCACGTCCTCATCCCCAGAACCTGTGACTGCAATGAGATACCACTCCAGCGGTCATATTAAATTGTGACACAGCTCCCCTTAGGTTAGGGACACGCGCCCTCAGAGGTAGAGCACTGCTCTGGCCGCTGGCCGAAGGGGAAGTCACGAGAAGTGAGCCTGGGAAGGACCAGGGTGCCCTGGGCTGCTCTGGAGAGGGAGGGGCCACGTGGACAGGAACGTGGATGTCCCCAGTTGCTGAGGGCGACCCCCGCAGACAGCCCACAAGAAGACAGGGACCTTGGTCCATGCTGTCCACATGTTGAAAAAACCTAATCCCACTGTGATTGGGCGGTGAGGCTCTAGGGTGGTGATTGGGTCACAAGGGCGGGGACCTCACGAGTGGGATCCGTGTCCCCCAGGGAGCAATCTTGCTCCCTCCCGCCATGTGAGGACGTGGTGAGAAGACGGCTGGCCGTGAACCAGGAATCGTGCTCTTACCAGACACTGAACCCCCTGGCGCCTTGACCTTGGACGTCCCAGCTTCCAGAACGGTGGGAAATAAATGTTGAAGCCCTCAGTAGTTGTTCTGTTCTAGCAGCTGGAACAGACAAAGACGGGCCAGAAACCGGACTCTGAACAAGGGACTCCAGCCTGGAAGTGGGTTCTTTCTGAGTGCTTGCAGATGGGTGCGCAGTCCTGCCGATGCCTTCATTTTGGCCACATAAGACCCTGAGCACGAAACCCACCTGAGCCCAACCAGACTCCTGCTCTCTAATAAATGGGTGTTGTTTTATTATTTTTTAAAATTTTTATTTATTTTTGAGAGACAGAGAGAGACAGCGCTAGCAGGTGAGGGTCAGAGAGAGGGAGATACAGAATCTGAAGCAGGTTCCAGGCTCTGAGCTAGCTGTCAGCACAGAGCCTGACACGGGGCTCGAACCCACGAACCATGAGATCATGACCTGAGCTGTAGCCAGACGCTTAACTGACTGAGCCACCCAGGCGCCCCAAATGGGTGTTGTTTTAAATGGCTGAGTTGTGGTAGCTTGTTAGGCACTTGAACTCAGAGAGGAGACCCTGACCATCCTGCCCGGAGCAGCCCCGCCCCTAACACCTTCGTTATTTTCTCTCAGGTCCTTTGTCACCTGCAGAACGGTAATTTTGTCAGTTTCATGGGACTCTCTCTCCTGCCGGAATTTAGCCCATAAGGGCAGAGCCAGTGTGTGTCTTATTCATCTGTGGATCCTGAGTACCCAAGACTGAGTCCGACTTGCAACTGGTTCTTTTTTTGTTTTTTAAAGTTTATTTATTTATTTATTTATTGAGAGAGAGAGCGTGTAAGAGAGAAGGAGGGGCAGAGAGAGACAGGGAGAGAGAGAATCCCAAGCAGGCTCCGCCCTCCCATCACAGAGCCTGATGCGGGGCTCAATCCCACAGTGAGATCACCCCCTCAGCAGAAACTAAGAGTTGGACGCTTAAACTGACTGAGCCTCCCAGGCTCCCACAACTGGTTCTTGCTAAGTGTTCCTGAAAGGATGGGTGATCCCTAAAGATCGTGCATGCTGATCAAGTGATCTTCCCCGCTCTCTTCTTTCTAAAGGACACAACTCTAGTTTGCATTAGAAGGCTTCTCATCAGACTTTAACACAAAACGGGCTTTTAAAATTCCCGTTGCTAAGTTCATCTAACCAAAGCAGTTGGCTAGCCAACCTTTCTCAGCTAAAATTAAAATTTAGCTCTAGGGCTTCTTAAAGAGTCTCTCTGGAAAGATCCAGTGATACTGTTGTTTTGTAAAACATGATTGACCAATTCTTGGGACTCCTGAAAAGTGAAGAGGGGTGGAAATGGTCTGGCGGTTCTTGGAAAGGTTAGATGTGGAGTTTCCACATACTCCAGCAATTCCACTTCTTGGTGTCTACCCAAGCGAAATGAAAACATGTGTAAACAAAATCGTGTTCGTGAGTGTTCTCAGCAGCACTCTTCCTCATAGCCCAAAAGTGGAAACCCAACTGGCCATAAATTGGTGACTGGATAAATAAAATGTGGTATATCCATGCAGTGAAAAATTATTCGGACGGGAAAAGAAATCCAGTCCTGATACGTGTTCTGCATGGTTGAACCTTGGAGACATTATGCTAAGTGAAGGAAGCCAGACAAAAATTTATGTGTCCGTTGATGCGAGATTCCATTTATGTGAGCTGTCCAGAACAGGCAGATTCCTAGAGGAAGTAGACTAGGAAGTGCGTGGGGCTGGAGGCGGTAGGATGTTGACTAGCGTGTGGCTTTCTTTCCGGAGGGAATGAAAATGTTCTGAAATGGACCGTACTGATGAACGCACCAGTCTGAATATTCTAAAAATATTCTCCATATATAATTCGCGTACAAGGGCATGTGAATTCGATCTCAATAAAAAAATTACACCTCCTCCAAGGTGTGAGGGTGCATCAAAGTCCCTCTTGCATAATTTCTACAGAGCCTGTGTCTGGTCCGTCTGGGGGATTTCAGAATGCCGGGAAGGAACCCACTACCTGAGTGACACTTAAAGCAGAGGGAATATTTCTCCTTGGATCCCCAGGTACTCTGGGTTCACTCACGGCCAGAATGCTCCCTATCAGAGTTACTCAGATACAGATGTTCTTTGATTGATTGATTGGTATAAAAATTTATTTTTTTATAAAATTTTTCAGTGTTTATTTTTTAATGTTTATTTATAAAGCAAGCAGGGGAGGGGCAGAGAGAGAGGGACACAGAATCTGAAACAGTCTCCAGGCCCTGAGCTGTCACATAGCCCTTCCGGCAACCCTCAGTTTGTTCTCTGTATGTAAGAGTCTCTTATGTTTTGTTCCCCTCCCTGTTTTTATATTATTTTTGCATCCCTTACCTTATGTTCATCTGTTTTTGTCTTAAATTCCACATATGAGTGAAGCCATATGATACTCGTCTTTCTCTGACTGACTTATTTCGCTTAGCAGAATACCCTCTAGTTCCATCCACGTTGTTTTCGATAGCGCTGCTGTAAATATTGGGGTGCATGTGCGCCTTCAAAACAGCACACCTGTATCCCTTGGATAAATAGCTAGTAGTGCAATTGCTGGGTCATAGGGTAGTTCTATTTTTAACTTTTTATTTTTATTTTTTTAATGTTTTTATTTATTTTTGAGAGAGAGAGAAATAGCGTGAGCAGGGGAGGGTCAGAGAGAAAAGGAGTCACAGGATCTGAAGACAGGCTTCAGGCTCTGAGCTAGCTGTCAGCACAGAGCCCGACGCTGGGCTCAAACCCGCAAACCGTGAGATCATGACCTGAGCCGAGTCGGATGCTTAACCGACCGAGCCACCCAGGTGCCCCTATTTTTAACATTTTGAGGAACCTCCATACTGTCTTCCAGAGTGGCTGGAAATCCGCTGGAAATCCAGAGTGGCTGGGAATCCAGTTTGCATTCCCACCAGCAGTGCAAAAGAGGTCCTCTTTCTCCGAATCTTCGCCAACATCTGTTGTTGCCTGAGTTGTTAATGTTAGCTATTCTGGCAGGTTTGGGGTGGTATCTCACTGTGGTTTTGATTTGTATTTCCCTGAGGATGAGTGATGTTGAACATTTTTTCATATGTCTATGAGCCACCTGGATGTCTTCTTTGGAGAAGTGTCTATTCATGTCTTTTGCCCATTTTTTCACAGGATTATTTGTTTTTTTGGGTGTTGAGCTTGATACGTTCTTCAGAGATTTTGGATACTAACCCTTTATCCAGTATGTCATTTGCAAATATCTTCTCCCATTCCATTGGTTGCCTTTTAGTTTTGCTGATTGTTTCCTTCGCCGTGCAGGAGCCTTTTATCTTGATGAAGTCCCAATAGCTCATTTTCAGGTGTTCTTGATGAGAATCAAATCATTCCTGGATGGAATCTCAGTTTGGGACCTGGAAACTTCAGGCATGAAAATCTGAACCTGGAGAGTCTCTTGCAGCAGCAGGGGCCCGTCCAGATCTCACTCCGTGTAACTTCCCCTCGGCTTCAAGTCCGGGCCTGGAAAGAACAGAATCCATTTCTGGCCTTTCCTAGACTTTTCCACTGGACCCGGGAGGTGAGCCCTGGTGTTGGGCTGTTCTGAGGCCATGTCCCTTTACAGGTATGTGGCATTTGTTTTTAATCTTCCCTGGGACTTTCTATAATCATTTCTGACAAGTCCTTTTATCCCAGATGGACCGAGATGCTTGGTTCAACTTGAAGGTTCATCCGGCAGACCTGATGTCTAGTCCTCAGCCTGAAGGAGAACTCTGGGCAGCAGCAGGGGTGGCCGGCCAGGAGAGAGTCACGGGTCCTGTGGGAAGCATCTGAGACCACAAGGCCTGAGTCTCCTTGACCGTGTGGCTGTCCTTGATCTCAGCCCTTCACTGGTCTGTGCATCCCGTTGGGCAAACTCATCCCTCCCCATTCGGCCACAATCTAAATGAGGTCTTCCAAGATGGAGCCACATCAGCCTCGAGTGTCCCGAAGGTGCAGACTCCGAAGGGCTTTGTGCAAAGATCTCCATCTTGGGGTTTGCGTGAAGGTGGAGGATGTCAGGCGACTGGGGATGAGACCTGAGTCCTCCCTGGGCGGAGGCTGGAAGAGACCTGAGTCCTCCTTGGGCCAAGGCCGGAGCGGAGCTCTATGGTCCCCTCTCGCCAGGGGGCGCCACACTCCTCCTTTATGGTTCCCCCTGTCCTGCTTCCAGATTTCAAAGGCTTGGGAAAGGGGATGTCACACCTTCCAGATTCTCAGTCACGCCGCTTTGTAAACTACCTATGGGCATCAACGTTTCCTATTGGATAGGCTGGCGATTTTCCAAGAGAAGACACAGCTGACCCACCGGACAAGGGCTCTTTGATAAGATAACAACAGCTCAGTTTTCTTCTTGCTTTCCATTCTGGTTTCGGTTCCCTTTGATGACTCAGAAGTACTTTCCCCCTTTCCCAAGTACCGAGGCAAACCCTTTTGGGATCTTTAGTGGTAAACAGAGCCCGAGACAGTGGATCTGGCAAAAATGGAGGCTTTCTCTCAAAAGAGTCTAAACACACCCTCATCAGCCCTGGGGGCAGCTGCTCTGCCCAAAACTGCACCAAGACATTTTTCTTCCTCGGTGGCCGTTGGTTGTTACAAGGAGACCACGGTGGAAGGTCTCGGCCACACAGGCAGTTGGGCCACGCTTCTCGGCCATGTGTTCCTGGACACGTTGGTCCGAGGGGACGTAGCTCTCACTGTCCACGGGCCTGCAGGAGGGGAAGGAGCTCAGGAGTTTAGGGGGAGCCCAGTCAGGGGACCCGAGAAGGTGAGGTGAAGCCCCCTCCCCCCCTTGGAGAGGGGTCTCAACTCTCCTCTCAGGTGACCGCCTGAAGGTGAGGTCTGAATACCTCCAGAGGATGGATGACCACCCTTTAGAGCCCAGACCCGGCCCACCTGTTGGGCCCCTCCTCTGAAATCCCTCAGGAAGTCCCTCGACCCTCAGATCACGTCTGATTCCTAGAGTGCAGAGGGCAGGCTGCAAAGCCTCCACACCTCGAATTCCATTCCCGCAGCCTCCACACCTTCTCCCCTGGCCCCTTCCTGCCGAGCCTTTCTACCCAGGCCAGTGGGCACTGGCCTTATGGCTGTCCCTGACCACTCCTGTTCTCCCCAGCCAGCCCCCCAGCCTCCCCCCAACCCAGCAGCCGCCATCACGCTGGCATCGGGGCTCCATGCGGTGCCCCCAGCTGGTGGGGATGGGCTGGATCGCCGTGAGTGGCTTCCATGATGTCTCTCCTCCTGAACTGTACCAGGGAGATCTCTGTGTTACTCATCTCAGTGCCCACCCAGCGCCTGGCACTCAATGACCGTCTACCGAGTTGAGCTATCTAGGCAGCGAGGGTGAGAATTTCTTTTACCTAAGGCTCTGCAGAACTTTCCCCAGGTGTTGGGAAGACAGGAATATCGACCGTGGCCGCAGCCTCCTCTCTGACTAATTTTCATTCAGATCGCGGTATAAATGGCCCCCTTTCCCCCCTATCAGAAAACATCTGTTCCCGCTCGCTGCCCGGGCCTGTACGGGCACTATAAATATCCTGGCAGCATCTAGCCTCCTCTGGCACAGGGACCAGGAGAACTTGGAAAGAGTGCGCACCCAGCGAGGTGAGGGCAGCCGGGGGGAAGGCGCAGAAATTGCCCCATCTCCCTCTCTGGCACCGCCCCCCCCCCCCCCCCCCCCCCCCCCCCCCCCCCCCCCCCCCCCCCCCCCCCAGCCACAGGCCGACGATGCTTCCCACGAGGGCTTGGAAACCCCCAGCAGTATTCCCGGGAATTGGGCAGAGACAGATCAACCTCAGCGACTCCTGGTCTCCTAGGTTTCGACACACTGTATGCTGCAAAAACCCGGCTCAACGCTCAGGGGCTGCGATGTGGCTTGAATCTCCATCTGAGCCGGCTCTCCCATCCCAACAGGGCCCTGGCAGGGTGGGAGGTGCTCCGACTTTGAAGGCATTGCTTTCAGGCACCTTGAGAAGGAATCGTGTGCTCTGTGCTCCTGGAAGCACCTTCTTCAGTTGAACAAACCGGAGGGCTAACTTCCACGACATGGGGTCGTGCTCTGGAATCTGCACAGATTTCCAGGGAGGCGAGAAGGAGGCTGGTGTTTGGGAGAAAAGACCTGGGAAACAGGTTTCTTCTAAAAACACCAGCTGTAGAGGCGCCTGGGTGGCTCCGTCAGTTAAGGGGCTGGCTTCGGCTCAGGTCATGATCTCACGGTTTGTGGGTTCGAGCCCCGCGTCAGGCTCTGTGCTGACAGCTCAGAGCCCGGAGCCTGCTTCCGATTCTGTGTCTCCCTTTCTTTCTGTTCCTCCCCTGCTTGCGCGCTCTCTCTCTCTCTCAAAAAATAGATAAACATTAAAAAAAAATTATTTTAAACACCAGCTGCTGACATCACATGCTGTTTGTGAAGCCAGGGTGCGGTGCAGCGAGAGTTTTCGGGGCCCTTTGTTCAACACCCCCTGGGGGGCTGACTGCTACCCCTGGGGCCCTTCCAGGGGCTGCTGGAGAACAAAAAGTTTGCCGCTCATGTCGAGTCTACAGGGTCTCTGTGCAACGGAGAGATTCACTGAAGTTGCATTTCTCCCCTCCCAGCTCGGCTGCTCCCACTTGGAAGAAGCAATGTTTAGAAATGGGGGAGGGACCCTTCTGGAAGCGCCGGGCGTGTGGGAGTCTGAAACAGAACCAGGGAAACAGAACCAATACGTGCAGTTACTATAAGGAATTGGCCTCCGAGGGTTACGGAGGCTGAGAAGTCCGAGGTTTGCACCTGGGGAGCACGGGACCCTGGAGGGCCGATGGGTCTGCTCCGAGTCAAGTCCAAAGGCAAGAAGACCGATGTCTCAGCTGGAGGACAGTCAGACAGAGCGGGAATTCTCTCTTACTCAGGCTTTCATTCGATTCAGGCTTTCAGTGGATTGGCTGAGGCCCATTCACACCCAGGGGGGCTCTCTGTTTCACGGTCCACCGACCCGAGTGCTAATCTTGTCCAGAAACCCCCTCACGGACATGCCCGGAAACAGCGTTTGACCAAATATTTGGACGCCCTGTGGCACAGGCAAGTTGACCTATACAATTAAGCCTCGCACTTGATTTCCCCACATTACAAAAAAAATTTCTTTAAGTTTATTTATTCTGAAATTAAGAGAGAGAGAGAGCCCGCAGGAGAGGGACAGAGAGAGAAGGGGGCAGAGGATCCACAGCGGATCTCTGCTCTCAGCACAGAGCCCGAAGAGGGACTGGAACTCATGAACTGTGAGATCACGACCTGAGCCGAAGTCTGACACTTAGCCGACTGAGCCACTCAGGTGCCCTCCCCACATTGTCTGTCCGTCCCTTTCCCTGCCACCCGCGCGGCTGCCTCAGCCCCTCCAAGGTGAAGTGGGGTGGGGGGCACCCCTGTAATTGGCCACTGCTTCCTTTGGCGGTGGCAAATGTTTAACGCTGAAGGGGCTTTGGGGCTCCTTGGTGACCCTCCGCAGGGGGGTGGGGGGAGGGGTTGCTAAGCGACCGGACAAGGACATCCTAGTCGGGCCTTAGCATCTGCGCTCAGCCCTTCTCCTGACAGCCCTTGGGGGCCGCTCTGTCCCACGGCCGCATCTGGTCTGTGGGACAAGCAGGGACGAGGGGCTCTGCACCCAATCCAGCAGGCGCCTCTCCTTGCTCTGACTCGAGCCTTCTTGTCCTGAAGAAGGGCATGCAGCAGACGCCGCTGTCTGGTCCCCTGAGCCGCTGGGCATGCGAGTCAGCCCCCTTGAGGACCTTGTCACCAGGTTCCCTCCCCTCACTCATGTTTGTTTTTATTGTTTTATTCTTACATTATAAAAATAGCTTATGTTTTTATTCTTTTATTTTTATTATAAAGTATTTTCTTAATATTTGTTTTAGTCTGAAATGGGTTCTGGGTATCTGTGCAGACCTTTCCAGATAGAATTGTTGTATAGGCTGCAAGTAGTTGAATTTCTGGTCTAAAATTAGTTTTTCAGTCAGATTTCTCTGGGGGACCATGTGATGGCGTCTCTGGAGGCAGGCTGGCTACTCGCTCAGGCTAGTTCTTTCAACGTTAAGTGAGCACTTCAGTTTACTAAATCCCATCTTCCGGGCCTAAAATAGCTTCAAAGTTACCAGACTCCATGATGGTAGAGGCACTTGGCCTCCATCAGCCGGAAAGAATCCGGCCGATAATGCCATGAGAGCCCTTTAACGTCTATCCGTGACGACGTTATTAGGTTCGAGGGAGGGCGGCGTCCTCCCCGCTGACATCAGGGTCAGCAGTGGGGTGCAGGGGTCGGAGGGAAGGGAGAGGGGGACGTGGGTGTTCTGAGGTCTGTGGGCAGGCGGGCTTGTGGCGGAGCACTCCTGAGCAGACGTGCGGGCGGAGCACTCCTGAGCAGACGTGCGGGCGGAGCACTCCTGAGCAGACGTGCAGGCAGACCCTGCCTGGTGGAGGGCTGCCTGGTGCGTTCTCTGCACCCAGGAGACCCCAGAGAGGAGCGGGGTGGGGGTGGGCGTCCTCTGAGCATGTGCGGATCCTCCCCATTCGCCCAAGTGTGTGAAAGCAGCCCCGCCTCCCTTGGGAGAGGAACAAGTGGGGGGGGGGTCAGGGGGACAGAGAGAAGCAAGGAGTGCTCCCCTAGGAATTCCCTTTGCATGGCAGCCTGAGAAGCTGGGAACAGGTGTCTGCCCTTCCCCCCTCATAAACTTAATACATTATACACACAACCCAGTACAGTATGCTCTGATCTGTCACAGAGCAAACGCCTGGAATTCTAGACTCTTCTGTCTTTTTATAGGCCTCCCTTCACTGACCTATCTGCCATGTATAAGTTAGCTTCTGCATCTCCATTTACTTATCACAACCAGAAGGATAATCACAACAGCCTGCCTATTAATAGGGCTGACATAGAGGTTGTTCTATTCAAGCTAAATCTTCCTTTTGACTTATCATAGATTTTATTATAATGCTAGTTATTAATAAATAATATCACCCGCATTAGACAGCCTGGTATGAAATACCTATGAAAATTGCTACATCCAGACAACGGGATATTATTTAGCGCTCAAAACAAATGAGCTATCAAGCCTGCAAAGACACGGGGGAAACTTAAATGCATCACACTCAGTGAAAGCAGCCAACCTTAAAAGTCTACTCACGATGTGATTTCAATTATAGGACATTCTGGAAAAGGCAAATTTACGGAGGTAGTAAAAGAATCAATCGGTGGTTGCCAGGGGTTGGGGGGCATATATATGTATAATATATATATATATGAAAGTGGTGAATAGAGAGGGTATATTTATTCTTAGAAGTCCAGCCCATTTCATTCCCGAGGTCTGCCAACAAATTCTGCCTCCATATTTGACATGTCGTTTCAGGCGGAGCAAGACCAGCCCCAATGTTCGTCCAGCGAAGACATTTATTCAGGCAACTTCACCTTCCTCTGCTCCCCGCCCCCCCCCCCTCAGGGCCACCGTGGGGCTCCCCGGCCTCACCCTGCGCACGAGAACATTGCCAGGTCAGCAGTATACACCGTCCCTTAGACACAAGGAGTATTATTTAGTCTAGAAACTCTCAAAGGAAATATCCGCTTGCACGTGAAAAATCTCTGGAATTTTTCTGTTCCTTGCGGTCCAACATCCCGTATCTGTGAAACCGCCTGGAAAAGCCTCCGTACACAGTGCTGTCTTGTTCACTGACGCGGCGGGCCTGCTCCAGCACACGTCCGTCCCCGCCGATGTCACCCCGAGCTGCTCCTGCCCTCCACGCTGGCAGGGCCCGGGAGAAGAGAGGAGGAGGCGGGGGACCCCCTGAAGCCCAGGAGTGGGGAGTGTTTCACAAGCAGGGAAATGCAGGGAGGGGCGAAAGCCACTGTTCTGGAGTACGCTGGCCTCACTGCCTCTCGCTCCATAGTTAAGACGCAGGAGGACTTAGGATCTAGACGATCTAGACAGTAAGAAAGACTGAGCGCTGGCTGGCTTCCCCTGTCCCAGGCCAGTGTTGACAGATCTGGAGTTTATTTAGATCGGGCACCATGAATCCAAGGGTGCATCCGAGGGCCTTTCTAGAGTGGTCAGCTAAGGGGCAACTGTATAGAGCAACTTCTTGCCTTCTCTCTAACGTTGAGGCTGGGACCCACTCTTTCCTCCCCATCTCCCAGGCCCCTCTCCACCCCTCACCCCCTAGCGCTCCTGGAGGACTGTCTGAGGACCTGATTTGGGGTTCAGCACCAAAAGTGAAAGACAACTCCCCAGCTCCTTATTTTTTTATATACATATAATTTAAAAATATTTATTTATTTTTGAGAGACAGAGTGCAAGTAGGGAAGGGGCAGAGAGAGAGGGAGACAGAATCCAAAGCAGGCTCCAGGGTCTGAGCTGTCAGCACAGAGCCCAACGCGGGGCTCGAACTCATGGACCATGCGAGATCAGGACCTAAGCTGAAGTTGGAGGCTGAACCGACTGAGCCCCCCAGGAGCCTCTAGAGACGTTTATAAATATCTTTCCCTTCATGCCAGCTGGTTGGATCAAACCAAACGAACATGGAAAAGGGATGGAAGAAAAGAATCCAAGAGGTAAGGAGGGTACCCTTTGGAAAACAAGAAATATTCAAGCAGCAGGTGTGAACGTTTTAAATAGAAGCCTGCTTCCATGGCACCCGGAGGAACAACAGCCGGCATTTGGAGGTCCCGGTTCTTTTCAGAAGACTAACATTTAATTTCCAGATGGTTCTGGGACAACAGTCTTAACATCCCATGGATGCGCTGTAGCAGATGGCCAGCTCGATGGCCCGTTGTGTCTGTGCCTCTCACATTCTGGGTTTAGGAATTTATTTTCTGAGTTACGTGCTAAACCTCTTATGTTCCAACACACACACACACACACACACACACACACACACAGACACACACACACACACTGACTGTTTTTTAAAATGGTGTCATACATGGGAATTTTATGACATCAAACCCTTAAAAATGTGGAAATTTGGGTTTCAAAATCCTTACTGGGGGAACATAATAAACCTCTTGATTCACTGTTTTTTGTTTTTTGTTATTTTTGCTCTGCTTATGGTTCATTCTGGAACTGCGGCTGGCACACGCTTAGGAGACTGGGTTAGGAGGCAGAATCCGGTATGCACGGACGCCCGGCCCGGGCACTGCGGACCGCGCCTCCGATCTGGAAAAACTCTTCCCTCCTACAGGAACAGAGAGGCGACTTTTGGGTCACTCCCAACCTCACAAAAGCCTTTTCAAACAAGATGAAGAAAAAAAAAAAAAAGGAAAAAAGAAAAAAAGAAAGGGAAAAAAGCTCTGATGCGTTGGGAGAACGTGGTGAGCTTCCAAACAGCGAGGCTGGGGTGCGCTTCTGGGAAGGCGGGTGGGAAAGGGTTACGGCGGGCGGAGGAGCTGAGGGAGGCCCCCCACTTCCTCCAGGTGTCCTTTACGCGGACTTTCCAGTCAGGCTCTTGGCTGCAGGAGGTCATCCTTTTTCCTGTGGCTCCGGCATCTGCTTTCCAGCTCTTTCTGGAAAGCCTGTGTAAGGGCCGCCCGCCTGCATGGGCCGCCTGGCCCACGGGCCTTCCAGCCACACAGCCCAGCTCACCTCCAGGGCCCGTGAGCACATTAAGGACGCGTTTCCTCCCAGGAGCTCGTAAAGATGCGGGACCCGCTGGCCCTGGCGGAGCAAACACCTGTGTCCTAAATCCTGGGAGGCTGCGTCTCCCCTAGAACGACCTCACGTTCCTGCGTCTGTCGGGAAAGCACAGTATACGGCATCACCAGGGCGGTGAGGGGGAGGGAGGCAAGCGTTGGCCCAACGCCTCCGGGCTCTCGCAGGACCCAGCAGGGACGGAGCTCAAGGAACTTGGAACCACGTGCGGGAGGGAGCTCAGAAGAGAGGGGTCGGGAGATGCCACCGATGAGTGGGCGTGTGCGTCAAGAAGGGAGTGGGAGAGCCATGGGGATGCCACAGAAGGAGTGCTCATGGTGGAGGGAGTAGCATATGCCAAGGCCCTGAGGTAGAGGTGTGCCTGATGCGTCCAGCCATTGCGGCTGCCGCTGACGAGGAGGAGAGCACGGACAAGGAGCCGGAGACAGGGAAGGAGTGAAATTGTGTAGGGTCCCGTCTTCAAAATCGGCCAGAAGGATACTCAAGGGAGAAGTCATTCAGATAACAGATGACGGCCGTGATAGTGAGGGATGGAACCAGCTACAGAGGTGACGGCGAGCAGCAGAGGTGGGGGTTGGGTAGGTAACGGGAGCATCTTGGGTCTGAGACAGGTTGTGCACTTGAGGAAAGCGTGTGAGAGAAGTGACCTGAACTGCACTTGGGCACGCTCTCTGGACCCTATGGGGACATCTACCCTTGAGTGGAGAGAGATGTTTCGAAATCTTCCGTGGAAGGACTGACCCTTCAGATAAGAGAGAGTTGAGTCTTCCTCCTAAAACAACCTCTCTTGAGGTCAGAGGGAGAAAGAACTCCCTTCTTTTCATCTAGGACGGTATCTCCGAGTTTTCCTCGTGTCCAGTCAGCAGCCACTGGCCCCACTGTTAGGAGATGAGAAGGTGGGGGCGGAGGGGAGGGGAGGCGCCTGGGTGGCTCAGTCGGCTAAGCATCTGACCTGGGCTCAGGTCATGATCTCACCGTTCCTGAGTCCAAGGCCCAGGTCGGGCTCTGTGCTGACAGCTTGGAGCCTGGAGCCTGCTTCCGATTCTGTCTCCCTGTCTCTGCCCCTCCCCCGCTCATGCTCGGTCTTTCTCTTTCAAAAAATAAACATTAAAAAAATACGCCAGCTTGTGTGAACTTGGAGAACACCACTCCGTAAATGTGTGTTCTTCGAATGAGTGTTCTGAGCCCTTGTGCACTTTTGCTTTTGTTTTTACCCTGTGGGGAGTTGGCGCGGAGGCCACGCTGGCCTGTGGGACACAGTTACCTTTGGAGGTGGCTTGCAAGGCGCTCTGAGTCACTCTCACACCCCACAAATGGAGCCATCCTGGAACAAGTACGAAAAAAAAACCCAACACCAAAAAACAAAACAAAACACCCTACCCTGTTTCCTGGCAGTTCTGAAGCTCATAAGGGGCGAGATGTTGCAATACGGAGGGGGGCGAGTTAGAGCGAATTGCTGGGCTGTGGGAAACTTGGACGTGATCTCATCCTGCCCGGGCTGCAGCCGGGGCTCTGACTGCTTCCATGAGAAGCACTCGCAGAGCAGGGAGAAGAGCCAGGCCCCAGAAATGCCCGAGAGAGCGGCTGAGCCGGGTGAGCCGCGAGGTTGCCCAGGACACCCGGACAAGTCCGGTCAGATGCTGGTGGGAACGCTGTCTGCTGACCAGCAGCTCCCATTCCGTTGCTGAAACCCCATCTGTGCTGGGGACTGACCTCATTCACGAAGTAAACATTGAATCAGATACCAGCGGGCCTAGCCCTGGCTGCGTGGAAATAACATGGATGTTTCCATAATTATGAAGCTGCCAATTGGGTTTGGCAAGCGGATCTCTAAATATGTCCATCGGAATGAGTTCATTACCTTTTCTCGCCAATTTAATCAGGGGCCCATTGCCTTGCTGCGGTTGAAATGGTTTGTATTGAAATGCGTTACTTACATTTCAGTTTTTATATTCCGAATAATGTACTGGAAAGCTGGGTCGTCTAGCAACTGGAAGGCAATCCTGGGAGCCGGTGGACTGGCGGAGCCTGCGGCAGCACGGATGCGCCGGCAGCTACCGCACTGGGTCCGGGAATCCTGTTACTGGAAGACCCGACTGCGGGGGTGGAGGGGTGCTTCGCGCGTATGGCCTCGTGAGGTGGGCGTGGCCACAGGCTTGGTCCCGGTGTCTGTATGTGCGCATGTGCCACATCGGGGTCGTGCTCACAGTGCGCGCAGGCTGAGCGCCCAGGCTGCAGGCTGCTCGCGCCCTTGACCTCCTTTCCACCTCGCTCCCTCCTTTTCGCGCGGGTGAAAGGAAGGTTTGTGACCCCGTGATCGTGGAGACCACCGTTTGCAAAGCAGTTTTGGTTCATAATCTGGGGGACAGGTGATTCCAGACAGCTGTTCCTTCCTTTTCCTCCTTTACTTGTAGCGACAGTGGGGGCTGGTGCGGGAGGAGCCAGGCTGCCCGAGTTCCCGCCTTGGCTCTGCCCCGGACAAGGTGGGTGACCGTGGGCAGGTCACTTCAACTCTCTTCTGCGCCTCGGTCTCACCGTCTGTGAAAAACGGAGTGAAAACAGCACCTTCCCTCCAGGGGTGCTGTGGGGCTGGGAGGGTCAGTCCATGCAAAGCACTTGCAACAGCGCCTGGTTCCCAGAAGGGGTTAAGTCTTCGTCTCTGCCTTTGTTACCACGGTCACTGTCATTACTAGTCTGAACGAGCCAGCACAGAAAATACGGGCTGGCCATAGTTGCAGGTAGTTTAGCGGCACATTTACACGGTGCAAATCAGGAACTGCATTCCAGGTGACCGGAGTTATGACCGATTCACTTTGTCACTTACATTGATTACACCGGGTTAATGTTTAGCGTTTCTTAGATAGTCTTGTCTGATTTTTGATTTGGAAGTGACTCAAAGGGGTGTCTTCATTTCGTTTGTAGACAGTTCTGCTGATGCTCATTTTCTACATTGAGCCCGGGGCTGGATAAGCAGAGGTCCTTCCCACGGGCCCACGGAGCTGTTTCTTCGGCTAATGGAGAGTGGTTGGCATTTTTCAGTCTCACAAAGGCCCCCCTCAAACTAAGCGGTTCAAACTGTTCCCTTTGAATGCTGTCCCAGCTATTTAAGAACCCTGCTCCGGATACCCTGGGGGGTGGGGGTGGGGGTGGGGGTGGGGGGCAGGGGTGAGGCAGTCCCAGGGCCTGATCCTTCTCAATATGAGAGAAATCTGGACCAAGGTGACAGACCTGACAAACTCGGGCGGTGATCACTTCTGCTGTTTTGGGGTACTTCTTTTTTTAAGTTTATTTACTTATTTTGAGAGAGAGCATGAGCAGGGGAGGGGCAGAGAGAGAGAGGGAGAGAGGATCTCAAGCAGGTTCCATGCTGTCAGCACAGAGCCCGACTTGGGGTTCGAACTCACAAACTGTGAATTCATGACCTGAGCCGAGATCAAGAGTTGGACGCTTAAATGACTAGACCACCCAGGCGCCCCTGCTGTCTCAGGGTACTTAGAGAAGTCATGGAGGGAGGGGAGAAAAAAAATATTGGATAAACTGAAGGCCAGTCAGCTTGGTTTTGATGATGGGCAAAATGCAAAATTCTAGAGCAGATGATCAAAGGAATGTTTGCCTTCATTTAGAAAGGGTGATCATAAGGGTCGATACTGACTACTGAGGGAATGTTTCTCCCTAGTTGGTGAATTGGGTGAGCACTTGGCCATCGTGCAGTCACTTCTGACAATTTCACAATGTCTCAAGAAACTCTTACAGAGGAGCATCTGGGTGGGTCAGTCAGTTAAGCATCCGACTTTGGCTCAGGTCAGGATCTCACGTTCGGGAGTTCAAGCCCCGCATCGGGCTCTCTGCTGTCAGCACGGAGCCCGCTTCAGATCCTCTGTCCCCTCTCTCTGCCCTGCTCACGCTACTTTTTAAAAGTCATTTTTTTAAGTTTATTTATTTTGAAGAGCAAGCATGTGCACAAGTAGAGGAGGGGCAGAAAGAGAGGGAGAGAGGATTCCAAGCAGCCTTTGTGTTGTCAGCACAGAGCGTGATGTGGGGCTCGATCCCACAAACCATGAGATCATGACCTGAGCCAAAATCGAGACAGACGCTTAACCAAGTGAGCCACCCCGGTGCCCCGAACGTAACACCACTTGCGTAAGACCACACAGCTAATTAGTGGCAAGGCTTGGTGTCTGTACCTGGTCTTGTGTCCCAGGTGAAGGGTCCATCCGCCACCGGTGGCTCCTGGGCAGGGTGAAGTGGGGTCCTGACAGCAGTTGGGACAGCGACCTCTGAGGGCTTTCTCTAGCCGCCTGCCAAACAGTTCTGTCCTTGGCCCTAAACCCTTTAACATTCTATCAACAACTTGGATGAAGCCAAAGATAACTGCTTATCAACTGTGCAAATAACACAAGACCGCGAGGCAGGGCCAACATGTTGGAGTTACAGAATCGGGATCCAGATGATCGCAACAGGAAAGAATGATTGGTGGAATCCAACGAGATAAAATTTAACTGGAATACATGTAAGGTCCTGCATTTAGCTCCAAAACTCGATTGCAAAAGTATAGGATGTGGTTGGAAAACATGTCCAACCTCACCCATAATCAAAGAAATGCAAATTGAAGCAACCATGAGATAATCATTTTCTTTTATCAGATTGGCAGTGATTAAAAGAATTAAAATTCCCCAATTTGGTGGCTAGGGTGTGGGGAGATGGGTTCTCTCTCGTAAACCACTTGTGGGCGCATAGACAAAAACACCCTTGCTGGAAACTGATCTGGAAATATACAGCAAAAGCTACAGAATGTACCGTTTGTCCCAACAGCTTCGTGTATAGAAATGTATCCAATGACAAGTATGCAAAGATTTATGGACAAGGATATTTGTAAGGTCACCGCTAGGAACACTTTTGGAGGGGGTGTTCAGTTGGGGAACGGAAGTCATGGAGCCTCAGAAGGGTACCACACGGGTACCGTCAAATCCTTGATGCTGTAAAGAGGGAGAATTGGGGTCCTTTTAGCTCCTGAAGGCCAGGCCAGGACTTTTTTTTTTTTTTATGTTTTTTATTTATGAGAGACAGAGAGACACAGCATGAGCAGGGGAGGGTCAGAGAGAGAGGGAGACACAGAATGGAAGACAGGCTCCAGGTTCTGAACTGGCTGTCAGCACAGAGCCCGACGCGGGGCTCGAACCCACAAACCGTGAGATCATGACCTGAGCCGAACTCGGACACTTAACCGACTGGGCCACCCAGGCGCCCCAGGCCAGGCCAGGACTTACATGAGATAGATGTGGCTTCGTATTATGCAGCAGATTCTAATGGTTAATTCTGTTAAAAATTGGGAGGGGCCAGCTGCCTTGTACATTTCCCATCGCTGGCAGATGGCCCTCCGTCCAGGGTGGCAAAGAGGAGAGTCGTTGCTCTCAAGGCGTTGGGATGAATTGCTGGTCTCTGTTCCTTCCAGTGCAGAGGGGCAGTGAGTCTTTGCTGCATTACATCATCAGAGGGTGGAGACACCACTCAGGATGAAGGTGGGCGGGTGGTCACACCAGGCTCTGCTTCCTGACACTGAATTCTGGAAATAAGGTGAGAAACCCTCTTGCCATCCATCTAATGCCACTGACTGAGAGTCTGACCAGCCCCCTCACCCCAAATCTTTTAGGAACACCTGCTGTGTATTTGGCTCTCCAGAGGTACACCTAAGGGAAGGTTTTGGCTGAGCCTGGAGGAAAGAAATAAAAGATGTGTGCTTCTTCTCACCAAATTATTCCCATTGTGTTTTGGCTTCCAGTAGACAGACCTACAGGGGAAGCATTCCACTGCTCCAATTATCCCTTTCCTCTTTTGAATTAATTTCATCTGAATCGTTCTTTTTGTTTAAAACATTTTTCAATGTTGATTTATTTTTGAGAGAGAGGGCCAGAGCACAAGTTGGGGAGAGACGCGCGTGCACACACACACACACACACACACACACACACACAGAATCTGACACAGGGCTTGAACCCATGAACCATGAGATCATGACCTAGATGGCTTAACTGACTGAACTACCTAGGCACCCCTCATCTGAAACATTCAATCTGAGGGACGCCTGGCTGGCTTAGTCAGTAGAGCATATGATTCTTGATTTTGGGGTCAGGGGTTCAAGCCCCATGTTGGGTGTAGAGATTACTTAAAAATAAATAAACTTTAGAGACAGCAGAGTGGCTCCATTAAGCATCTGACTCTTGTTCTCATGATCTTACAGTTTGTGAGTTGGAAGCCCACAGCGGGATCTCTGCTGTCAGCACGGAGCCCACTTCAGATCCTCTCTCTCCCTCTCCCTCGGCCCCTCCCCCACCCTGCTCATGCTCTCTCTTTCAAAACAAACAAACAAACAAACAAATTTATTTTGAGGGAGAGAGCAAGAGTGGGGGAGGAATAGAGAGAGGGAGAGAGAATCCCAAGCAGGTTCTGTGTTGTCAACACAGAACCCAATATGGGGCTCGAACTCACAAACTTCAAGACCATGACCTGAGCCGAAATCAAGAGCTACTGACTGAGCCACGGAGGCACCCCTACAAACACTCCTCATTAACTCTTTACTGAGCCGTAACTGCGAGATGCTGTCCCGAAGTGACGCAGCAGCGGAGCTGGGAGTAGCCTTCCTCCAGCACCTCCGGGTGGGCAGAGCGAGCCTTTCCTAAGACAGCTCATCTGTCACCAGCAGCAGCCCTCGTGGCCTTCAGCGCCCTGCACTCTGCTCACCCGATGCCCAGTGTGTGTCCTGCCAAGACCCCTCACGCTGAGCTCAAGCCACCCGGGCCCGTCATTTCTTCCAACTCATCACACTCCCTACAGCCGTAGAGTTTCTAGACAGATTCTTTCTCCTGCCCCGAAGGTTCCCGGGGTGCCCTCTCTCCTTCCTGTGCATTCTTTGGGTCTTAATTAATGCCCTGAGATGAATTGCTTCGACTCCCCCTAATTCATGTGCAGAAGTCCTAGCCCCCGCCGCCCCCCTCAGAATGGAACTGTATTTGGGGACCGAACCTTTAGTGAGGCCCTTAGGGTGGGCCCTAGTCCAATCTGACTGGTGCCTAGAGAGACATCAGGGAAGCAAGTGCACAGACAAAAGGCCATGAGAGGACACGGTGAGAAGGTGGCCGTCTGCACGCCAAGGGGAGAGGCCCCAGGAGAAACCAAACTGGCCGACACCTTGATATTGGACTTCTACCTCCCAGGACTTCTGTTGGTGAAGCCCTCTGGCCCTGAGCTGACTAATACAGTTAAGGAGTTGTCCCCTCAAGGCTGCTCTTCCCCACCTCGCCCCTGCTTCAGCTCAGATGGTTTTCCTCCGGCACACGTCACAGTTTGCGAATAACCATTTATTTGGATGGTATATATATGGCTATTGTCTGTGCCCTTTCCTCAGGTCACAGACTCAGGGAGCAAGGACACCTGTGCAGTTAGGGTCTCGGGTGTGTTTCAGGGCTGGCTGCTCATGTAGAAGCCTGTTCCATACTGTTGGGTGACCCTGAAGTATTGTTTTGCCAGCATTAAAAATGAGGCTGTTGTGTGGAGGGACAGGCACCCTCCTACACGGCTGGTGGCAATGTAAACTGGTGCAGCCGCTCTGGAAAACAGTGTGGAGGTTCCTCAAAAAACTATCCATAGGACTCCCCTATGACTCAGCAATAGCACTGCTAGAGATTTACCCAAGGGATACAGAAGTGCTGATGCATAGGAGCACATGTACCCTAATGTTCACAGCGGCAATGTCAACAATAGCCAAATCATGGAAAGAGCCTAAATGTCCATCACCTGATGAGTGGATCAAGAAGATGCGGTATATATACACAATGGAGGACTACATGGCAATGAGAAAGAATGAAACATGGCCATTTGTAGGAAAGTGGATGGACCTCGAGGGTGTCATGCTAAGCGAAATAAGTCAGGCAGAGAAGGACAGAAACCATATGTTTGCACTCATAGGTCTAACAGGAGAACAGGAGAAACCTAATGGAGGACCAGGGGGAGAGGAAGAGGGAAAGAGAGTTGGGGAGAGAGAGGGACGCAAAACTTGAGAGACTATTGAATGCTGAAAATGAACTGAGGGTTGAAGGGGAAGGAGGAGGGGGGAAAAGAGGTGGTGGTGATGGAGGAGGGCACTTATGGGGAAGAGCACTGGGTGTTGTATGGAAACCAAGTTGACAATAAACTATTTAAAAAAGTGAAAAAAAAAATAAAAATGAGGCTATTGAGGCTCTGAAAGGTTAACTTTCCTAAGGGTCACAAAGCAGCTAAGTGGCAGAGCAGGGCAGGAACCCAGCCCCCTACAGCTCCGGCTCTTAACCACGACATGACACTCTGATTTTTGTTAATCAGCTTAATGATAACCCACAACCCTCGGACCAACTGACACTCTGATTTTTAAATTTTTTTTTGGAATCTTAATCACCCGGCTGAGGTAGGGTTTGTCAGTTTCCTCTACTATATTCCTGTTTTCCTCAGTCCCTACCTGCCCGATTTTGAAGTGTATCTGTTCGCTCAATAGACACTTACTGAGCACCTCGAACATGCCAGCTTCTATCTAGGACTTGGGAACACGGCAATGACAAGAGGAACAAAATCGCTGCCTTCCCATAGAGCGGGACATCAGATAAGAAAACTATATGGTATACTAGAAGGCAATAAATGCAATGGATCTCCCTGAGAGTGAGGAATTGGGGAGTCAGAATAGTAATTTAAGATCAGGAGGTTAGAGAAGGGGTCTTTTTGAGTAAGGAATGTTTGAGCCAAGCCTTGGAGGAGGGAGGGAGCCTTGTGGATATCTGAGGACAAGTTCCTTGCAGAGGTAAAAGCAAGTTCAGTGTCCCAGTGTAATACCCAAGATTTCTTTATCATCCCCAAAACCCAGAAACCGCCAGGGAGACCGAGTCACGCATGCAAAAGCAAAGGGCTTTATTATGGGTTTAGGCTCGCCGGGGCCTAAACTCAGGCTCACAGACTTTACTGGTGTGGTGGATCCATGCTGAGAGCCCCGAACAAAGCTGGGGTAGGGTTTTTATGAGTTTGGGAAGGGGGAGTTACAGGAAATGGTGACATAGGTACAGTGATACAATATTATTGACAAGTTTATCCAGTTACAGCATTTAGAGTGTTAGCCAATCAGAGTAGACCCAGGACCCTCATGTAGGGTGTAACTAGCCTTAAGCAATAAGTGATTACCTATAGCTTCTAGTTCTAGGCCTGCCCTTAGAAATATTAAGGGTATTACAAGGGTGGTCCCTCTTGCCTTGGGCAATGTGTGCCCTTCTATTGTCTCAAATCTGCGTCCTTACACCAGAAATAGAAATAAGCCTGGAAAATGACCCACGTGGCTCAAGTAAAGTGACTACTGGAGTCACAGTTAGGAGAGGGGCTCAGCCAGGTTCCAGAACCTGGTGTTGGAGGCCATTTCTGGCCATGGTACAATGTTTCCTTTCACTCAGGTCTTTGGAAGGTCTTCACAGTGGAGCCACCTGATATGACTTTTAACAGAATTACTCAGGTTGTCATGTGAACACGGACCGAGGAGGAGAGGGTAGAAGGCAGAACCGAGGAGACCAGTGAGGAGGCCATTGCAATAACCCATGTGAGAGATGATGGGGACTTGGTCCAAGATGGTGTCAGTCTTCTTGAAGAATAAGCTGTAAGGACCCAGGTTTGAGACAATAGAAGGGCACACATTGCCCAAGGCAAGAGGGACCACCCTTGTAATACCCTTAACATTCCTAAGGGCAGGCCTATTGCTTAAGGCTAGTTACACCCTATGTGAGGGTCCTGGGTCCTGGGTCTACTCTGTGATTGGTTAACACTCTAATTGTTGTAATTGGATAAACCTGTCAATAATAATTGGATTCCTGTAACTCTGCCTCCCAAAGGTATAAAAGGCCCTGCCCTGCCTTTGTTCGGGGCTCTCTCCATGTGGCCAGCGGGTCCGCTGGAGACTGTGAGCCCAAGCTTAAGCTTGCAATAAAGGCCCTTTGCTTTTGCAGGCACGTCTCGGTCTCCCTAGCAGTCTCTTGTGCTTGTTTTGGGGCGTTTGGGGGCGATTTTAAAAAACTTGGGCACAACAAAGCCAATAGGATTTACCAATAGGACACGTTGAATGTGGGGTGAAGGAGTTCTCACGGTTTGGGGCCTGAGAAGCTGGAAGGGTGGAGGTACCATTATAAAGAACACAGGTAGAGCAGGCTTTGGTGGGAAAACAGGAATTTCGCTCTAGATGGGAGTTTGAGCTTGCCTACTAGGCATTCACGTTTTGATGCTAAATAAGTAGTTGCATATTCAAGTATGGAGGTTCAAAGGAGAGGACCAGGCTCTCATCAGCACAAACAGATGGTCTTTAAAGTCATGAAACTAAATGAAATCACTTATGATATTAAGTGAAAAGAGAGAGAAGGCCAAGGAGCCAGTCCCAGAGGGGCACTGCCTCATTTAGAGGTCAGGGAAAAGGTGAGGAACCAGCCAGTGAGATGGAGAAATAGGAGCCAGGATGCAGCAGGAAACCGAGTGTATGATCCCACCAGCTAAGTGAAGAAAGTGTTCAATGGAGGAGAGGGTGATAATTGTTTCAAATGTTGTTGATAGAGCAGATAAGAAGAAACGGAGTGTGCCAGGGGAGGGTACAGCGGGAAGAGAGCTAGAGACGCGAATATCTACAATCCTTTAAAGAGCTTTGATATTCGGAAAAAGGGAGAGAGATGAGCTGGAAGCTATAGGGAGAAGTAGAGTCATTAGAAGGTTTTCTTAGAAAGAAATCATATATGTTGCTTATGGGAAAGATCTCATTGAGGAGAAACTGAGGCTAAAAAGTTTAGTTCACTCTTGGCGCTAGATTCTTCTTCCCACCAGATGCTACTTAAGTGATAAACTTAAGCCTTATGCGATCCCGTCTAGGGCAGTTTGAATTTCTACATTATTGGGGCCAGAGGCACATCGGAGATTTACGACTTTAGGTGGAAAAGTCTCTCCAAATGCACTTTGGGCTCTGACTCTAGCTTTGGGGGTTCCCGGGAACCGCCCGCCCCCACAGCGCGACAGCGTCCCAGTTGCCATAGGAACCCGCGCCGCGCTCTTCGGAAACCTCACCAACGCAGCTGCGCGGTTCTCCTCCAATCCCGTCTCGGAGGCGGGGCTCGACGCGCCGTCTCCACGGCAACGCCTTTGCCCCGACCGCGCTCGCGGCTGCGGCACCGCGGGGAGGCGCGCTCGAATGACGTACGCACCCGCGCCGCTTGCGTGACGTCACCTGGCTCCGAGGAGGGCCCTGAAGACCTGCGGAGGTGAAAGCGAACCGGGCGTCCGATGCCGCGTGGGCGTGGCCTCAGGTCGGGGCGTCTGTGGCTCTTACACACCTAGTCGTGAGCGAGTGCGGTCGAGGGCGGCTCGCTGCTGCGCCTTTACTTTTTCCCGGGAAACCGTCGGAGATGCTGCGGTCCCATCCGGCTCTCTCGGAAGCTCTCTTGAGGGCACGTATCCGAGAATCAGACAATTCAGTCCCGTGTCGTCGGCATCTTACGTCTCCTGGTGCAGTCCTCGTAGAATCCATAATGCCGCTTACCATCCGAAAATGCTAGTTGAATTCCCAGATTGCTTTTGCCAGCAAGTTTCCTTAGCAGCCCATCTCCTTTTCTAAACCGGTGCTTCTCAGATCAGCAAGCAAAGTGTTTCGCTCTGGTTGTAAAGTAAGGGTAGCTAGGCCTCCCACTGAGGGCCTCCGAATGTCTCCGAGTCAGGATTTGAACTTTGGAGGGCTTGAGACTTCTCTGGACTGCTTGTGGTCCTTTTCAGGTTTTTAGCCAGGATCCAGACGGTCGACCTGGCTGAGTAAAGGAGCTCCGGGTAAATGCAGTGTCACTGTTCTGAAACTTACGAAGCTGCCGCTTCTGTCCCGCCCAGTGCTGCCCTGGGCACACAGTGATGATGACAGTCCCTGCCAGCAATGAGAACTCATTTCGTTGATTAATTCAAGAAACATTTGTTGGCCATCAACTTGTGTGCTAGGCACAGTTTAGATGATTACTGTTCATAGAAGGAATGAGGTGGGTTTAGGACCTAGCATGTGGCTCCAAGTCAGATTTGATTTTGAGCCCTGGTTGCTCAGTGATGGCGGGGGAGGGGGTGCGTTCACATCCTCTCTGGACCTTGATTTCCTTATTTCTAAAAATGGGCATAATAATGCCTACCTCCTAAAGGTGACTGATAAGAGTTAAACCTCAGGCCACAGTTGGGGTGGGGGGAGATTTTCTTCCTATTTTCTGATGTTTCTTCCCTTCTCAGCCCCTGTCTATCTCCAGTCGTCCACGGAGGACACTGCCACGGGTGCAAAATGGCCTCCTGACCAGCGCACAGCCTCAGACGTCGTCCACAGATTCAACTCAAATTGCTTTAAAAACAGCTCTCGCGCAGACTCTGCTTTCTGTGGGTCTGTGTGCTGAGGCAAAGTTATATTTAGGCAGAGCCCTCCTACCTCAGCCCCAAGAAAGCTTTGAAACCACCTAAGTCCAAAAGGAAAAAACAATCCCTTTTTTCAAGTGCATGGTGTCTTGAAGCCAAACATGTGCCGGTGTGTTGGAGGGTGGCCCGGGAGGTTGGGTCAGGTCCTGGGTCACTGTCTGGGGAGGGAGGAGGCACCGTCAGGGTTGGGGAGTAAGTGTCTGGCTCCGTTGTCACCACAGGCCTGTGGTTTCCAGCCCTGTCTGCATCCACGTCCCACTAAACAACAGTGGGAAAGCAAGCAGACTTGTACCCCAGCAGACACACACACACACACACACACACACACACACACCCAGACATGCACAGCCTGCAGAGGAAGTGGGGCACCAGATGTTCTGGGTTTCCTGTTCGATGCTTCCACAGCTGGTCGGGTCTGTGGTTGTGGTTTGTCTGTCTCGGGCTCATGTGAGAGACAAAAGCTGGGCTGACGGGAAACCTCCCCTCTGGCCCCCCCTTCCTCACTCTAACTGATCAGTCACACGGAAACCTGGCAGGTCAGACATTTCCTGAAACACCCAGAGCCTGGATTCTCCCAGGAGGAGGCTGAATCCCCTGTGTCTGGGAAGCAGCAGCCGCTGGGCCGAGGGGCAGCCCTCACAGAACTAGGAGGGGACAGAGACATCTCTGAGTTGACTGTTCATAGAGAGCCGCGTCCCTGCTGGACAGAGTGAAGCTGAGGCCAGGCTGCTATGGTCACCAATCCGGTGCCTGGCATAAAGCAGCTGCTCAGAAATTCTCAGCACAAGGAAAAGCAAACGAGGAACAGGGAACGTCTCTGGGGGCTGGATCTCAGAGCTCCCGCTGGCCCTCCCTTCTTATGGGCGGCGTTGGAGTCAAACAGACAAGGGTCATATCCGTGCTCCTGGTTTGCTGCGAGGGATCCTGCCTCTCTGGGCCTGGTTTCCTCATCTGTAAAACAGAGACGGTCCTGTTCTATCTATTTCACAAATGTGTGAGGCCCAATGAGACACGTGCGTTTGCTCGGTGAGCAGTCTTGTGCGTAGTAACTGCTCAATAAAGCCGGTTCCCTTTTGTCTTTGGAACACTGCAGTTTATTTAAGGATGCACCAAAAAAGCAAGCAGGGTAACCAAGCAACCAAGGTACTGATCCAGGACAACCACCTGGTGGGGCAGTGGAGCAAGGGTACTGGCACCCAGTACTCCACTGAGTGGAGTCAGTACCCAAGAGATGGGGATGAGGACACTGGCAGAGGGGGCTGTGGCTGCCCTGGGGAGCAGCACCCAGTGTCTTCCTCTGGGCATGGAGGAGGCTAAGTATCTGGCGGTTCGGGGGCAGAACAGGTGGGGCTCTCCACCCTTTAGCTCGGTAGTGATATTAATCGTTATGGTTGCTGTTCAGGCCGAACCTGGACCTGGGGCAGGAACCCTGCCCTGAGTCCCAGCTTCGGACAGGCTCCCCCGTGGCCCTCCTCCAGCTGTAGCCATCCCTGGGCGTCGGAAGTGTTCCCAGCCAGCTGTTGGCTCCAGCACTTAGAAGCCAGCTCTGCAGCCTTGGGCAAGTTACTTCACCTCTCTGTGCCTCCGTTCCCTCGTTTATGAAACGGGCACGATAATAACCACATTGCCAGGCAGTCGTGATGATTGCGTGAGTGGAAGTGTGTGGAGACTCAGAAGAGCTGCGGGCAGGCGCTCAAGGATCCTTCGATGTCGACTGTCGGCTGCCCAAACACACTGCCTTCTCACGGCGACCCGGTGGATTCCGTGACGCGTCCCATCCGCAGATGAGACCACGAAGCTCAGGGAGCCGGAGTCAGTGTCGCAGGTTCGCACAGGTGGTGAGTAAGACGGGCCGAGACTTCGCTCCGGTTCTTTCTCACCGGTGAGGTTTTAACCACCTCCCGTGGCTGCAGTGTTTTTTCTTCTCGGAGCACTTCCCTCCCCACCCAAACCCCTGCCCCCCGCCCCCCCCAGGATGCTCAGCCTCTTCCTGACTCCAGGACTTCACCCCTGCAAGTCTCCAGCTGGATTTCAGCTCTCAGGGCAAGGCCTTGACTCCTGACTAGTGTTTTCCCTGCGGGAACTTACCTCGCAGAGTGATTTCTTACAAGTAGTGGTTCCTAGCGGGGGGGGGGGGGGGCGGGTAGAGGCCAAATTAATTCATCAGACGGTCTCCAGTGATTCTAGGACCAATTTGGATTTTAACCCAAAGAAACGGCTCTCTGGGGAGAATTGCATACAGAGCAGTTGTTGGCGTTTTAGTTGGGGGGGGGGTCCTTTGCTACGCGCTCAAACCCCCCCCACTCTGGTACCAGCTTCATCTGATGCGGGAGGCAGCGAGGGGTGGCACCGGGGCTCCCAAACTTAGTGTAATTACCGCCGTGGAGCTTTGGAAACGCAGATTCCCAGGCCCCGTCTTAGTCCGAGAGGTGCATTTAGAGAAGTACTGGTATTGTGGTAAGAGACGCAAGACCTAAGTTCAAGTTCTTTAATGAGCTGTGCAGCCTCGGCAGCACGTTAACTCCTTCTGAGCGGTCAGTGTCCTGGACTTGAGAATCGGAATTAGGGCTCTCTCGTGCCCCTCGTGGGGGATCACCAGTGAGGGTGCTCTGTGCCCTGTTAAGTGCTTTGGGGTGTTCAACCGAGTGCTGCAGAGACCTTCAGAGGAAGGCGTGGACCCAGGCCCGAGCTGCAGGGAGGTCCCCCAAATCTTCGGTGAGATAGGAGCCCCTGAATATCCCCTCATAAGCACTCCTTTGGGAGAAGGCTGCCGGCCGAGCCCCCTGCACGCTGAACTCTCACCCCCTGGGTCCCAGTGACTGAACACAGTAGAAGTTTATTCCTCGCTCGGCCCGTAGGTCCCAGTGGGCCAGCAGGTAGGGACGCAGGCTGACAGGAGCTCTGTCCTGTAGCCACAGCAGCTGGAACACACAGCTTCCAGGGACCCAGTGGCTGGGGAAGAGAGCCTGCGGGATGCGGCACAGGCTTTTTACTGCCTTGGCCTGGCAATGACACTCATCCTTTCTGTTCCCTTTCATTGGCCCAAGTGAGTCACACGGCCCAGCTCGGACAAGCAGGGGAGCACATGGAGTATTGGGTGAGCATAATAGTTCCTGCCCCAGGACCTTTGCAGCAGGAGGAGATCTGAAAACCCTGGGTCCAGATTTCCAGCTTGGGCACAGAGACCCCCACGTCTCTGTTGAATGGCTCGCAGACCTACATCCTGAGAGGCTCAGTTTTCTGGCGTTGTGGAGTGCCACTTTGTTTGTTTGAGAAGGTGGGTGTCCCCCAGCAGGCCAAGAGAGACCCTCAGGAGCTCCCAGGGTCCTGTGAGCGCTGGGAGGGAGGCTGCCACGGCCAAGGGGCGGCGTGCCCGGCCGCCGACCCCGCGGGCAGCCCTGGCCCTCTGTGCAGCGTGCAGCTCAATGCAACACAAACGTCTTTGGAAATGGAGAACGCTAGGCTGGAACCCAGCAATTTGGGGCACCGTTTTCTGGAGCACATGGCTTGGGGATTTGCCTTCAGAAATGTTTCATTCCTAGAGTGTCGGTGGATAAACGGCATTTATTTGTTTAACCTCAAATCAAGCCACAGCCCCCATTTCTGGGCTGATTTGAAAGGGTTGTTTTAAAATAGCTGAACAAGCCGAAAGTCATGGGTCTAGGTTGCTGGAACGGCTTTGCAGAAAGTGGCGGGCTCAGGAAGTTCCTTAATTTTCCATAGAATGTGACGGGGAGGAGCAGGGAGGAGGGGAGGGGGCAGAGCCTGGCCCCTCTCCTGGACGACACACTGGCTAGACTGTCTCTGCGGTGGGTTCAACCTTTGACCTGGCTCGTTTCGGGGTGGGAAGAAATCTGGAAGCTTCTTTTGTGAGGTCTCCTCTGCTGTTTGTCTGACCAGCCTCTACTTCCTCTGTTTCGGTGATAGGATGTCTCTGTCCTTAGGAGAACCCGTTCCGTCGGTTTAAGGCAGGGCTGATTCAGTGGCATAAGCGTCTAACTGATGGTCCGGACGGTGGCGTGGGGAAGGCCTGCTCTGTAGCGTTTGCCGATTTCCATGGTGTAAATACTCTCCCCATTGCCAGCTTCAAGCTACAAACGTCACTCGACTGAACAGCCAGCCCTCACAAGCCCATCGCTGGTGCTGATTTTACCCCATCCAGGAAATGGGCGCGTGTCCAAGAGATGCCTTCCCAGAGCTCTTAAGGGTTGTCACAGGAGACTGGCTCTTCCGCCTTGGCGTTGCTAAGTAGATAGGATGTTAATCCGGGGGTGTCGGCAGCTCTCTTGCCAGTCAGAGGGAGAGAATTGGTTTGAGAGAGAAAGGACACTCACGGCGTCCCTTGAACTCCTGAATCCAGCCATACCTGAAGCTGGTCTATCCACAAACCTTCTGGTTGTACACATCAGTATTTCCCCTTCTTTGCCCCAGTAGTGTGACCTGAGTTCCTCCCAGCTGCCAATAAAAATGCCAGGAGAAACACAAAGGGTCACCCCTAGGAAGCCAGTAAAACAGATGTGGTGCTTGCCTCCTGACGGTGGGGTGGTTTCACGGGCGTCCACATCTGCGTGGCCCCCGCGAACTGTATACATTCACGGGTGAACCTCACTGTCGGTAGATTACCTCTCAGTTGCGGTGTTAAAAATGCAGATCGGGGTCTGTGTAGGGGTGGGTGGGAGGGGCCTTTTCCTTACTTAATTCTGCCAGGCAAAGGTTTGGGCAGGAAAAGAAAATGAAAGTAGGACTACGCACCGCTCACATCAACTGGTTCTTCCTCTGACCTGTAGCATGATTTCTATCCACCCGCCCACGTAGCACCGGGACTTCTTGGAGAAGCAGCGGAGGGAAGAAGGAGGGACGGAGAGAGGAAGGATGGAAGGAAATGTCTCTCTTGGAAGTGGGTAGAGGCAGAGTTCTTCCCAGCTGACGCTGGGCGTTGTCGCCTCCGGAAAGCCCTGGAAACCAGCCCGAGCTCCCCTTAGCCTCCCATACCTGAAACGGTGACAAAAGAAAGCACGTGGGCCCAGCAGCGTGTTGCCTGGTGCCCCTTTGAGAAGGAGTTG
This sequence comes from Mungos mungo, assembly GCA_004023785.1. NCBI lineage: Eukaryota > Metazoa > Chordata > Mammalia > Carnivora > Herpestidae > Mungos > Mungos mungo. Next base: position 33,332 of record PISW01002996.1, on the reverse strand, counting down.
AAACAAACCTGATACAAACCCACTCTTCCTTTCTATCTCTGGGGTCTGGGGGAGGGTGGGCTCCAGACTGCAAAGGAGAGGGCCTCCATGGGTGCCCAAGTCCCAGCCGCGGTCCTGGCTTAGGGCTCTGAGGCTTCTGGCTGACACCCCACCCCTGCTAGTGCCACCAGTTGCTCAGGGGCACCCGGGACGACATCTCGTCGCCTACACTGCCAGCTTAGTCACCAATGGGGCTCAGAAACAGCAGTGGTAACAGCAGCTCCGGCTACTTCTGTGAGACTGCTGGGCCGCCCACCCCGTGTCCGGCTCTACGGGCACGAGCCAGCTTCGTTTTCACGATCCTAGAGGTAAAGTCTCTGACACTTACACAGATGAGGGAGCTGATGCTCAGAGAGGTTAAGTAATTTGCCTGGGGTCACACAGCGAAGAAGAGGCATCGCTGGGTCTTAACTCGGGTCTGTCTGGCCCCAAGCCTGCTTCCCGTGACACAGAGCACAAAGTGGTGGGGACTGCATTTGTCTTTCTCACCTCGTGGCACTGAATTCACCATAAACAGCCCCAAACGAGGTGAGCCATCCTGGGCCAGATGACTTCCACACGCCTGCTGCGGGGGCGGGAGTGCCCAGGGCACCGTCGCCGGGGTGGAGGTTTCCCGATGCCCCGATCTCCACCTGCACCCTCCCCACGGCGGTCCTGGGGCGATCACTAGGGGTGTAGCGGGGAGACCGCAGCCCTGGCCCGTCCGGAGATGGACACAGGTGCGGCTCCGAGTGCCCAGGTCCCTCCTGCTGGACCCTCCCCGTCCCTGCCAGCCCTTCCCTGACTGCTTCAGGGAAAAAACCCTCTTTGGCTGAAATGTCAGCGGGGTTCCAGGTTCTGGCCTGGTCTGGTTGGGTGCGGTGGATGGATGGAATGGGTTGTAGGAAGAGGGGTGTGGAGGGCGAGGGGGAGAGGGGAGAAGGAGGAGGGGATGGGTGTGAAGTGGCGGAGTGGGTGCGGACTGAGGGCAGGGAGGTCCGTGAACTCAGTGGGAAGGATGGAGGCTGGAAGGCAGGGCGGGGGAAGCGCCCCCCACCCCCCCCCCGCCCCAGGCCGGATGGGGAAAGAACACCAGAGCCCTTGGAGCAGAGAGAGAACAGAGTTATAAAACAGGTGTGAAGTGTTTGGAAATGGTGGTAAAACATGAGTGACCCGTGCGACCCTGTTCTCGGGGAGGGCCCAGGGTCCCCGGGAGGGGAGGGCGGGGCTGCCCCAGTTTGGAGATGAGTGTCTGCTTTCGGGTGGCTTCTTGCCACCGTCTGGGCGTGTCTGTGAGCCGCAGGAAGCCAGGCGGGGTGGCGGCCCCCCTGGGTTTGGGCTTTGTCGTCTGGGGGGCACAGAGAGCTGCCCCGGGTCACTCAGCCCCAGAGAACCGTTCTAGACGCCGGGCATGGGAGGTGTTGGTCACGATGGTCCTCAAGCCCCTCGTTTACCGAGCAGTCACCGTCTGCGTGACCAGCACGAGGCGCCCTCGGCTTAGCATGCATTAGGTCATCGAATTTGCCCAGTAAGGAGGCACTATGCCTGTAGGTAGGGAAACAGGCTCAGAGTTGAGTCTCCTACGAGGTAACAAGTGATGGACCCGGGTCATCCCCCTCCACTGATGTCCATGAGCGGCTTGTCACCCTGTCTCCATGGAGGGGGGCGGGGGGGAGGAGCCGAGGCAGGGGCTGCAGCTGCTGGGGGCCTGACCTCTGACCCCGGGCGGCGGCTCCCTGCCAGCGAGGCTGATGGACCGGGAGTGCCCCGTGTGTAAGCAAGTGCTGTGTGTGCAGAAGCATGTGCTGTGTGTGTGTGTGCATTGGTGGAAGCGTGTGCTGCGTGCACCAGAGCGTGGGCTACATGTGCGTGGCTGCGTGTGAGGCGGGAGCCTGCAGTGTGAACATGGGAAGGTGGGAGTCCGAGACGGTGGAGGAGACGGTGTGCGCGCAGCTCTGGGCAGGAGCGGGACCCGAAGTCGGGCTGCGGCAGGAAGTTGCTCGTCCTGCGTGTTCGTGATCGTGTTGGAGGGTGGCTGTGGTCCCTGGGCCCGGCCGGGGTGCTGTGGTCTCCATGGAAAAGTGGGAGCCTGGGAGGGAGGTGAGGCGGCCTGGAGACTTGAGGAGGGGCCTGGGTTGAGGCAGAAATGCCCCCAGACACTGGAGAAAATGGGGGGGCTGAGCCTCCTGTCCCCGGGGACATGTGCCCACCAGGGACAGACTCGGTCCACCATCCGCCTGGCATCTCACTGCTTTTTCACCTCCTGGGCTCCCTGCTCGGGCCCTAACCTCAGCCCAGGGGCCCCCGAGCTGCCCGTCTGGGGCCCCGAGCTGCCTGCCCTGGGACCCAGCCTCCCTCTGCTTAGTCAGGGGGAGCGCTGCCTTTGAAGAGGCAGCCGCCACTTCATCTTCGAGAAGCCTTCCCAACGGTGGTGCAAGGGGTTTCTCCCTTGTGGTTCCATCTGCTCGTTTGTACAGATCTGAGCTCCCAGCCGCCGTGAGTAATCTCTCGATTCTCTTCAGCCTCTGCAGCATCCTGGCCGGTGTGGCCGGGTCCGGGCTCACCGGCCAGGCGTCACCAGTGCCAGACTCTCCCCGGTGTGGGCTGGGGAGAGGCGCCCAGAGAAAGCTCGCTCCCGTGTTTCTCCTGGTACCGTGTGTTAGGACTGAAGAGGGGGACACCAGCGTGGGTCCCCCGGTCACTGCGTCGTGTCGTGTATGGCAGCTGGAAATGTAAAGATTTGACTGCATCTGGAAAGTTAAGACTCTTGAGAACGCAAAAGACTTGAGGCACGTGGATGGCTCCGTCGGCTGAGCATCTGACTTCAGCTCAGGTCATGATCTCAGGGTTTGGGAGTTTGAGCCCCGCAGCAGGCTTGCTGCTGTCAGCGCAGAGCTTGGGATCCTCTGTCCCTACCCCTGTGCCCCTCTTGTTCACATGCTACATGCACGTGCTCTCTCTCGCTCTCTCTCGAAAATAAATCAACATTAAAAAAGGTAAAGAAATGTGTTTAAAAAGACTTTTTCATGTGGAGATGTTTGCAGCCGTGTTATTTATAATAGTGAAGAATTGGAAACCTACCTACATGTGCAAATTTGGAGAACAGCTAAATGGATAGTGTATCATGTACACATAAGTAGCAGATAGGCTTTTAAAAAATGTTTATTTTTGAGGGAGGAGGAGGGGCAGAGAGAGAGGGAGATGCAGAATCCAAAGCAGGCTCCGGGCTCTGAGCTGTCAGCACAGAGCCCGATGCGAGGCTCGAACCCATGAACTTTGAGATCATGACCTGAGAGGAAGTTAGATGCTTAACCGACTGAGCCACCCAGGTGCCCCAGCAGACAGACATTTTGGAAGGTGCTGATGATACCTTGTTGGTCCCATCGGAAAGTTCTGTAACAAAACAAAACGATTATAACTATGTGAAACATACAACCCCCCCCACCCCCCCAGCTAAAATGGCTGCACAGAAGGGACGGCGACATGTTAATGCTTAACAGTTACTTTGGGTGATTTCTAATTTCTCCCTTTCACTTTCTATAACACGCGTGAATACTCACACCAAGATTAATCATACCTCAATACTCTTTTTTCTTATCTTGAAAGTCATATTTATTTTTGGTAAAACAATCCAATAAGGATAAGAAGAAAATAAACATGGTGACATTTTGTGTATTTCCTTCTAGTCCTTTCTCCATGCATATTTCCACATCTATAAATAGATACGTGGTTGACTAGGGAAGAAAAATCCCAAGGAATTTTGGAGGCGTTCTCTCCGGGCTCGGAGGTCCCATTGGTCTGGGAGTCTCCTGTGGCTGGGCAGTTAGGCCACTGGCCCGGGCTTATAGGGCGAGAGGTGCTCCCTGCCCAGAGTCCCGGGCCAAGGGGAGCCCACCACTTTCAAACTGGGAGCCTCCCTTGGGAACCAACTCGTTGGTCCGCTGCCCCGAGCCCACCTTCCCCACCTTCTCCACTGCCATTAAAGGGACAGCAAAGCAATCAGTCTGCTAATTAATCCTGACTTTTCCAAATCTGGAGTCCCCAACCAGTGGGAGACTTGCTATTTTCAAGTGGTTCGGGCAGTCATCTCTGTTCCATAGGTTGGCCAATCAACAGCAGATTTGGCCCTGGAGTTTTGGTGGGGTCAGGGTCTGTTTGGCCCCGTCCTGCCTTGCCCTGCCTGCTTAGCTGAGGACTCTTGCCCCAGGGCTCTGCCAAGGCCACTGCCCTGGCTCCCTGGGAATCTGCGAGCAGGATTCAGGTGGCCCTATAGGGCCGTGAGCTCCTTTACCCCCACAGTCTGGGCCAGCCTAACACCACCCTTGCCCTCCAGGACTGGGACTTCCCCTTGCCCTTGATCTCAGGGAAAGCGGTGCCTGTGCCCTTCCTAGGAAGTGCCCTGCACCCTGGGGAGGGAAGGGAATAAAGGAGGCGGGGGGGATGAGGAAGCATGTTCTCAGCATCCCTTTGAACCCCTCGCCCCCATCTCCTCCCTCTCCCCAAGCCCCATCCTGTGGCCACATCTGCCGCCATGAATAAGCCGGTGTGATTCAGAGCTTCTCCGTTCCGTCCACACCCCTCCTCCGTCCCCTGCTCCCGTCTCACCCCCACCACCCCAGCCTCTCCGGACCTTTGTGATAACCACAGCTGGGTTTCTGTCTTGGTCAGAGGGGAACATGAATCAAGAGTCACTGGGCTCTGCCCTGAGCCCAGTCTCCTTTGCTGCAGTCTGTTTCCACTTAGAAGGCAAAACAGGTCGGGCTGGCCAAGCCCTGCTTGCTGGGTCAGGGCGAGGACAGGGTGGGGAGGCTGGGCTGGGGACCAGGGCAGGGGTAGGAGGGTGGGATGAGGGCGCCCGGTGATGCCATCTGCACTGCCCTCCAGTGCCTGGCGTGGGACCAGGCACACAGGAGGCTCTCGGGAGCATTTCTGCAGAACAGACACTCATCCAAGCCCCAAGGGGACATCGTGTGAGATACGGTCACGATCTTATTTTTCAGTGATGGGAAGGAATGACTTGTGGTCATTCTCTGAAAGCCTACATCTATCCAAAAAGCATCTGCTAAGCACCCAGTGGGTTGGAATTCGGGTTTTGCTTTCAAGGGAAATCTCTGTCATCCTGTTGCCGAACAGCCACCCAGCCGAGACTTGGAGCACCGCTGTCTCTCACGTCTTGGGCTCTCAGCCCCGAGGGGGAGGAAAGTTATGCTCTAAAAACATGGCCTTGTGTCTAGGGCCGATGGGTTGGGATTTAAACAAGCTGCTTGGCAGACCTGAACCACTGGGCTGGGGTTGGGCCCTTCCGATTTCGGGGACAGAAGGTCCACTCAAGCTTTCCTCAGAGACTGGGGGGGGGGTCACTGGAAGGGGGACGGTGCTGCCAATGCTGGGAGGGGCCTCCCCTGGCCACCCCAACCAGGGGACACTGCAGTTCCAGTCCTGGAGGCCCGGTAGCCCCTCTCCCTGCCGATGGAAGCCTCCCCCTATCAGGTGAGAGAATGTCCCACCCTCCCACCTGGGGGTGTGGCCAGGGCTCCGAGCCTGCCAATCAGGGCACCCGCTCACCCCTCCGGCCGCAGTGACTGACTCAGGACTAAGCACAAGACCCAGGCTGGTCAACGAGGAGCCTTCCGGGCACACTTCTGTGGGCAGCGGCTCCTTCCTGGGGGGCCACTGAATCGGAAGGGTGACAGGCTGTGGGTTTCAGACGACCCTCATGACGCGCTCCTAGAGAAACCTTAATCTTACAGATGTGGAGAGAGATGGAGACCTGATTATGTCATTTGAACTCCTGGATCTTGATGTCCCTGAAGCGGAAGCCCACCCAACTGTGAAATTTTCGGATAAAGCTCACAGATCCGCGCCCCCCCCGCCCCGCCCCTTGCCAAGCCAGTATGAATTGTGTTTCTGGCTGTTAAGTAAGGGACAGGCCCCCAGTTACTGCTGCTACTTGGCCTTGCTGGGTGTGACTTCAGTGTCCCCCCTGAGGAACCGATTCTAGTTGATTTTTATTTTTTATTTTATTTAGTTTTTGAGAGAGAGAGAGAGAGAGAGAGAGGGAGAATCCTAAGCAGACTCCACACTCAGCATGGAGCCCAATGTGGGGCTCAATCCCATGACCCTGGGATCATGACTCAGGCTGAAATCAAGAGTCAGAGGCCTAACCAACTGAGCCACTCAGGCGCCCCTCAAGCTGATTTTTAAAATCTAGGCCTGGGAGTGCCTGCCTGGCTCAGTCCACGGAACATGTGCCTCTTGATCTTGGGGTCCTGAGCTCAAGCCCCATGCTGCTGGGTGGAGAGATTACTTTAAAAAAAAAAGTTAAAAAAACTAGTCCTGGTATAGACCCCCAGACCCCCAACACACACACACACACCAGCTTCCCTTGGCTGACCTCAGTGTTGCAGACAGAATAATGGCCCTCCAAAGATGTCCGCACCCCAGTCCCCAGAACCTGTCATTACGTGACCTCACATAGCAAAAGGGACTTTGCAGATGTGATTGAGGTTAAGTATCTTGAGATGGGGAGACTGTTTTGGATGATCATGGGCCCCGTGTAATCTCAAGGATCCTTATCAGAGGGAAGCAGGAGGGTCGGAGTCCGAGAAGGAGATGGTGACAAGAGGGACAGAAGAAGCAGGAGTGAGCTGGGGAAGAGGCCAGAGCCAAGGACTGTGGGGCGGGGGGTTGGCCTCCGGAAGCTGGGAAGGCAGGGCCACAGGCTCCCCTCAGCGCCTCCGAAAGGCCCTCCGTGCTCCCCAAACTCTGATGCTAGCCCAGTGTTAGTCTGCTTGGCCCGCCACAGCAAAATATCACAGGCGAGGTGGTTTAAACAGAAATGTAGTTTCTCACAGTTCTGGAGGCTGTGAATTCAAGATCAAGGTGCCAGAATGTTGGTTGTGGGTGAGGGTTTTCTTCCGGGCTTGTAGAGAGCTATCTGCTCATTATGACTTCACATGATCTTTTCTCTGGTGTCTCTCCCTCTTCCTACAAGGACCCTCGTCTTATCAGATTTGGGCCACTCTCTGAGGTCCTCATTACACCTTAATTATCTCCTTAAAGGCCCCTTGGGTGTTTGGGCTTCAACATAGGAATTTGGGAGGAGGGACACGAATCGGTCCACAAACACTCAGTGAGACTGATTCTAGACTTCTGACCTCTGGAATCATAAAAGAAAACCAACCCCATGTTGTCTTGAGCCACGAAATCTGTGTTGATTGGTTCCAGCGGCCACAGGACGCTTGCACGTTCTGCCAGCCGTGCACCACCTCGCCTTCCCACACGCCGCGCCTTCTGCCTGGCGCTCTCAGCTGGCTGACTCTTACCAGGCCTTTGAGATTCGGCTCAGGTGTCCATCAAGTTTTCCTTGGCCCCATAAAATCTTCCGTATATATGTCTGTCTGTCTTCCCTTCCCCTGAAAACACCTGGCTCCCAATCCTCCACCAACAGGTGTATATTGAGCCCTCGCTGTGGGCTCCACAAAACCCAATGCTCTTGGAGCTTTTGTGCTAGTTGGGGAGCGAGACTCAGGGCCAGAGGGCAGCATCCCCACCTCTCTGTGTCTCCCCAGCACCTGGCAGGGTCAGGCACATGGTGACCCTGTAGCAGTTAAACTGATGCCACACCCAGGACATGAAGGACTGGGTGCCGGTCTGAAAGAGGCCCTGCGTCCTGGGCCACACCTCCGCACACATCCCTCTGGCTGTCATTCTGGAAAACGTCTATACTGGGGTCTCAAGGCCGGTGAATCAGTCACGGGTTTTGCTGGCTCTGAGTTGTCTGGGTCCTTCCAAGGCTTCTGATTGCTCAGGCGGCGTCCCCAAGGCCAGCTCTGCGGTGAAGGGCACACATGGCCCGTTCATCAGGCTGTGCCCCCACTGTGTCCGCTCTGAGCTGGGCTTCTCCCGGCCCCGCCTTCCCCGAGCCTGGTGGTTCCAACGTGAGAGATCCCTCCCTCCCCCACGCCCCACGGATGTTTGGCAGTCGAGACATTTTTGGTGGCTGTCATAACTCGGGGTAGGGGGCATGCCAGTGACATTTAGTGAATAGAGGCCGGGGATGCTGCTAAACATTCCTGAGGGCCCAGGACAGCTGCCTTCTGATACAACAGAGAATTGTCCAGCCCCACATGTTCGTAGCCCAGAGTCCTCTTTTTCAGGAAAAGGTGGGCAAAGGTCTCCTGTACCGTGTCACGGTGGTGCCCTGGCCAAAGGGCTCTCTGCCACCACCATATCTTCCTTTGAAGGCTTTCTGCAGAAACTTTGTTCTGGTGGATTCTACACACTGGGGCCGTGGTGTCTGGTGGCCACCCCGGATTGAGGGAGGTGTGTTCGTCTCCTGACAACGAAGCCCCAAGCACCCCTGTGGCTCAGTCCCTGCTCCTCCCGGCCCCGCTCCCGTGACTGGCGCAGGTGGAAAGGGTGCGAGCCCTTGTCCTGTGGCCTCTGTGCCTGATGTGTGAACTTGAGACATGTGAGCCCATCGCGTATCGCCGCAGGGGACCGAAGCGTGACTCCACTGGCATCTTGGAGCTGCCTTGGACGGGCTCACGGGAGCAAATGCTTCATTTTCAGGAATTTGTGAGCCGGTTGTTACATACAGCTGTCATTAACGATTCAGTTACCAGGTAGGGGCGCCTGGGTGGTTCAGTCGGTTAAGCATCCGACTTCAGCTCAGGTCATGATCTCGTGGTTTGTGGGTTCATGCCCCGCATCGGGCCCTGTGCTGGCAGCTCTCGGATCCTGGAGACTGCTTTGGATTCTGTGTCTCCCTCTCTCTCTCTGCCCCTCCAGGCCTCAAGCTCTGTCTCTCTCTGTCTCAAAAATAAATAAACATTAAAAAGATTTAAGAGATTCAGTTCTACAAACTTATAATTAAATGAATTACATTGAAAACAAAGCTAATAGATACTCAAAACTTATCACTTCCTGATTATTTTATTATTATTTTTTTTAGAAGCAAGGCATAATTTTATTCACGGCTGCATGCTTTTATCACGGCCGGCCCAAACCTGATCTCCCTGGTGTTAAGGAGCAGAGAATGGCCTCGAACAAAGGGGACAGTGAGCTGATATGGACAGAACATGTCATCATTTAGTTAACCAATTACAATTCACAGTATTCCTTGGTAGCCAATTACATTGTAATACACAGATGTTAGTTTTGGCGGGAACCCATCATTTTAAGGTTCTTTGTCCCTTTAGAATGACCAGTCATAGTTAGACACCTAAGATACTTCGAGAGACAGTGACCAGGTGACTTTTACCTGTGGACTTTGCTTCAGCCAGGTCTTAGTAGAAGGGTGGGGTTCCTTAACACTGACTATTTTATTATTGTCTCTGCTCTTAAGGATATTTATATCTGTGGGAAATACTAGGCACCTCTTTTTAACTCCCTGTGTAGGAACACCACTGAGGCAGCTTGGAATCAGCCCTGGTAGAAGCATTTCCATCATGGAAATTGATAAAATGCTCTTAGGACTCGCTTTATTATTCTGCTGATTTTCTAGACTTAAGACAGTGATGGAGAGAAGGGTAAAAATGCAGGTTAAACCTGCAGGTGAGCTGTGTCTCTGCACATTCCCTGTGAATCGCAAACAAAAAAAATTAAGGAAAACTTCTTCCAGTATTCAAACACTATTATCCCATTCAGGAGGGAAGTGTTCCAATAAGCATCATCATGGTCTCACTTTTCCCTTAGTCTTTCATTTCAGTGGAGACATCGGGGGCCCCTGGCTGGCTCAGGTGGTTCTGTGTCTGACTCTTGATTTCGGCTCAGGTCATGATCTCATTATCGAGAGGTCCAGCCCTGCCTCGGGCTCCATGCTGACAGTGCAGAGCCTGCTTGGGATTCTCTCCCTCTCCCTCTCTCTCTGCCCCTCCTGTGCTCACTCTCTCTCTCAACTTTTTTTTAAAGGTTTATTTATTTGTGAAGGAGAGAGAGAGAGACAGAGTGTGATCGAGGGAGGGGCAGAGTGGGAGGGAGACATAGCATCCGAAGCAGGCTCCGGGCTCCGAGCTGTCAGCACAGAGCCTGACTCAGAGCTGGAACCCATGAGCCGTGAGATCATGACCTGAGCTGAAGTCAGATGCTCAACTGACTGAGCCACCCAGGAGTCCCTAAATAAACTTTTACAAAAAGAAATAGAGGGGCGCCTGGGTGGCTCAGTCGGTTGGGTGCCCGACTTCGGCTCAGGTCATGATCTCACGGTTCATGGGTTTGAGCCCCGTGTCGGGCTCTGTGCTGACAGCTCAGAGCCTGGAGCCTGCTTCAGATTCTGTGTTTCCCTCTTTCTCTGCACCTCCCTTGCTCACACACTCTCTCTCTGTCTCTCAAAAATAAATTAAAAAAAAAAACTTTAAAAAGGAATGGAGACCTCAGTTAAGCATCACGCCTGAGCCCCCCTCTTGGAGCACATGAACTATTTCGATGGCTGGGCTGGAGGGCAGTCAAGCACTTTTTCGGAGGAAGTTAATAATGAGCTATGTGCGTGTATTTGGGGGGCCATGTCCCCCACGGAACATCTGACAGCACAGCACGGGACATGAACCTGGACGTGGACATGCTTCACGCAGGGAGAAGCTTCCACGGGCTCAGCTCCGTCACCAGCCCTGAGACTGGAGCTCTGGGGGAAGGAGACGTGCTTGTCGAAGCTGAGGTGTGGACTGGTTCTTATGATCCTGGCTGGAGAGGCCACGCTCCCTGCCCACCGAGACACCCTCGGGAGAGGGGAACAATCTCGGGGCCACGTGGCACACACGGAGCTGTGCCCTGGGCACAGGCGAGCATTAGAGATCCCGAGACGGGGGAGCCTCCTGGTTTGGGGCCTGCCCAGTTTGGGAGGTGGCCCAGAAGCCCCAGGTCTGAACAGGTGGGCATGGGAGGTGTGGGCCTGGGGAGCCTTTTGGGGGTAGGGGTGGGGGTGGGGAAGACCTTGAGAGGCACACTCAGAGTGAGTCCAGTCTAGCCGGCAAAATATTGGGCACCAGGTCATCTGCACTGAGTCACGCGTTCGTTCAGGCCGGCACTGACCTGGGCGCAGCCACCCAGCTTGCCGAGAACGTGTTCTACACACAGGCGGGCAGCATCTGCAGAGCAGGGCCGGAGCTGGGGGTGGGGTGGTGTGCACAGGGCTGGATGGGGGAGGGCCACAGTGGCCACTGCGAATAGTGAACTCTGAGCCCAGCTCTAGCGCTGCTGTTTTACCAGTAAAGCCCCTAAGCAGATGTTGGTCGAGTGAGCCACCGGGAGACAGGAAACTCACTCCTGAACTTCTAGGGGAAAGGAAGGAAAGGTTCTGGAATGTCTAATGAGGCTTCATGAGCATCATTCTTGGAAGATAAGCCAGGCAGGAATTTCAAAGTCTGCAAGGGCCCCCCACTCCCAGGCAGAAGCTAAAAGGACCACACTCGGGAGGGCCAAGCCGCCTGGTAGGATGATTGTTTCCTGGGCGGGGGTGGGGGTGGGGGGGAAGGTCTTTTTAAGATGGTGCACCTCCTGGCTGGCAGGATTGGCATTGGGGGGTACTGGCGCGTTCAGCAGGGCGGCAGAGTGAGTGCTCAGACTTTATGTAAATGGCCCGAAGGCAAAACTTCCTGGGGCATTTCATACCCCCCTTTTAGTGGGGAGCCCAGCACTGTTCCACACACCTACCCCTAATAGAGCCAGATTTAGCAAGTAAAATAGGACTCCCAGCTCAGTTTGAATTTCAGGTAACTTTTTAAACTAAGTATGTCCCTTGTAATGTTTCACAACTCTAAACCCCCCGGGCTGACCTGAACTTGTCCCCGGGCCAGCACGCTTTCTCCCCAGCCATCCCCCTGTGCGGGCTGGCCCCTGAGCGAGATGGGCTGAACCATCACCGAAGCAGGGATCTGGGGTCAGATCCGGATGCAAGGAGGAGCCCAGGATCTGGAAGACATGGAGAAGCGGAGGGGTCAGGTCAGAGCCCCGTGATGGCAGAGTGGGACCTGGACCCGGGTCTGGCCTCAAACTCCGTAACTCCCACCTGCTAATGGGCGTGCTGGCCCCCGGCTTCTCTGAGCCCATGTCCCGTCTGTCAGATGGGGATAATAATACCATCCCCAGGAGGTCATGGCGGTTACAGGGGATGGAGGGCACTCAGCACAGGGCCTGGCAGAGAGCGAGTGCTCGGTCAGGGGTAGGCATGACCACACACTCACCGATTACCATTTATAGCATAGCATGTCATTATGCAATAATTACCCACCACAGTAATAAACCATTATCGTTCTAGATCGGACTTTTGTTCTGCTTACTGTTATACTGCCAGCATCTAGAACGGTGCCAGGAACGTGATAGGTGCTCAATGGCAAGACTACACCACGGGATAAGAGCTTTGGCTCCAGCCTCCCTGAGGTCGGTCCGGCCCACTCCCACCGGATCAAGCCACCCAGCGTTACCCTAGTGATAAATAAATGAAACACACAGGAATGCAGAAAACCCAGGCTGAAATGTGTGGCTTCATTTCCGTCAGGTTCTGGGAAGTCAGACCTTTCTGACCTGGAACAGGAGGAGGGTGGCCTCCCGGGGCGTCTGGGAATCCTGGCTCCTCATGGCCCCATGGGGATGGAGCGCGTTGTGATCCCAGCCCTGCCCAGCCCACCCGGCAGATGGAGACGAACCTGGGAAAACAATTGCAGGAGAGTGAGCCACAGTGTCTGTTCTGAATTCCCTCTGTCTGCCCAGGACGGCAGCAGGGCCCCAGCTCTGTGCCTGGCTGGCACTGCCCAGGACACGGCATCCCTCAGCCCAGGCCTGAGCTCAGAGTTCTGCTCTCCCGGGTATCTGGGCAAAGGCATTTGCAAGTTCCTGGGACTCCGAGACACCCCACTGAGCTCCTGACCTCCCACTGGGAACCTGCTTCTTGCCCAGTCTCCACCTCAGACAGCAGCACCTCCGCTCTCCTGGATCTCATGCCGGAAACCAGGATTTCTCTTGACCCTCACACACCCTCTCTCCCCACGTAGAAGCCGGCACCAAGCCCCGTGAGTCCTGTCTTCCAAGTGTCGCCTGATTCTTTCCACACCCACCGCCACCATCCTGCTTCCTTCCCACTCAGCTTGCTGGTTCGGGCCTCCTCGACGGTCACTAAATATTCATGCCAATCACAGACTCCTGAATATCGAAACACGTGCCTTCTCAGATCAAGGACAGTCGGCTGCGTGACCCAAATTCCATTTTCATACCCAGGAATTGAACTCTGATGCAGGAATGGTCTAGAATGTGCAATCCATGATTTAATTCTCCAGTCGTCCCTAAAATTTGTCTCTGTCCGTATTCTGCTTCAACCCAGGATCCAACCAAGAATTACACAGCTGTCCGGTTGCAAGTTGCTCTGGTCTTCATGATCCCTCTGGTGGCACCCAGACTTGCCCGGCCAAGCCCTCATCCTGTGACATCTTCAACGAGACAGCAAACTCCCTGAGGGCAGTACTGAGCCTGATGGGGTCTGGTGGTGCCCCGAGTTCCCTGGCGTATGGAGAGCACCTTGTCAACTAAAACAATTTTTTTAACGTTTATTCATTTTTGAGAGACAGAGCATGAGCAGGAGAATAGCAGAGAGAGGGAGACACAGAATCTGAAACAGGCTCCAGACTCTGAGCTGTCAGCACAGAGCCCGGTGTGGGGCTCGAACCCACAAACCATGAGACCATGACCTGAGCCAAAGTCAGAGGCTTAACTGACTGAACCACCCGGATGCCCCATCCTGTCAATATGTTCCAAGGTGACTCGAGGAGATGACACACATTCTGGGTGCTCAAACCGTCCTTTTTTGTAGAATCTGCCTCTTGTAAAGGGGGCGCAGCTCAGGAAATATTTCAAACTCAGACTGCCGTTCAGTCTAAACCGTGGGGTGTGTGACCCACGAGAGGAGCGAGGACAGCTCGTCTTTGTTGTCCTTTTAGAGTGGAGGAGGCAGAAGGGGACACCCAGGCAGGGGTGTGGAGAGAAGGGCCACTGTGCAGCATCCTTCTGACTCCAGACCTTTAATGGCCAGGAGGTCCGGGAGTTTCTAGGTGACCGACGATGTCCAGGGAGGGCCCAGCGAATGCTTCCTGGATAGCGGGCTCACCGGGCCCCTCACTGGCCCAGCCCTGGAACAGGCAGGGAGAGTGACACACTGGCTACAACAACAATGACCCGGACTGGGTCTTTGGAGGGGCAGGAAGGCCTTAATGGCCCTGCGAGACGGAGAGGTCATTCAGAGTCACCAATATTTATTGACACAGCCGTGACTGTCCCTGGGACAGCTGTGAATCAGAGGAACTACCGGGAATAGCACTCAGAGGCCAGACTCACACTGTCTGACCAGCGGCCGCCGCGTCCTCCCCCCCCCCCACTGCCCCCAGCCGAGGGGCAGGAGCCTCGCTGGGGCCCGTCCTGCCTGGGCGCGGGGACTGCCCATGCGGGCTGGACACAGCAGGGCGCCTGCTCCTGCGGCCTCCCGCACCCTGCCAAGACGCACTTCATTCCTTCACTTGCTCAGTACATCTTACTGAGCGCCTACTGTATGCCAGCCGGGATTCTAAGCACTGAACCGTCTACATTTCTGAGCACTTACTGTGTGCTAGGCATGATCTAGATACTGGGTTCTAGTTATTTGTCCTTTTTGGGGGGCACCTACTCTGTGTGCGTGTGCCAGGGATGGTGTGGGAATGCTTGCCCAGGGCAGTTCAAAGCGGTAAAGCCCAGAACGAGGCCCTGCCCTCACTTCCTTTGCATCCTGACAGTATTGCCATAGGGGTCTGTGTGCCCCAAGGTCACCCTGATGGTGGGGTGGGGGGGCAGAGCCTTGAGGGGATGGCAAGAGTGGGGGTGGCCCAGCTCAGCCCGGGACGGGCATCCAGCCCTGGCCACTCGCAGGCCGTGCAGCCAGGCTGGCCGCGGCTCTCAGCAGAGCGGCTCCCGTTGCTGGGAGATGCTGTAAGAAACAGTGCTGGCTGTTCCGCAAACCTGGCGTCACCCTTGGCCCCGAGGCCCCTGCAAGGAGCCCAGTCCCCTTAATGAGAACCTGCCGGCTTGGCCCTGGCCCTCCCCAGGCCTGAGCTGACTTCAGTGGCCGTAAACCTTGCAAAAAGCCCTTCCTGTGTACTCCCTGGGGTTACAGCCTGCAGGAGCTGGAGGGGCGAGTCACTTCCCCTGGCCGGGACCTGGGCAGGTGCAGCTGCGGCCTCGGGCCTCCCGGATGGGGGAGCGGGGGTGGGGGGTGGGGGGAGCACCGGGTTGTGGGACTGGCACTCTGGACCGTGCCTCTCCAGGCTTAGCGTGTGGTGGGCACTGGGAAGGGTCTGCCGCACAAATGAGGACACCCCTTCCCGGGCCGGGGCCGAAGCCTCTTCACGCCTTCTTGCTGCCCCAGCCTGCTCCCGTCCAGCTGCCCAGCCTGCGAGGGTTGGCCCGGGGTGGGGTGGGGGGCATTTTCCGGGTCCTTCTCTGGGCTTCCAAGGCATCTGTGCAGACACCAGAATCCCTCCAGGGTAGGGACAAAGATTTTGTCCATCTCTGCATCCCAGCACTCGCCTCCTGGGTCCCGGCTCTGGCGGTAGAGAGCCACGCCTCTTCCCCGAGGATGTGAGGTGTCAAAGGCCAGCTTCTCTCCCGACAGACCCCCAGAGGCTGGAGTGGCCTGGGCCATCAGTGTCTCCGGCCAGGTGGATCGGACGGGTTCCAGCTCATAGGCAACTGCCGTCCAAGCCCGGGCCGAGGTTTCTACTTGGAGAAGGTCCCCACGGCTGGGCTGGCTGAGGACCGGGTTCGGAATCTCTGACTAATCCCAGCTGTCCGACCTCTGGTCCCCAAGTGCAAGGTTGCAGCTGGCACTAAACTCACTCCCCCAGGTTCTCCTCGGCCCTGACTGGTGAGACGTGGCCAGGACTGGGCCTGGGCATGGCCCCCCGAGGTCTTCTGGTTCCCCTTTTGCACCCCAAAGCCCATGCCAGTTTGCAGAAAGCCATGGTCCCAGCCTCCAAGAACTGTGTGCATTGGCTCCCAGAAGGGCCAAGCCCTCTGCATGTGCTCTTTTCCCAGCTCTGGGGTGTTTGTCCGTGCCAGGGGCGGTGGGGTGCCCTGGGGGGAGGCCAGAGGGAAGGCTAGGGCCTCCAGCTGTGGGATGGGCTGAGCTACTGGGCTGGCAGCTGGCAAAACACGGCTCTACTTGCTTGAGGCACCAAATAGCAAACAGGGAGGGTGCCTTTCTAACCAGAGTGCCAGCATGATCCTCCTGGGGAGCGGGCGGTTTGAAGGTGGCCTTGGACTTCAGGCATGGGCAGCACCTCGCTGGGGCCCTGTGGGTGGGGTCCCCATCCCCCAGTGTGTGCAGCCCTGGCTGGTCCCAGTCACCTTCTCCAGGGCCAGGCAGCTCAGCTCATGCTGATTATTAGTTACTAACTTAATGAGTGACCCTCCTGGGCAAAGCAGGGACGGGATAGACTCCGGTCATGATGCTAAGGAGAAGAAGAACCTGGGGTTTGTTAATCACCAACTGCATGCCTGGCCTGGTGCTTGATGTTGGGGATGGAACAAAGGAGAGACAGCAGCCCCTGGGGCTAGGAGAGGGCGGGGAGGGTGGGAGTCCAGGCTGTGGGCGGCCCTGGGATCAGCTGGGAAGGGGGAAGCCGGCCCCCTGTCCTTGCGGGTGGGGCTGGCCAGTGTGTCCAGAGGATGAGGTCGTCCCCGGAAAGGAGGGAGGGGTGGAGGAGAGGAAGTGGGGTCCGGGCTGAGGCCACCACTGTGCCCTCCCCCCAGCCTCTTTCCAGCTTGCCTTCACGGCTCCAGGCCGCCTCTCCTCCTGTCCCCGCCGTGATCCTAGCAGAGGCTGTGGGAAGGTCCCGGCCCCCCCCCCCCCCAGACCACCTGCCTCCTGGCCTCAAGCATTCCCGTGTGACTCAGGAGGGTGGAGTCACAGCCTGGATGCGTCTCCATCCTCTTCCATCTCCTGCCCGGCTGCCGGCCAGAACCCCCAGCCTTTTCTGTGGGACCCGGATGGCCTGCCCGGCCCCTTGGTCCCGCGGGGCATGTGGGACTTGAACCCTGTTTCCACTCAGGAAAACCTGGTACATTCCACTCAGGAAAAACTTGGCTCGTCCCCAGGTGCGCCTGGCTGGCCTTGGCCAGGGGCCCGTGCCGACTGCTGCGGTGCCCAGGCTCATACACCCCCAAAAGGGCTCCCGAAGCTCAGCCACCTCTCCTTGTAACTGAAGAGTCATTTAGAATCTCTCCAGGGCTGCCTGGCTGGCTCAGTCGGTGGAACGGGCAACTCTTGATCTCAGGGATGCCGGTTCCAGGCCCCATGTTAGGTTTGGAGATTACTTAAAAAAAAAAAATTAGGGGGGCACCTGGTGGCTCAGTCAGTTAAGTGACTTAAAATTAACTTAAAGGGAAAAAACATCTTTTTAAAAATTTTTTAAAAATGTGTTTTATTTATTTTTGAGAGAAGAGAGAGACAGTGCAAGCAGGGGAGGGTCAGAGAGAGAGGGAGACACAGTATCTGAAGCAGCTCCAGGCTCTGAGCTAGCTGTCAGCACAGAGCCCGATGCGGGGCTCAAACCCACGAACCGTGAGATCATGACCTGAGCTGAAGCCGGACACTTAACTGACTAAGCCACCCAGGCGCCCCCCCCAAAAAAATCTTTCCAGTTGCTGGGTCACCGGGGCCTGGATGGAGGATTCCACGCTCTGGAAACCTTCCGGGGCACAAGCCCGCAAGGACAGGAGACACCCTCGGGCTCCCAGCCCCCCAGGGCCTGCTCCTCCCCCAGGAAAGAAATGCTGCGGGCCCCGTCTGGCCTGGTGATGAGCTCGCAGGATGCCTCAGTCCCAGGAGTCCAGTCCGACAGCACCAGGGAGGCCTGGGCTTCTAGGGAGTGACCCTCAAGGGTGACGGATGGTCGCACAGCACAGCCTTGGGGGTCCCAAGCCTGCCGGACACCCTAGAGGAGCGCCTCCCTCTCTTCCCCCCTCCCGGCATTGCTGAGACCACCCCAGGCTGTGTCCAGTGGGGTCGGCTCCATGCCAACAAGCACCTAGCAGGCCACGCGGAGGCTGCTGGGATTCCACGCGAAGCGCCAGTGGGTCCTCTAGGTGCGGACCCAGGAAGCAGGGTCGGAACCCACCCCTCCTGCCCCTTTTATATCAGTTACCTTTCTTCCTTTTTAAAATCTTAGAGCTCTTGGGGCACCTGGATGGCTCAGTTAAGCGTCTGACTCTTTTTTTTTTTTTTACTTTTTAAATTGTTTATTTATTTTTGAGGGAGAGAGAGAGAGCACAAGAGAGAGAGGGAGACACGGAATCCGAAGCAGGCTCCAGGCTCTGAGCTGTCAGCACAGAGACCTACGTGGGGCTCGAACTCACAAACCGCAAGATGGTGAGCTGGGCTGAAGGCAGAAGCTCAACTGACGGAGTCACCCAGGTGAGCCTAGCGTCTGACTCTTGATCTCAGCTGCGGGTCATGATCTCACAGAACTGAGTTTGAGCCCCTGCATTGGGCTCTGCACTGACCGTGTGGAGCCTACTTGGGATTCTCTCTCTGCCTCTCCCCCATTTTCTCTCTCTCTCAAAAATAAATAGACATTAAAATAAATAAAATCTTAGAGCTCTTTATTGGGTCTGAAATCCTGCCCCGAGAGTCCACGTAGGTGGATACGAGAAAGCATAGAAAGTGGCTGAGCTCTCTCTGTCCCTCCTTCCGTTGGGAGCAGCCCTCTGTGACTCCCGGGGACAGTGACGCTAAGGGCTCTCACCACCCACTGGACTTCTGCTCCTTTGCACCCAGGGGTGTGTTCGGGAGAAGGCTCTCTGTGGGCCTCGGGGCCGAGGGCTGGGCTCATGTGCGCAGGTCAGAGTCGAGGGGCTGCCTTCTCCGGGGCAGGGGCTAATGGGCCGGTTCGCCAAGGTCTGAATAATCAGCTGCTGCGAATTAGGACTGGGAGCAAGTGTGTCAGGTGAGGCGAATCCTTGTTGGGGACGCGGAGGACAGAACAACGTCTGCCCAGAGACGTCTGCGTCCCGGGTCCCCAGAGCCTGTGACCCACACTTAGCGCGGCTGGAGGGCTTTACGGTGTGGTTAAATCAAGGACCTTGAGCCTGGGTTTTGAGACTGGTCCTCGCGAGAGGGAGGTGGGGGGTGCGCAGGGGAGAGGGAGGTGGGGGATGCGCAGGGCAGAGCGATGGTGTGGATGTTCGTGTCTCTCCCCAGATCCGTACGTTGAAGCCCCAGTGTGAGTGGGTTTGGGGGGGGGGCCTCTAAGGAAGTAGTTCAGGTCACGGGGTGGGGCCCTGATCCTATGGGCTTAGTGTCTTTATAAGAAGAAACACTAGAGAGGCTGTCCTTTCTCTCTCCTTCCCTCCCTCCGCCCTCCCCCTGCCCTGTCTCATCGTCTCTCCCCTGCTCCCATCTCTCCCCTGTCCTGACCGTGGACACGCTGGGGAAAGGCCCCGTGGGGACACGGTGAGAACAGGGCTGGCGACAAGCCAGGAAGAAGGCCCTTAGCAGGAGCCGGATGGGCCGGATCCGTCCTGGATCTTCGGACTTTCCAGCCTCCAGCACTGTGAGAAATAAAACCCTGTTGTTTCAGTCACCCAGCCAGTGACATTTCGTGTGGCAGCCCGAGGACAGGGGTGGGTGCACGGATGGCCCACGACCCATGAACCGAGGGGAGCAGGCGGCTTCTAGGAGCTGGGAAAAGCGAGGAATTGGCTTCTTCCCTCCACCTCCAGAAGGCGGCCCTGCTGACGCCTTGATTTTAAGACCTCCGGCCTCCGAACTGGCAGGTCAGATGTGTGTTGTTTTTAGCCATTTTGCGGCAGTTTGGTACAACAGCCGCAGGAAGATAACCCGGGGCCACGAGGTCTGGCCTGCCCTTCCTTCCCCTTCCCGCGAAGACAGCCCCCGGCCCTTCCTCTGCCCCCGCCCCGCTTGCAGGCCCTCCCCCTGTTTGGGTGGAGCAGGTGACCAGGACACGGAACGGCTTGTCCCTGGCCGCGGGGCGGGGGCGCTGGGGTTCTGGGGCTCGTCCCGAGACTGCGGGGGAGGAGCAAACCCCTCTTTCCAGGAAGGCGGCTGAGGGAGAAGGTAAATCTGAAGCACTTGCCAGCCACTGGCCGCCTTGGGGCAAGGCCCCCCAGGAGATGGAGGCGACCCTGGAAGTCAGGAACACAGGGCTCAGGGAGGCCCCGGGCGCCCCGACCACCCCAGTCAAGCCCCGGGCAACTTGAACTCTCCGACGCAAGAACTGCTAGATACCCTTGACTTGCCTTGAGGTGGCTTTCTGTCACTTGCAACCTGGAGTCCGAGCGTCACCCCCGGCCGCCCCCACCGAGCTCCGTTTTCTCAGGTGTGAAATTAGGGCTGGAGTTAGAGCCAGCGGCCTGGGAAACGTTCCCACTCGGGTCGGTCTTATCCCCAGAGCGGCCACTTCGAGTCTTTGTCAGGGGTGATTATGAGTCACTGTACTGCTTCCCGAACAGTTTTATTTGCGGGCGGGGGGGAGGGGGGCTCCACAAAAACCCAAGTCCTGTCTGTGTGCTCGGCTTCCACCCGCCATGGCAGGGCACGGGAGGGAACGGAGCACTGCCTCCCCGCAGGGGAGCACTGCTTCAGTCCCCCCCCCACTCTTCTGCAAACAGACACGCTCTTTCCCAGTGTTTTCTTCCCTGATGGTCTGGAAGAGAGGATGCGGGGCTGTCAGGAGAAATCGCACGGATGTGTGTGTGATGACGGGCAGAGCAAAGCTGCACAGAGGCCAACGTGACCATTATCGGCGGCCCAGGAGTGGGGTGGGCAGGGCCCCTGTGCCCGCTGGCAGGCTGGGATGCCCACCGAGGTCTCCGTGGCTCTTGTTTTCACAGCCTTGGGGACAGAAGAGCCACCGCTTTTGCTCTGGGGTCTGAGCGTGATGTCACCGTGATGATAAGCATTATTTAGAATCTTCCATTTGTCCCTCAGGTCTTGGCTCCGCCTTCCCTGCTTCCTGCCTCGAGGCTGCCCTGTGCAGACAAGGGGCTGGTGTGCCCTCCACCTTCTGGTTGGGGAGCCCTACAGCGGGCTAGCCAGAGGGAGGAGGCCGAGGGGACGGTGTCCGTTCTCCTGGCTCCTTCTGTTCAGTGCCTGTGTTCGTTTCCACCATAATGAAGCATCCCCGATTGGGGGGGGGGGCGGGGAGGCGTGAACAACAGAAGTTTGGTCTCCCGAAATCCAGAAAGTCATTAAGTCCTAAATCAGGATATCAGGCAGGGCCACGGCCCCCTGGAGGCTCAGGGAGCATCCTTCCCGGCCTCTCCAGGCTGCGGGTGGCTCCAGGCGGTCCTTAGCTTGTGACAACACCATGCCACCCTCTGCCTCCTTGTCACGTGGTCTTCTCTGTGTCTCTCTGTCTCCTCTCCTTTTCTTACAAGGTCACCCGTCCGATCCGGACCCACCCCAAGTCCAAGATGATCTCATCTCAGGATCCTTAAATCATTATATCCTGTCTGTGTGACTCTTTCATTCTGGGTCTTGGGCCTCTGGGGCGTCTGGTGGTAACAGCTCTGTGCACCAGCCCTGGGACCCCTTTCCTCCCTCGGCTCCCCTTCGCCCCACCTCGCGATGGAACTTTCCTTGAACGATCTCGAAGAACCATCGGTTTCCTGTTGGGATGCTGATGACGTACCGTCCAGCCCGGGGCACTTACCCCATCTCCTTCCCTCCTCGAAGTTCATTTTCATTCCTTCCTGGATGAAGAGATGGCTCAGCAAGGCCCAGTTCCCTGCCCGGAGCCACACGGCGGAGATGTACCACGAGGAATGCCCTCCTTCTCTCAGGATGCCGGGAGAAGCCAGTTCTGCCTCCGAGAGGCATCCTTTGGGGCGCGGAAGGGTGGGGACACTGGGACCTGACTCCGGACTCTTATCGCTGCAGGTGAATGGAGACCCAGCTCCGACTGGCTTCAGGCAAAAGGGAGAATTTACTGGCTCATGTGCATGAAATGTCCGGGGCGGTGGGGAGGGGGCCTCTCTCGAGGAACCTCTGGATTCAGGTGTGCAAAGGACGGTAAAGAAGGCACATGTCCTCCTGTCGGCTCCGCGTCTCTGGGCCAGCTCCGTTCTTGGGTGGCTGAGCCGGAGTGGGGGAGGGGAGGGAGATGGCTCTTCCCAGCTTCAGGTTCCCGGTGGACAGGAGCTTGTCTCTCGGTGGCGCCTGAAGAAGGCCCAGGGAAGACACTGGTGGGTGGGGCTCATGTCAGGCAGGTGGCTTCCCAAGGGGAAATCTGGGTGCCGCTGAAGCTTCTGGAAAAGGCAGGTGCTTGGTGGGGAAGGTGGGCGGAGGTTTTATCTGTCGCCTGCGGCAGTGGGGGAAGGAAGGGCAGGGCCCCATATGGGACGGGGACTTCTCCCACCTTCCCCCTTAGCAGAGGGAGCCTCCCTCGCCGGGGGTTGGCAAGCACTCGGGTACAGAAGGCCACCCCATCTGGTCCCAGGACGTCAGCTCCGTGAACCCTCCCCAGGGAACCCTCCGCGCCTCTTCAAGTCTGTCCCTTCAAAGTCTTTAGGAGCTGATGTCCCCAGCTGCTCCCCCGGGAGGCTCCGAGGTGGCAGACAGGCAGAACGGAGCCCCATCTGCCCATCTGCCTCACTGTGTGACCTTGGGCACCGTCGTCCTCTGGGCCTCAGTTTCCCTGCTGTAAAAAGGGGCCTGCTCCCTGTTGCCAAGAGGACAGAGAGAGGATCAGCAGACATCTGACAAGTGCCCTGCGCAGATCTGGGAACCTGGCTCCGGAGTTTCCAGCGTCCTGCTTTTCCAGCTGTCCTCGGTGTCCGCTCCGGGCAGCCTGCGGCCAGGCGGCTGGGAGGCCCGTGGAGGCTGGCCCCTGCTCGCGTGCTGCCTTCCCACTCTCGGCATCCTGGCTAAGTGCTTGTGGGAGGCTGATGTGTGAGTCACGAGAGGCACCGGGTGAGGCCGAGGGGCCGGGGGCCGGGGGCAGGGGGAAGGGTCTGCTCTCTCCAGGCCCCGAGTTGAGTACCAGCTTTTATGCCAACTCAGTGCCAGGCCAGCGTGGGCCGCCGAGGAGGGAGAAGCAGCGCATCTCTGTCTGAACCCTGGCCCTGCCTCCTCCCAGCCAGAGTCACACCTGGGGCAAGCCTGTCCCCTCAGTGCCTCAAGTCTCCGCCCCCACCCATGTCGGGGCTGTGCTGCAAGAGTCCAGGGAGGTGGGGCAAGCTGGCGCCTTGCGCAGGGCCACGGAGGTCGGGGGCTCGGCGGCTGGTTGACTGACCGGCCCAGTGTGGTTTGACGCGGCTCCAGTCACTTGGCCCCCAGCTGTGCTCTGTCATCTGGTTCATTCCTTGACTTACAATTCCCTTCACTTTCAGTTTTAACTGAAGGTGCTCGAATTCTCTGCTCTCTCCCTTCATGCTCCCCTCTGCTCTGTTTTTGCTCTTCCTGTGTGTTGGGTAGGGGTGGAGGGGAGCAAGATTCGGGGTGCATGGCCTCCATCGCCCTGGTCCTTGCCCTCAGCTCCTGTCCCTGGTGAGACGCGCCCTTGATCCCTAGCCCCCTCCCCAGGGTGCAGGTTCAGAAGGACGACCTTCCACCTCATCCATCGTTTGTGTGACCCCCGCCCCACCGTCTCTCTTTGACTCTTCTTCTAAGAGATCCATCCTGACGTGTCTGGCTCTTGGTTCTGTGTGAATCTCCTTCTTCTGCTTGCCCACTGGCTCCTGGGATTCTCCAGCCGGCACTACAGGGTGAAACGGAGATTTTACTGACCAAGGAGGAGCCAGATTTTCTGCTCCAGAGACTCAATCCAGCTGGGCCTCGGGGGAAGGGAGGCAGAGGTAGCACAGGGCTGCCCTGTACAGGTGTTAAGGCTGCGTACTGCACAAGGGTGCCTCACCTATGAGGACACTGTTGTCAGTGTACACATTAACTGACCAGTGTGAGGCGTGTGGGTACGTGTGAGGATGCAGGCCTGTGTCTCCAGGTAGCCGGGGCAGGCCCTTTTATGTGAAGCCCACGTGGGCCCGGACACAGGGCAGCACCTCTATGCTCTGGCACCCGCGCCTGCACACACACACACACACACACCCCCGTGTGCAGCTGCACCATCCCAGCCGAGCCCAGAAGTTGCCTCAAGTTCCCTCCACCTGCTTGCTGCTCTCACACCCAGGCCTCACCCTCACGGGGCTCCCCAACGGCAGTCCTAAGTCAGGGTTCAGGGAATAAATAGAGGCCAAATGAGTGAATGCATGAAAGCAGGGCACAGAGGGCAGAGGGGCCAGAAGGGAGCAGACATGCAGCTCGACATTCTCACCACGTGCCTTCGCTTCCTGGGAGGAGCAGCGTTCTGGACCCCGGCCAGCTTCAGGGTCTGTGCGGCCGGGAGGGACGGCCTTTCTCTCAGCTTGAACCCCAAGTGGCTCTGGGCCTGGGTCTGCAGTGTCTCCCAGACCAGACCCGGCCCTTGGGACCAGTGGTGGAGCACTGACCTTGGGGTCCAAAGTTGAGGCCCCCACTGGCCACCTGGGTGTCCCCTGTCCCGGCGGCAGCCGCAAGCCACGGAGAAAGGGGCGTGCCAGGCAGAGGGTGAATGCTTTCCCAGGCCCGGTGCGCCCCTCCAGGAACGCCCGGCCTCTGTCCTCCCTCCCCTGGCAGCACGGGCTCCCCGGGCCCCCTGGGTATGAGGCTGGGGGCAGGGTGAGCTCCGTCCCCGCCAGCCCGCAGGGAGTCTGCCTGCCCCTCCCTGGGCGCTGGTGAGAGACTGGAACACAAAGCTATTTTTATTTATGATAGTGTCAGTGGGCCGGCCTCCGTCTAGACAGCTGGTGTTATCACTCGGGGCCATCCTGGAATGCGCAGCCCCATTTATTGAGAACAGGAGACAGTGTGCAGATTAAGCAGCTCATAAAAATAAGCCGGACACTGATATGGGGCTGGGCAAACCAAGGTAACCATCGCGGTCAACCATGCACGTTGGTGTTGGACACGGGGTTGTTTTCAGAGAAAACCCGCATCGTGTGGCCCCGGGGGGGGCTGGCATGTCCTGCTGGGGCCCCCTCGGCGGAGACGCATGAAGCGAGAGTCTCTGCAGAGTCTCTCTCTGAGGAGCTGGGTGGCAGGAAGGGACGAAGGAGGAGCCACTTTGGCTCAGGACGGTCCTTCTAGGACAGCTGGGACTCCATGGAAAACTCAGCCTCCTCAGAGCCTCCTAGCACCCAGCCATCCTCCCCTGGGGCTACTGCCCTCAGCCCGGGGCCGGCGCTGGCCACCCCAGTTAGCTGCCTTCACAGCGAGCCAGGCCCTGGGCGACGGACAGAAGAGACACGTGAGCCGATAGGTTTACCCCCTGACCCCTCACTGCCTCACTCATCGGCTCCCGTCCGCTGGGCCAGTGGCTCAATCCTTCCGCAGCCACAGAGAGAGTACGTGCAAGGGGGCTGAGCAGTGACTCTGATCTAGGAGGTCCCCAGACAGACATGGGGGAGATTGCCATGAGAACAGACTCATGTCCTGGAGGGAAGGGCTGGGGACTCCCCTGTGATCAGATCCCCTCCCTCCCCGAGTTAAAGGGCGACCCCGCGCCTCGTCAGTTCCCAGTCCCAGCCCTGGGCCCGCCTGTGTGTACCCTCCCCGGGTCCCTCTTTGCCTGGGAGCCTCTCTATGCTGCTTGCTCTGTTTTGGAAGATGTTTCCCCACCTAGGGCACCCATCTCCTGACCTTGGAGAAGCCCTGTGACCCCCACCCCTTAGCAAGGGTCCCTGTAGCTGCATCTGTGAGCTGTAAAGCCTCAGCCCCTCCCTCAGGGCCTGGAGGTCCTGGGTGGTCCTGGGAGGTCCTGGGAGGCAGGAGCTGGGAGCTGAACACTGCCTGTGACTGAGCCTGGTGGGCGTGGCCTAAACCTACCTATCCCCTCTGGATGATGCACTTAGTTGCCCGGGGCCTCGGTGTCCTCATCTGTAAGATGGGGATGAACACAGAAACTCCGTCTCAGGAAGGGGACTATGTGGATAAGGGGCAGAAAGAGTTTAGGACAGTGCTGGTGCACAGTGAAAGCTTCACGATGTTAGTGCCTAAAGCCCAGCTGCTGTCATTCTGCCCCTTCAACCTTCGGAGCCCGGCCATGAGGTTTGCTGGAAGCCCCCATCTCTGGGATCCATTTTTTTTCTTTTTTCTTTTTTCTTTTTTTTATGTCTTTACTTTTTGTTTTGAAACAGAGAGGCAGAGAGTGAGTGGGGGAGGGGCAGAGAGAGAGGGTCACACAGAATCTGAAGCAGGCTCCGAACTAGCTGTCAGCACAGCCTGATGCAGGGCTCGAACCCACAGACGGTGGGATTGTGACCTGAGCCGAAGTTAGACGCTTAACCAACTGAGTCATCCAGGTGCCCCATTTTTCTTTTTTATTTTTTTTAAATGTTTATTTATTCTTGAGAGAGAGAGAGAGACAGACAGACAGACAGAGTATGAATGGAGAAGGGGCAGAAAGAGAGGGAGACACAGCATCTGAAGCAGCTCCAGGCTCTGGGCTGTCAGCACCGATCCTGAAGCGGGGCTCGAACCCACGAAATGTGAGATCATGACCTGAGCTGAAGTCGGACACTCAACAGACTGAGCCCCCCAGGTGTCCCTCTGGGATCCATTTCTAAGCTCCAAACAGAAACCTCAGTTCTTGGAAAAGGCATCGAGAGTGGCCCTGACCCAGCCCTTCCGAAGGGCCAAGACAGCTGCTGTTGAGACTTCTACGTGGACACGTTGGGGCAGAGCTGGAGGGCCCAGACCTGGGCAGGAGAGGGCCCAGTGGGGGGCGACAAAGGCAGGGACCCAGCTCCGCCCCAGCAGACGGTCCCAGCACCCTCTGAGCCTTGGTGTCTGCTTCTGAGAAACGGGGAGGCTGGTGGCTGTCGTGCAGGTTTGCCCAGGACGCAGCGTGCCCTGTGCTCAGGGAGAACAGGTCACTGTGATGACGCCTGACTTCTGTGGACAGAGGGCCGGGCATGGACAGAGCCCCCTGCAAAGAAACCTGGCCGGCAGAGCAGCCCCCACCTGGGAGTCGGAGCCTCCATCCCAGCTTCCACTTCGGAACAGGCACCCACCCTCTCATTCCTGTGGCAGGAGAAGCTGTGGGTCGGGGCCACCCTGTCCCCGGGGGTCCCACCTGGCACCCCTGAATGAATGAGAACCCAGATCTGCAGGGCACCAGAGTTCCCTCAGCCACCGGACAAGGGAGGCTGCAGGGGGTCAAGAGCCCAAGGTCTGGTGCCAGTGAGTGGTTCTGAGTTTGAGCTTCGTCACTCCGGCTGTGTGAACTTGTGCGTGCGTGCGTGCGTGTGTGTGTGTGTGTGTGTGTGTGTGTGGCTGAGCAGCCGAGGTCACGGTGGCACCCGGCAGACAGGGCTGTTCCGGGGATAGCACGCATCAATGTGCAAGAAGTGAGTGCTTTTCCTGGCACGCAGCGAGTCCTCGGGACCATGGCATTGGACGGAGATAGACAGGAGGCTCTCGCCCACTTAGGAGGGTGGCTGGGAGGCTGGCAGAGGTGCTTTCGTTTGCCCAGGCCCCCTCATGGGCCTCGGAGCTGCAGGCAGGGCCCTGATCGTTTACCCTGAGTCTTTTTGGAACCCACTACCCCCAGGAGGAACAGACCACAGCTCCTGCCCGGGGAGGACTTAGGAAGAAGGCAGCCTTGATTTAGGGTCTTCCGTCCCTGTGGCACCCAGCAGCAGCACTGGGCTGATCCGCTGACACTCTGAGTGCCCGAGAGGCCCGTCACCATGCACAGAAGAAGCCTGGATGCACAGAACCCCCCCACCCCTTCCCAGGATGCTCTGCCATGAGTGGGCTCCGAGAAAGAGGACACCAGAGGGCGGGGCTCAATGAGCCACACGGAGGGGCTCAGGCTCTCCCCCAGAGCACGGACCGACTGCTGCTGGGTTTCAAGACAGGAGCGCCCAGGGCAGTTCAGAGCCACAGCCTGGACCAGGCGCTGCCTAGAGATGGAAGGATTTCTGAGCAGAACAAATGCCCCGGGTACCCGAAGTTCTGGCTGTTTTCAAGAATGCTGTGAGCTCAGACAGCATTATCCCTGTTAGTATATCCTCCCAACCCTGAAGAGGCACTCGCTGTGAGGCAGACCCTGTTCCTAGCATCTTGGAAAGAGCCCCGCAACCAGCAGGTCCGATCCCCATCCCCATGTCACAGAGGAACCTGCACAAATGGGCTCAATCCCCCTTCCCTTAGAAAACTCCTATTTATCTTTCAAAACCCTGCCCCGGTCTCCTGGTGGGGGGCCACCTCCCCTCGCTGCATCTCCTGGAGCCCCGTCTCCCACACCTGCCGGTCTGCGCCCATCCACTGGGCTCCTGGCTCAGAAGCCTGCTTTCCTGAGTCTGAATCCCCATATGGCACAGACAGGGGGTCAAGATGTGTTTGCCGAAGGGGACAGCAGAGGCTATGGCCCCTCTTCTCTTTACTCTACATAGGACCTCCTGGAGGGAAATGTCGCTTGTCTCCCTGCTGGCCCGGCTCACGCCCCAGTTGGTCTTTCCAGGAAGTAGGGGTGGGCGATCCCTGGAGAGGGGACCCCCAGCTTCCAGGGATGGCTGCAGAATGCACGAGGAGAAGCCACAGGAGGAGAGGGCGGGGTGTCCCCTCGGAGCCACAGGCATAACCGAGGTGCTGGTTTCCCCCACTCTCCCATAAACACGTATTATAACACCTTGGGCATGCGTGGGCTTTGCAACTTGTCGAGCCCTTGCCTCATACCCAGCTCTCCTCTAACTTTGCAGACCCGTGAGCGTGGCTGGAATTATGATTCCCATTTCGCAGAAGAGGAAATTGAGGCTCCCAAAGGTGAAGCCCAGAATCACAGGATCGGTGACTGGTGTTCTGAGCTCCCGGCCTGGGTCTGTTTGCACCTCTGGGGAGGTCTGCGGGCTTCCCCTGCAGCGGGCCAGCCTGGAAACTTCCTCAGTTCTGCCACCATGCCTGGTTCTCAGGTGAGGGTCCCCTGCTTAGGATCCCCCCTTTTTCGGGTTTGCTAGAGGGCTCCAAAGTGAGGGGGGTGCAAGGGCTGGGGGTGGGGGCAGGGAGAAGTGGGGCTCCTTAGGGCTGCTGGGAAAGGCACCCCGGGGCGGGCGGCAGGGGCCCAGGGCAGGCAGGCTGTTCCTTCTTGTCCTGCAGCCACCAGGCCCGGCCCCCCCCCAGCGTGGCCCTCAGAGGCGGCTCCTTCCAGGGAGCGTCAAACTCCAGCCCGCCGCAGAGGATGTTTTTCTGCGCCATGGACAAAACATTTCTGGCACTTTCAGCAGGGGACTGAACAGTCTGTCCACTTTGGCTGCGTTCGGGGTTCCTGGACGGACATGAGTGTGCTTTCACATGCAACAAGATTAATCATACAACCGCCCGCCCGCCCGGCCGCTCACCTGCCCCGCCCTGCCCCTGTCACCCGCGCTCTGCTCCGGAGCAAACTTCTGAGAAGTCCTTCCAAGTGGCCTCAGGAAGTGAACACTTGAGTCATGTGCCTCCCGCCACAGGCCTCCTCGGTGAGGGGGAGGGGCTGAGAAACACCCCCGTCCCTGAGTCCTGTGAACCCCAACGTCTCACACTGGGCACATCGCGTCCCAGCGGACAGGTTTGGCCTCGGATCTGACGCAGGGGCCTGGATCGTTCCTCCTGGTGCCTCCCTGGTGGAAGTGTGTTAGAATTTCCAGAGGTTTGGGAAGATTCCAGAACCCCCTGGATGAGATGTGGTCCCAGCCCAAGTTCCTTGTGTCCTGTGCTCCATTTAAAAAGGTCTCTGGGCCACCTGGGTGGCTCAGTCGGTTAAGTGACCGCCTTCTGCTCAGGTCATGATCTCGCAGTTCGTGGGTTCAAGCCCCACGTCGGGCTCTGTGCTGACAGCTCAGAGCCTGGAGCCTGCTTTGGATTCTGTGTCTCCCTTGCTCTCTGCCCCTCCCCCACTTGTGCTCTATCTTTCTCTCTCTCTCAAAAATAAATAAATATTAAAAAAAAATTTTTTTAAAGGCCAGTCTCAAGTGGCCAAAGCGAAAAAAGTGGGTAGGGCCAGGATGGAAGATCAGGAAAAAGGAAGGGCATAGCCCTGGCTTGGAGGGTCCCCTCCAAGGGAGGCCTCATTGCAAAGCGGTCCTCAAGGTCCCAAGGTTTGTTTTAGACCCTGCCCGTCTCAGAGGGCCCAGCAGTAAACATCAGCCAGAACATTCCACGAGCTTAGGGTGCTGGCCAGACACCCTGAGGCCTGGGCCACATGGCCACCCCGGGAAGGTCTGACACGTTGGACATGGGGCTCCCATCCCTGGGTCCACTTGAGGGAGCCCAGGTTCGCGCCGCACGGGAGGGAGCGGTGAAGCCGCCCCGCAAAGGCCTGTGGGCCGGTGCCAGGGCCCGGAACCCCCCCGGGGCAAGCCGAGCTCCGGCGGGAGGCAGGCTGCTAACCAGTAAGCAAGTTGTAAAAACCCAGCTCAGACACAACATCTGGCAGCGGCTTCAAATAGTTCTCTGTCTGAAGTTGGAGTTGCTCGCGGCCTGCCAGTAAATCAAACCATGTGCGAAGAGGAGCCTGAAGCAGGGTCCCCGCTTGGCAGGGCCCCAGTCCTGGTCTCCCTGGCTCTTTAAATAGCCCGGGGTTCACATTCCATTTCCTTGTACGATCAGTGTGGAGCTGGCCCGGCCGCAGAAGCTTCAGGATGCCAGCTACCTCCCTCGATCCCCCCCAAAACAGACGGAGGGGGACGGGCACTGAGACTCCACTGTGCCCCTGGCCCGGCCTCCAGGCGATGCCCGTGTCTTCCTAGACCCTGGGACCCCTCGTTGTAGACAGTCAGGGGGAGGCCCAAAGGGAGCCCAAGTGCCCTGTCCACCGACCACTTGCGAGTTCTCACTGGCCCCGTGGCCTCCACGCACTGCCTGGTGCCCACCCCGTGGGGGAAAGGGCCAGCAGTTCTAGATCAGATCTGCTCAGGGGGGACCGGCCGGGAGCCCCGGGGGCAGAAGGCCTGTGCTGCTGTAGCTGAGCACGCTGGGGGGGCCTCTCCTCCTTTCCAGCGTCCGCGGTGGACCTGGCGCCAGGTTCTGTTCTCATGCTCATCATTTCAGAAAGGCTCACAGTCAAAATCAGACGATGCAATGATGAACCTTGTTCTAAAGATGTGAGCAGAGGGTTGAACGTGGCCCTCAGAAACATTAAGTCTATACCCTAAGCCCAGAACTTGTGACAATGAACTTCTTTGAAGAAACGGTCTTAGCAGATGCCATTAAAAGTCTCAAGGTGGGTTCGTCCTGGATTATCTGGGTGGGTCCTAAATCCAGTGACAGGTGTCTTTACCAAACAGACACAGAGACACAGATGGGAAGCCCATGTGATGACCGAGGCAGAGGCTGGACGTGACTACAAGCCAAGGACAGGGTGGAGCCACCAGAGGCTGGAAGAGGCAGGAAGGAGTCTCCACGCCCTCCGCCCCCCACCCCCGAGCTTCCCGAGGGAGCACGGCTCTGTCCACACCTTGATTTTGGACTTCCGGCTTCCAGGCCTGGGAGAGAATAACTGCGTGCTGTTTTAAGCCGCCCAGTGCGTGGTGATTTATTGCAGAAGCCACAGGAAACTCACCCAAGGTGGAAATTGGGGGTCAGAGAGGCCGAGCGAGGCCACGGAGCTCTTGACTGCCCCGTGCCTTGCCTCCCTGGTGAGGAGGCCGATTTTGAGAAAACTGATATCATTTGTGTTCAGCGGGACAGAGGCTCCGGGATCCGGGCAACTTCCCTGCGAGATGTCTTCCTAGGAAAGGCTTGTTCACAAAACTTCCGAGCACACCAGGGGTCGGTGGGAGCCCCAAGCGGGGGGGGGGGGCGGTGTGAGTCATCGCACGAGCTGCTTCTTTACTGACCGGTTATTACGGTTGTTACGGGCCAAGCTGAGCTCTAAGGTCTTCGTGGACACTGAATCTGCACGGTGACCTCAGGAGAGGAAATTTTCTCTCCGGTTCACAAATGAGGAAATCAAGACAAAAGGAAGCGGTTGGGTTGGGGCGGGGGGGCATCAGGGACCAGCCCCTGGGAGAGGCGATTGGAAGTGAAAGCAGCCAGACATAAAAGGTCCCATAGAGTGTGTGACCCACCTGATTTCAACGGCACACAACAGGTGAATCCGTCGAGTCAGAGGCAGATTGGTGGTTGCCAGGCGGTGGGGGGATGGGGAGGGACCGCCAGTGGGCACAGGGCTCCCCCCCCCCCCGGGTGGATAAGAATGTTCTGGAACCAGACAGAGGTGGTGGTTGCACATTGCAAGTGTGCTCATGGCCTAGAAGTTACACTTTAAAATGGTCAATGTGACGTTCTCGGAGTTTCACCTCAATTTAAAATATATATATTTATTTAGTTTTGGGAGAGCGCAAGCACGGGAGGGGCAGAGAGAGAGGGACAGGGGATCTGAGGCGGGCTTTGCACTGACAGGCTGACAGCAGCGAGCTTGATGGGGGCCTTGAACTCATGAACCGTGAGATCATGACCTCAGCCGAATGAGACACCCAGGTGCCCCAGCTCAATTTTGTAAAACGCCGGTAGAAAAGGGTGAGGTAGGAGCCCTGACACCAAGCATCTTGATGTATCCAGCCTGAAGCTTCTAGCGTCTCAGCGGGCCGCCGGCCGGAAAGTTCTGCTGCCGGGTCGCAGACGGGGACGGCAGGGCGCCTCACATTCCTGCTGGAAGTTACCGTCCCGCGTGGGTTGGGGAGCTGGGCGTGAATCGCAGGCTGTCCTGGCTCCGAAGCCCAGAACCCTCTCCGCAGCCTTGAAGACTCAACGCAGATGAGCTGGAAAGTGAAGTTCTCTGCTTTTTGGCTGAAGTCGGTTCTAGCTGTGGTCGTCACAACCCCTGACGGTGGCTTGGTGGGACAGAAACCAAAGGGAAGGAACCTCACAACGTGGTCTGGGTGAAGAATCTATCAGAAGGCAGGGCCCCAGGATGAAGGTGGGAGAGTGGGCGCTCTGCTCTTCGTGCTGTAAAGAGCGGAGACACAACCGGGGAGAGACATGGTCCCGGGTGACGCCGAGGTCACTGGAAATATCAGGGGCAGCTCCTGGGCGGACAGCCCTGCTGGAGGAGCGCCTGGGAAGTGCTCTAGGACCTGCCTGGCAGCTCCGAGCCCCTGGTTCAGCTTTCCAGGACTAATTTCCTTGGGGAAACTGAGGCTCGCTCGGGGGCCCAGCCCAAGGCTGTGGTTTTCTCCCTCCACTCCGGTATTTTTCTCAGGCTGCCTGGTTCAGTCTTCTAAGACTTCCTCACCTCGGAAGGTGCTGGCTATGCAGCCCC